>BCKN01000003.1:0-419851 GCA_001600655.1 Dioszegia aurantiaca | reverse complement strand
GGCAAATTCTCCGCGATAGTGATATCAACGGGAGGCCTGCTGGAAAAGGACACGGAGATCCAGATGAAGGAGTGGAAGAAGGTGATAGAGGAGTCTCAGTGGGCGTGGACGATGAAGCGGATATCAATAGGGCTAGTGAAAGCTAGGGCGAGGATGACAGTGTGGTGAGGGTCCGGCTTGTAGGCTCGGTTATAGGGTTACGGACAATAGCTCTCTTTTTTAATATTTCATTCATAGCAAGGAATTACCTAACTAGGATAAATGCAACTGAGATCAAACGCGCACACACGTGACCCGTTCCTGAGAGTTTCCGACGGAAACAGCTCGCTTAACTCGCCAAACTAAGCCAATATAATCTGTCTGCGAATGACGACGAGAGACATGTGCGTACCATACAACAACGACCGTACTTAGCGGCAACGAGTAACTGCACAGCATCTTTGACGATGCCCTCCACCGTGTCAAGCCTGATACCGGACACAGGCGGGCCCTCCCGACCTGCCAGCCGGACTTCCCTCCGCTCGAACCTCTCAGCACAGCTCTCTGGCCTCTTCTCGCGAACATCAATAGACACGTCAGAGCGCACGGCACTACTACATACGCGCGGTGGAGAGAGCGTTAATCACTCTCGAGAATCATCGGGACAGGACGGGCAAGCTGGTGAGGGGAGCGAAGGGGTTATCAGGAGGAATTACACGCAAGAGTTGGACCGAGACGAAGATACGGACGATGGGAAGCCTCACGTGGCTGCACGGTCTCCCCAGCGTAAGCTTACCGCTCCATGACAATTGGCTTGTATAGCCGCGTGTAGCCTTCAAGCTAATCTGTAGATTCTATCAGAAAAAAATCCACTACAGTCGAAATGGCCAAGAAGATCCGCCAGCGCTCAAAATACTACATCCCCATCACCGAGTGGCTACCGCAATACTCCCTGCCATTGTTCTACGGTGATTTGACGGCCGGAGTGTCGCTTGCGTGTCTACTCGTACCACAAGCAATGAGTTACGCAAGTGGGTTGGCCAAGTTGACCCCTGTTGCTGGGATTTGGTCAACTGCTATCCCTTCCTTCGTATATGGGATCTTTGGCACGTGTCGGTGAGTTAAATGATCTGACGCGAGGTCGATGAGTCCCCTTCAGCTGATTAATTTCAGGCAGTTATCAGTCGGACCAGAGGCGGCGCTATCGTTATTGATTGGCCAAATGATCCAGGAGGTTGTGAACGACCCCGATCATCCGGCCCAGCATCCTGAGCTCGAAGCAGCCGCGGTAGCCATCATCACGACTTTCCAGGTGAGCTTTGTCTCTATTCATGAAGAGCACTTAGCTCATGTACTAGATTGGCTTGATCACTAGCGTCCTCGGTCTGCTCAGATTAGGCTTCCTCGATGTCGTACTATCTCGCGCTCTGCTCAGGGGCTTCATTACAGCCGTAGGCGTTGTAAGCTCAATCATTCCACTTTACCCCACGATGAAGCGAGATCATAGCTAACAATCCAGATCATCTTTATCGAACAATCCATCCCCATGCTAGGCCTCTCCTCCGTCCTCGCCCAAATCGGCAAAACTCACAATGCCCCCTCATTACCAATCGACAAGCTCATCTTTGTCATTCGAAACATTCACAGAGTCAATCATCCTACCGCCATCTTATCCGCGGGTTGTCTTGCATTTTTGATACTTATGAGAGTGACCAAAGTGAGGGTTGTCAAAAGGCCTGGAGGAGGGTGGGTCCGGTACTTTCCCGAGATCTTCGTTGCCGTTGTTGGTCTAACTTGTAAGTTTGATTTTTACGACTGAAGATGTATCTCAGCTGACTCATACAGTCCTTGCTGGTCAACTGCGGTGGGACAGACAAGGTATAGATATCCTTGGGGAAGTCCCTGGAGGCAGTGCGATCCCACTTGGCTGGCCACTGAATCAGCGCCGAATGAAATATTTCAGCTTCACTGTAAGATTCCCTTTTCCACTCCACCTTCCGCAGCAGTGAAATCTTAGATCTGACAAGTGTAGTTCCCGACCGCCTTTGTATGTGCTGTAGTGGGAATGGTCGATTCCATCGTGGCCGCTAGGGAGAATGGAAGCAAGTACGGATACGCCGTGGGCCCCAATCGAGAATTGGTAGCCCTGGGTGAGCTGAGTTGTGCTTTTGATCAGGAGATTCGACCGCCAGCTGATGAGTAAGGGGCTGCGAATCTCGTTTCTTCATGTATGGTAGGAACAGGTTCCATCCCTATATTCGGCTCTATCACACGTGCGTACATACTACCTATAACATACCCTTGAAGTTCGAAAGAAGCTGAAGGTACAGGATCGAGGCTCAACGGCGCTACGGGCGCTCGGACCCAGATCGCTAGCGCCATCACTGGGATCATCATGATTGGATCTATCTTCTTGCTACCATGGTTGTACTTCCTACCGAAGGTCAGTTGACGGACAAACTCCTGGCAGGTCGAGGTGTCATGACTGACTCATCCAGGCTGTTTTAGCTGTCATTGTCGTTCTTGTCGTCTACTCCAGTACGTCCGCGCTACACCATGCCACAGCTAGATGATCCTCGAAAGCGACAAGGATAACCTAGCTGATTAGTTCTCAGTCCTCGCAGAAGCACCACACGAAATCATCTTTTTATGGCGTATGCGGGCCTGGACCGATTTCGCCCAGATGACAGGGACGTTCATCCTCACTCTCCTATTCTCCATCGAGGTCAGTTGCCTACTCCTGCTTACTCTTTGCAGAACGTGGACCGAGCTGATCCTTTTCAGACTGGTCTAGTCGCTTCAGTCGTATTCTCACTGATCCTCGTCATTCAGAAATCTACCCAAACTCGGATAAAGATCATTGGTCGATTACCAAATACGGATGAGTGGGTCCCGATTGACGAAGATGAGTCTGCACAGGAAGAGATACCGGGCGTGGTGAGTTCAGTCATGGTCTCCTCATATATGAGCTGACTGGCTAGCTTGTAGTGCGGATCAGAGAGAACTTGAGCTTTGCAAATACTGGACAATTGAAAGAACGGCTAAGAAGGGTGAGTCAGCTAGATAGATGGCTTACATGAATCGTGTATAGCAGAGCTAAGCTAATCCGCCCTTAGCTCGAGTTGTACGGAATGCAAAAGAGTCATCCATCCGATGTACCTCGACGAGAATCCGCCAAAGCCATCATATTGCATATGGGCGACGTAGAGGAGATGGACGCATCGTAAGTCCATCCAGCTAACGCTCCCATCATCTCCTCACGCAGTGACAATAGCTGATATCGATTAGAGCCCTGCAAATCTTGTACGAACTCACCCAATCATACTCTGAACAAGGTGTCGGATTGCACTTTGTACATCTCCGTCCGAGTCATTTCACAATGTTTCAATTTGTCGGGATTACAGATATCGTACGTTGATTGTAGGCCTCGCCGTGAGCCTGATAAAGGCACAGTGAACTGACCGTACTTAGTGCTCTCCTCGCCACTTCCATCGTGATCTGAGAGACGCAATGAAGGAGATTGAGAGTTTAGGTTACGGATCAAGTGTTGTCTCTCGCTATGCCGCATAACGCTCATGAATAATTACTGGATGCACGATATACAATAATCTGAGAAGCCTAAAAGTAACCTATAGACGCGAGTTCCCTTCCCAGATCCCAAAATACAAAGACCCATTCCGCATTTTACTGCGCACAGATTCACAACTACCTCTTAGATGTCCCCCCTCCACCAGCAATTCTTCGCTGAATCATAGCCTTCCTAGCTTCCTCTTTAGCTTCGCGCGCAGCGGCCGCTTTCGAATCCTCAGATCCAGATTCATCCTCTTCTTCACCCTCCTCCTCATCCACATCCTCCCCCTCCTCTGTATCTCCCGCACCAGGCTCTTCGGTCGTATTCGGTACTTCGGCCTTATCGCTATCTTTCTCCTCGTCCTCTTCTCCGCCTGACGCGTCACTACCGCCAGAAGAACCATTTTCTCCACCACTTCCCGCCCCATTGGGATCAGGGTCGGAGATTGGCGGATTTGGAACCGCCGGTCCTGCCCCCAATCGACGCATCATGTGTCGACTTGGCCGAGATTGTGCGGGAGGAGGAGGAGGATGAGGCGAAGATTTCGATGGTGATCCTGAGGGTAATTGGTTCTCCGTAGCAGCAACATTCGGATCATTGGCGATACCTTCCTTGTCACTGTCCACATTCTTATCCCCTGCTTCCTGCTCTCCGACATTGTCATCATCATCTCCCGACACCTCCGGCTGCTTCTTTGACTTCTTCACGTCCGACTTTCGATGTTGTCCGGTAGATTCCGGGGCATCCTCCGCCTGCGGCGCACTTCGCTTCATTCTGTAACCAGGAGGCTTAACAGCTTTAGCATGCGTCACGGCAGTTTGGCTGGCTGTGCTCCGCGTTACTCGTCGGGCGGGACCGGTAGCTCGCACTTTCGCTTTCTGTTTCGGAACTTCGAGCGAATCGGATCCCGAGCCAGAGCCAGAACCAGAACCAGGTGATGAAGGTGGCGGTGTAGGTGTAAGTGCTTTTGTAGTGATGGGTGTCTTGCGTGGTCGACCCGGTTTCCGCTTGACGGGCTCGGCAGATTCGCGTTGTGGTAGTGGGGAAGTAGCAGAAGCGTCATTCTGAACGAATATCAGCTTCTATGCCTCAGTGCTGGCTATGCAGGCAGGCAGGGAAGGGACGTACTTCTCCGTTTGACTCATGGCTGGATTCTGACGGAGGAGCTTTTCGAGACTGTTGAACGCGTTTCCGCTTCCCGCCTGACGCCACATTGTCTACATCGGGCGCAGGTTGAGGAGATCCGCCCCGATCGTCATTCTGCACCATCAGCTCCAGGTTCAGTCGAGGGGGGCAAGGCAGCCTCTGCTGTGACCCCAGGTCAAGCGTTGACTCACATCGTCATCATTGTCTGACCCATGATTTGGTTCCTCCGCGGCAGTAGCAGCGGCTCCTGCACCTGCACCTGCACCTTCCCCCGCATTTACGACAGGCTGAGGCGGCTCCTCCTCGTCGTCTTCCTCCTCCTGAGCAGCAGCAGCCGCCGGCGGCGAAGCAGGTCCCGCCTCCCCTTCTTCCTCCTCCATATCCTCAGCTTCAGCCGCCTGCTGAGTCAACCTTTCCACCTCTGCCAGCTTCTCCGCGTTCTTCTGCTTCATTTTGGCCAACTTCTGAGCTTTCAACAATCGAGCCTTCTCAGCAGCAATCAATTTCGCCTTCTTCTTCTCCTTCTCGATTTGCCTATCAATTTCGTCGGCTTCTCGCTTTTTCCGTTCTTCCTCCTCCCTCTCCTCATCATCATCATCCTCCTCATCTTCTTCTTCGTTATTCTGGGTATCGGTCACCCTTGCTCGTTTTCTCGCTTGCGAACTTCGCCTATTCCCATCTTGCGTATTCCCGCCTGAACCTCCAGCCACTGCCGATGCCTCCCCCCGCCCCTCCTCCTCCGCCTCCTCTTCCTCATGTTTCTGCTCATCATCTTGGCGCCTCGCCTCCAACCGGCGCTGATTATCTGCCAGTTCATGCTCCCGCCTGTCCCGCCTAGCTTGAGATCCGCGATTCCGATGCGCCCGCCGAACATTCGTCCGCCTCACAGCATTATCATCTTCTATCCACTCTCCCTTTTCCCTGAAAAATGCTGCCCGCCGCTTGTCGTCATATGGCAAGAAGAACCTAGCCCGCCCCACAACTGGGAGTTTCTCTCGCCTTCGAAGCTTGGCAATATCCTTCATCTTGTCCTTCATATTCATCGGGGTGAACATTTCGAGCTCGTGGCTGTACAGACCAAACTCTCCGTGTAGATACCATGCCATCCGACAAGGATTCTGAACGCTCAGTGAAGTCTTTTGGACCGTCCGATAGAGAAGCAATGATTCTCTTTCGGTCCATCGTCGATAACCCGATAGACGCCTGTAGATGTAATGCGAATTTATCCCTTCGATTTTCTCATGCAGGACCGAGCCGAACATGATGTTGCCGTCGGCGGGTGGAGTGGGGAATCTCTCGTCCGTCTCCAAGGGTTCGCCATCAGAGTCCACCATGTACTGGTCAAACGAGGAATCAGAATCGTCTGATCCGGATTCGGACCCCGAGCGAGCTTGTCGTTTGGCCCGCCGCGCCACTCTGCGTTTCGGTCGCGGCTGACTATCGTCAGACCTATCGGATGACGCAGACCCGACAGAGAGGGTCCGACTGGCTTGGCGTCTAGATGGTCCAGGTTCGGCATTGGACGATCCGCGTTGCTGAGCACGGTGCGGGGACGATGAACCCGCCCGGCGCTTGTTGAGTAGTAATTGTCGGTCCTCTTCTTCATCCGATGCGGTAGGCGGGATATACTCATTCCCACGCCGACTAGCCCGAGGACGATCATTCGAAGTGCTTTGCTGAGCTGCGGAGGAGCGTTGTCGATGATGGCTACCTGAAGTTGAAAGGCGCTTTTGACTCGCAGGAATGGCCAATGGACGCTCTCCAGGGCGCGCGTAGTCCTCATCGTCCTCCTCTCCCCCTTCCTCCTCCCCACCTTGACCTACTTCTCGGCCCCTCTTTCCATCCTCCTGCTGTGGCTTGGATCTACGCCTCTTCGGCTCCTCCTCAATAACAGGCTTGACATCCTCATCCTCCACATCCGACTGCTCTGGCTCGTAATTCCCTTGATAATCCCCATTGTAATCATCGGGATAATTGTTATCAGGAGGGACAAAGTCATTATGATCCTCATGTCGATAACTCGGCGCCCGAACGACCGGTAGACTAGGGGTAGGTTGGATTTCTCGGCCTTTCCCCTTCTGCGAAGATGTATAGCCTCTCGGTTGCTCCTCCTCTGAATCATCCTCATCCTCCTCGTCAGACCGAGACCCGCTGGCCATGGCTCCAGGAGAGACCTCCGCATCTCCCCCCAGCCCGATATTCTCCAATACCTCGTCTTCCTCTGCCGAGGAGGAAAACACACCTGGAGTAGGGACGAATTCCTGCGTTGGTTTGGCCTGGCTGCGTTTCCGTTTCTTCTGAGAACCCTGATTCTTTTTTGGTCGTTGAGCGGCGGTAGGTGTTGACTGAGTTTCAAAGTCAATCTGGACCGCATCCTCTTGCCGATCTTTGAAACTGAACTTGGGTCGACTAGATTCAGGAGTTGGTTTCCGCCCGAAAAACCGTTTATTCTGACTCAATGGCGGACCATCTTTGGTCGTCCATTGCGACTCTACGCGTTCTTCCGCCTCCTCCTCGATCGGTTCCGGCCGACTTGGTTTGGCATTTCGACGCTGTGGCGATCGTCGCGTGCGACTGGATCCGCCCATTTCTTGCGTGGAGGGCAAGACGTCCTCGATGCCCGCCTCCTCTTCGTCGGCCTCCTGTTCAGGGACTGCCTGACGACGTTGCCTGGCCAGTCCGCCAGACATCGTTCTTGGTGATTTGACAGGAATGGCGCTACTGCCCTTGCCGGCCAGCCTTCGCCCTATTCCACCCATTTCCTGAGTGGACGGTAGGACGTCGTCCGTTCCCATGTCCTCGTCATCCTCATCCTCGTCCTCGTCCTCGTCTTCTATGTCCGGCAATGGTCGAGTTTTGGGATGTTGGCTCGAGGATGTCCGACTTTCCTTGGCGCTTCGCCTGGGTCCACCCATCTCTTGCGTGGAGGGTAGGACATCGTTGATCCCCATCTCGTCATCTCCCTCGTCCTCTTCCTCGTCATCCTCCTCCACCTCCGGTTCGGTGGTATCCGCACGTTGGCTCCCTCTCGCCGGAGTGGGTGACTTGGACATCGCTGACTCGAGCAAAGCGCTCTTCTCCCCCGTTCCTGCACTCCGTTCGAGCAGCTCCATCTCCTGCGACGACGGGAGGACATCGTCAATCTCCGACTCTTCCTCTTCCTCCTCTTCCACAGTCTCGACAGGACGACTGGGCACCTTGTCCGAAACACCAGCTTTCCGCCTGGGACCAACCATCTCCTGAGTCGAAGGCATGACATCGTCCTCCATATCCTCGTCTTCTCCCCCATCCTCATCGTCTATGTGCCTATCCGACTCAGATCCTTCAGAGCCAGTAACTTGCCCTGCCTGCTGCTCCTGCTCTAGCTGCTCAGCAGATCTCTCAAAGTCCGCTAGGTTCCCGCCGCTCTCTTTGGACCGCAATTTCGTCGGTCGCTTAGTAGGCGAAGCAGTCGACACGGTTGGTTTCCGACCTTCCCTCTCTGCCTTAGCGTCTTCTTCCTCCATCTCACGCGCGAAAGTACCGAATTGATCCAGCCCAACATCGTCCTCATCCTCCATGCCCGACTCCAGGGCGGATTCAGCAGTAATCATGTCCTCTTCGTCCTCATCCTCATACTCGCCATGTTGTCGACTCGGCCCGGTACGCGATGATTCCCCCTTCTTCCGCCCGGCAATGGTCGGGCTGAGTGACTGCCCCTCGTCCATCTCTATACGGATGAAAGCACAGACCTCTCCGCTGAACTTGGACCAAACGAATTGACGGTCGAGCACTTCTTCCTTCTTCTCGTCCAGATCTCTTTTGCGGCGTCGCAGGAGGGCTTGCCAGCGCTTAGTGACGGTACCCTGTTCGCTCTGCGGATTAGGGTTGTCCTGCGCGTCGGTGTCCGATGCGTCGTCGGTGGACTGCCATTGGCCATACCGAGAGAGTGCGGTAGGAGAGAAGAGGGTCTGGAGAGTTTCGTCGGAGATAGGTGGTAGGGAAGAATCAGACGCGGATGATGGTGAGATAGTTGGACATTGCCAGGAGCGGACTATCTGCGAGATCAATCTCTGCGATGTTGAAGAGCACTGACCATTGTCGCGAAGTCAAGCCACAACTTGATAGCTGAAACGTCCCCTCTCATGTCCCTCGATATAGCCACGAACCAAAACTTCTTCCATGCAAGAAGGAGGAATGCATTTCTCCTCTGCACCCGGTACTTCTCCTCATCCTCACCTGCCTTCCTTCCAGCTCGCGGAGTCGAGTCATCCGCTACCTCGTCGACAGCCTTGAATGCCGCTTCGTCCGGGTGCAAGATGGTCCAGATGAAGTTGCACAGATTCGACAAGTCGAGAGACGCAGATGTTTCCAAGGCGTCATACTGCGTGTTCTCCGGTAAGAGAGTGATTACATCGCGATAGTCGGTAAAGATAGGTGCGGGTGGTTTGAACAAGTACTGATGTCGGATTGCTGAATCTTCAGCGATGACTACTGTAATACAACGATGGCAACTCACACTGGAGGACGGCCCATGCCTTACTCCCCTCATCCGAACGCACCGCTTGATCCGCCGACAAGAGCTTCGTGAGGCAATCTCGAGCCAGCTCCGCAATGATGTCTATCCGCTTTGCGAAAGGGATCACTCCCAGTGACGGTCGTGCGGACACCCTCCGTCGTTTCCCCCTATCTGATGAAGCCCTCGGCGTGATGTCTCTCCCTTGATCGAGTCCATTATGTGCCCGAGATGACCTTGGAGCATCGCGAGACCGGAATATCTGCTCTCCCACTTCAGATACTCCGCTCTGCTCTTCGTCCAGCTCCTCGATTTGCGCTCGCCGGACAGACTTCCGCTTTCGACTGTTGTTGTTCACCGGCGTGACATCTATCTCGACATCAAGATTGACGATGCGTGAGAAGCTCGTAGCGCGCTGTTGCCGGTCTGCGGCTTGTCTAGGTGTACGTGATGCGCGTGACACCCTCAAGCTCAAGGGGCGAGTTTGTGGTTCTTCTGCACCGGAAGTGTCGGTCGTGGATGCGTGATTGTGCTGCCTGACTGAGCGACGGGGCGGCATAGTCGCCAGAGCGGGCGGTGTCTCGAACCTAGAAGAGAAGAGATCGATGTACATGATGAGGGGTTTGGGGGTTTAGGGAGGTATGGATTTGATACCGTCCCACTGCCAAGGATGACGTGTCACCCCCTCACCTCACCCAGGACGCGTCTGTCGCCCCAGCAAAAAGTTAAAAGTTGGCACATCCGCTCTCTCTACCTCTCTCTATACACCATGGCAGAGGCACAAAAGACAGCGGGACAGCCTAATGGCGTCCAGAAAACATTCCGCGTGTAAGCTACAAAGTCCCATCGCATGAATAGTAGCTGACAGACAGCACAAACTCCCCTTCGATAGCCAATGCACCCCTCCCGGCTGAAGGCAGTGCGTCCTTCAGCAACGTCCACCTCGCTGGCGCAGTCCTCGCCGTGCCCTACCTCCTCCAGCGAGTATTCCTACCATTCGCTAAGAGCTGGACGACCTACTTTGTCCTCACCGTCATCCTCTTCCTACCCGTTACTGTCGGCTACTGGACCCTCGCGTCTAAGTTCGGTCAACGTATCAATGAGAAGGTCCCTCTGCCCAACCGGCCCCAGAGCGACTACATTACAATCAAAAGCAGCACCATGGAGAAATGGCAAGGCAAGAAGATCCCCATGCAGATTTTCCACGACGCGTACTTTGAGGGTAAAGTAGAGTTCAAGGGGGACGTGCTGGATGTTATGGAGTACCGCCATGATTGGGCTTCGTTCGAGTTCACTCCTGCTGTTAGCTATTCCTCTCCTTCCCGGGGAAATCAGCTGACATGTCAGCTATTCAAATACGTATTTGTCAACCTCATCCCTGATGTCCTCCTTCACTCCCGTACTCAGGACGAAGAGCAGGTCCGAGACCACTACGACCGAGGAAACGACTTCTACTCCTGGTTCCTTGGACCCAGGATGATCTACACTTCCGGCGTCATCACCGATATCACCCGACAGGAGACTCTCGAAGAGTTGCAGGACAACAAGCTCACCATGGTTTGCGAGAAGCTTAACCTGAAGAGGGGCGACAGGATGCTGGATATCGGTTGTGGCTGGGGAACTTTGGCCACATTCGCTGCCAAGAACTACGGCGCGGTTGTCACCGGAGGTGAGCTAGCCAGTCTTTGAGGTAGACGCAAAGTAGAGCTCACCCATTAGTCACGCTCGCTCGCGAACAAACCGCCTTCGGTAACGCCCGTCTCCGCGAGAACGGTATTCCCGAATCCCAAGGTCGAATCAACTGCATGGACTACCGCGATATCCCTGCCAACAAGGGCTCTTTCAACGCCATCTCCTGTCTTGAGATGGCCGAGCACGTCGGTATCAGGCACTACCCAAAGTTCCTCCGTGAAGTCTACGACTTGCTCGACGATGATGGCACTTTGGTTTTCCAGGTTGCAGGTATCAGGACCAACTGGCAGTATGAGGACCTGATCTGGGGATTGTTGTAAGTTCAGCTAGACTCATCTTGTTGAGTCAATCAAGCTTATACTTTCAGCATGAACAAGTACGTCTTCCCCGGAGCGGACGCTTCCCTTCCTCTTGGCTGGGTCATCAAGCAGGTCAGTTAAATTGCTCGTGTTGATGGGAAAGCACAGCATAAGCTGACGAGCCTAGCTCGAGGCCGCCAACTTTGAAATCAAATCCGTCGATGTCCTAGGCGTACACTACTCTGCTACCCTCCACAGGTGGTACCTCAACTGGGTCTCCAACAAGGACAAGGTGGTTGAGAAGTACGGTATCAGGATGTACCGAGTTTGGGTATACTTCTTGGCTTACTCCGTCATGTAAGTTGGCAATGGCACGTCGATGCGCATCTCAAGGACATCAGCTTACATGACAGTATCTCCCGTCAAGGTTCCGCTAGCGTGTTCCAGATTACCGCTCACAAGAATCTGAACGGTTATCACCGGGTCAGTTGACTTATACTCTTGACTCTAGAGAACCCGAACTGATTTTCCTAGGTTGAGGGTATCCCATCGCACAGCTCCATCCACGCTCCTATCAAAACCAAGATCTCGTCAGTTGGGATAACCGGTCGTCTACCAGGCACACCACGAGCTGACTCTGTAGACCTGCTGTTTCCCACGCTGCGATGTGGCCCGGACACAAGGAGCTCAACGCGTGAGCTTACGCTTGTTGGTTGTCAGCATCTTCGGAGCAAGAATAGAAATCTAGACATCGCGATGAGGGGCTAGTGACGAAACGGAAAGAGGCGAATTGCAGATGAGTATACGAAATGAGTTGAATGGATGTTGGAATACTGCGAGACCAACACAAGGCGCGCGTGCCCCACTTAATCAACTCGTTTGCAAGCGGTACATTTGCCATTTACACGCATCCCGAGAAATTGTAACACCCGCTCGCGAGCCTACGCACCCTCCTTCCCCTCAAATCACTCCGGTCTGAATCTACAGGCTACAGGGCTGAAGCTGGCCCAAAATCCCACTCCTTGATACAGTACCCAAAGCTGGCCCCATGTAGCGTTACGTATGGCGCATCAGGCCCATATACCACTTGCTGGCCATACGCATCGATCCCAGGCACGTCTGGTATGACCCTATACCCGACATGTATTTTGTTGCTGCCGATTTGGAGGCATGGTGTGTCCCCAATGGCAACCGGGTCGACATCGAGTATCGAGTGGAGTCGGATCGGAGGAATTGGGTCTCCCGAGGCAAGGGGTAATGGGGGTAAAGTGGCGGCGTCAAAGAACACGACGTGCTTTGTCGTGGTGGCTACTATCTGCCCAGAGGTATTTGTAGCGAGGTGCCGAATAGGGATATCGAGGTTGATGATTATCGTCTGCTTTGCCCATTGCTCCAGGCGTAGTGTAGGATCAGGGATAGTGAGCACGGAGGCGTAGTCTCGGATGACGAAGATTTGACCAATCTTGGAAGTGCAGATAAGGTCGGTTTCGGAGTAATGACAACTGACACATTAGCTGGGTACCGCACAGAACAGAGAATACGACGTACGCTGAAAACTCATAGTATCGAAGCGGCCCACCAGTGACAGTCGGAGAAAAGTTTGATTTTTAACGCATGGCTAGGGAAGAAAAATCCCCCTCTCATTTCAGCACCCGCTCCACCGTCCTTAGTATTTCGAGAAGTCCCACCCCCGGACACACCTCGCAAACCCCTCCTTAGCCCTATTGGGCACATTCGAGAGGTATCGCGGCACAGGTATCGGGTCGTCTTCCGATGTGTCCATTGTCGCCAGATAGGTGTAGTAGATAGTCGACCGGTGGAGTTGGGCGCAGCTAGAGTGGCCAACAGCGGAGGGATGGGCTGAGAGGATCGAGTGTATCCTTATCGGTGGAAGGGCCTGCCCAGCCGCGAGCGGTAAGTCAGGAAGGGTCCGAGTATCAAAGAAGAAAATGTGTGTGTTTGTATTGGCTGTGACGTGCGTTCCGTCGACGGCGAGCTGCTTGATATCCAATCTGGCGCCTATGATAATGGTTCGCTCACACCAGGCCTTCGCGCGTACAAGAGGGTCGGTTATCGCTAGGATGGTGGCATAGTCGCGCGTGATGACGAGATGACCAAGTTCACTGGAGTAGACGAGATCGGTAGGGGTGAAATGGCAACTATGTCTTCAGCTCCGCAGGCCGAATCAGAACTCACGCAGAAAACCTGTAGTCCGGTGACGACCAAGACCAATCCAATTTACCGTCTTCGCCCTCTATCGCCATTAAGGGTTCAAGTAGATCCATACAAAGTGCGTCCAGGATGTCTTCCTCGTGACTCCGATATCCTACGACATCGACTCTACCAACAACCGCGCTGCGACCGTCAAATGTCTCCGGCTTCATGCGGATGTCGACATCGCTTGGCCGCGGCAACGGAGCTGTGTCGGAGAGCTCGACACGATACGCAGCTGTGCAAAGCTGCCGTACTGTTGTGGGCTGGGGAGGGAAGGCGAAGATGAGCTGTTTCGTCTGACGGGAAAATATGACTAGCTGAGAGCGGCCGCAGAGGAAGATGTAGTTGTCGTCGAATTCTAGGTACTACTTCATTAGCTTGATTTTTCAGCAGCAATGTTCCATACAACTCACCTGAACCATGATCCCTCGAAGCGACGCGGGAATGGAGATCGTCTCCGCGGGCAGGTCAGTGGCGTCCAAGTCCCAGATGTATACCGCTTGCTCTCCAGCTGTACCGAGGACCGCTCGTGCGTTCTCCGTGCCAGCGTGATCCTCTCTTGCTCGAAATGCGAAGCAAGGAGTAGGCGGTGCGATCGATCTGTAGAACGCCAGGGCGCCCCTCGGGAGTGCAGGCGGAACTTCTTTGGGCGGTTGGCCGATTTGCGGCAGGATGTGATCGAGCGGACGCCAATCAGGGTGGTGCGTAGATGTGGCCTGCAAGGCTTCGCGAGGCAGTCGGCGGGCCTTAGGCCAAGGGTGAGCGGATCCAGAAACGGCTTGACGAGTTCGGTAGACCTGAAGGCCTAGTTCCGCTGTCGAAATCAGTACCGAGGCGTAGGCCGCACTGTGGTACACTAACTCACGCCCTTCCACGTTGAATACGACGAAGCCCTTGCAGAACTCGACATGTGCAAATCCTTGCACATACGGCATTTCAAAGAGGCTGTCTGATGTAGACATGTCCACAACTGTCAAACCACCTGAATGTTGTTAGTGAATAATTCTAGGTGCATTAATGGCGAAGACGTCACCTTCGAAAGAAGAAATGATACACGTATCGTCAGATTCATCGATCTTGAATCTCCAGGTCGCCATCGTATCCTCGTCGGGGTACACCCACTTCTCCCGACATCGCCCGAAACGCCAATTCTTGTCCTCCAGGATGTGAACCTGGCAGACGCGCTTCCAGTCCACCTCGCCAGGTTTGCGGCCTGCCATGGCGTCGACATCGGACGGCAGATACTGTCGGTATGGTGTCCAGTCCGTATATTCAGTTTCGATTGGTCCCGAGGGGGTTTTGCGCGTGCGGTTTGGGGTGTTGTCGGTTTTTTCAAGTTCCGCGATCAGCTCGGGGTCCACACCCGACCGACGACATGCGGCGAGCCAGATTCCGGTGCGATGGCAGCGCGAGTGGTATCGCCATGCGCGGCAGACGGAGGGAACTAAGGCAAGCGAATGGTAGGGGAGTAAGGCCAGAACGGAGAGAAAGAGGGAAGGGCCTAAGGCTTCCAGCGGGTCAGACGGGAACGTCGCCGCAGACGCGCCGGTGGATGGGTCCATCTCACGTTGGCTCGAGGCGTATCAGCTATGTCGACAGCGTAGGCTGCAAGCTTGTGACTAGTACTGGGTGAAAGAGCAGAGCTGAGAGAGTCGAGAGCCAGCGCTGAGCCAGCGATGGCTGTGAGGTTGACCATGCCGTAATGCCGATTCTCCACGCACATGACATATGGACCTCTATGGTCAAGCTGACTGAGCCAAAGCTCGAATGAGCACTATTATGTGACACGTTCGAAGATGGTGCTACCTACTATACTGATGCACTGACCACCTTGTCTTCCTGAGAAGGTCTCATGTCTACGCGAGGGTCGAGATCGGCCTCATGATACTCGAAGTCCCAGCCCCTTATCCACCGACCAGGACCGACCTCATTCCTCTCCGTTTCATCATCATCTCGATCTGCTCCATCGTTTTCCACCACCTGAGACGGCATCAAAGGTGGTCGTCCGATACCGCGAGCGGTGTAACTGTAGTGGACACCTTGACCCATTATCTGAGCGCAAGTAGCGGACTCAGCTTCTCGACTGCTGATGTCTAGCGAGCAGTGCAAGCGAAGCCTTGGCAAAGGGGAGTCTGCTGCCAGCTCATTGTTGACCCCAGAGCCTAGGAGCGGATACGGGAAAGGCAGAGTATTCGTCTCAAGAAAGAAGATCCGTTTGCTAGTGCCGACTGTGATGTGGTCGTGTCCGGTTGCTAGATGTCGAATCTTCTTCCCGAAATTGATCAGTATCGTTTGTCGACCGATCTGGAGCTGCCGCTCGAGGGGATCAGAGAGGGCGAGAATGGAGGTGAAGTCCCGAATAATGAGTAGGTGGCCAGTTCTGGTAGCGCAGACCAGATCGGATCTAGTATGCCGACAACTGGAGACATGAGCGCCATTTCTACAGCGGCAACATAGACTCACGCAATGAACAAATGTTGGCCTGTCAGGCGATCTGCCTCCTCTGACGGGCCCGAAGAGACCCAGGTTGTGTTCTCTCCGTCGACACAAGCACGGCCGCCCGACATAGTTGCCGTATACCGTGATGCCTTACTCAGATATCCTGGTAGCTCCAGCCTACCCATGATCGATGGCGAGTTGACCGAAGACGATTGTCGACTTTCCGCGACCTGTAGCTCAAACGGCGGGGGAGGAGCTTCGACTAGCGCAGAATCGGTATCATCCATGGTGTACACTGCCGCGCAAGTTTCCGACAAAGTCGCTTGCACAGGGGGAAACGCAAGGAGATACTGCTTCGTTCTTCGATCAAACACGTGTACTTGCTGGATTCCGCCGACAAAGACATAGTTTTCATCCAGTTCCAATGACTAGGTAGATTAGCACAGCGCTTGTCGTCAAGTACGGACTCACCATGACGCCGACTTGCAACCCCTGAGGAAAGCGGAAAGTATCCGGCTCCTTCTCGTCATTCTCCAGTTCCCATATATAGACCCCGCTCTCACCTCCCGCAGCTAGCACCACACATTCCGCACGAGTATACATTGCATCTGAATGCACTCGGAAAACCGTGCACGGTGTTGGTGGATCGATCTCTCTGTAGAAGGTAAGAGCATAGCGCAAGGCGAGAGCGTCGGCCTTCATTTCTGACGCAGATTTGCTACCCTGAGCGGCACTTGTTCTGTACTCCGGGGCGAGTGCTAAGTCCGGAGACCAATCTCCCACCATCGAGCGGGATGTAGAAACGACGGACGGGAGTGATCGAGCCGAGGAGTACGTGCGAGGTGACCTGGCGATTGCTAGAAAATCTCGATATACTTGCATCGTGTCCATACCTAGTGAGTTCAGCATACAGCGAGGCTTTACTAGCGGAGACGCAACTCACCTTCATAGGGGTCAACTACAACGAAGCCTCTACAGTGTTCGAGTTGTGCAAATTCCCTAATCCCGTGTATGATAAACATTACCAAAGATTGCAGAGTGCTGAATACGCATAGCCCAACTATGCGTCATCAGTGATCGAAGAGCTACGTCCGATAACTAGTAGCAGACTCACAGTCCTGGTTGGTAGTGACGACAGTCGAATCGTGCTCATCGTGGCTAAATCGCCAAACTCTGCCATGTGCTTCACCGTTCAGGACCCACTTGTCCTTACAGCGCCCCAGCCGCTTATTCCGGTTGTTGAGCAGCTCCACCAAGCACATCCCCTTCCAATCTCGCGGGCCGTCTAAGCGTTCTTCTTCGACGTAGACGTCGACAAAGGCGGGATTGATTCCCGTTCTGTGACACGCCGCGCGCCAGATCCCACTTTGGTTGGCGAGCGAGTATTCTCGCCATGATCTACAGACGGCACTGACAGCTGCCAGAGTCGCTGGAGGTACGAGCAGGAGGATGTCGAAGAACGTCGAGTCCCCGAGGGCTATGAGGGGGTCGGTCGAGAGCGGGACTTCTTCTTGAATGTGAGCCATTTGATGAGGCGCTCATGCTACGATTGATCTGGTATGTCGCCCGTGCTATACTACTGGCTCCAAGTGCTCGAGCTATGGAGACTATCACTGGAGCCTCGTAGTGTGGTATGTAGAGATCAAGAGGTGATATCGGACGAGAGTCGGCTGCTGCGGTGAAGGTGGCAAAGTGGACAATCCGTGCGCTCCTCTCATCATGGCCAGGTTGCAGTCACAGGTACTGATGACAAGTCCATCAATAGAACATACTGTGTCATCCAGCAGAAAGAGTAGTGAGTATGCATATGCTAATGAATCTATAACTGAGGTCCCTTCTTCAAACCGCCTGATTTTTTGGGAGATTTAGCTGTTCTCGATGCCAATTGCCCCCCGGACCCCTCCCCCAGAAGGAACAACGCCTTGAGCTCATATGACACACTCCAGCCATCCATATTTCCTGCCTTGTTTGATTTAAAATCGGTCCCTCCGAAAAAAAGAGCAACCTTGGTTCCTCCCTGCCACTTTCGGACGAGAAATTGGACCGCGACCTCGGGGTTGCCGAAGAGGTCTTTTCGGTCGAGGAGGGGTTTGGGGTTGTCGATAGGTGGGTTGCGACAGTCGTAAAGCTCCGGGAACACACTGCTCCACGCGAGCGCGCTTGGCCTCGTGCTCGCGCCTGTTCGAACCTGGCGCATAGGTGGCTTAGATAGACCTGGACCGCGAGCCGGTGACAGGCGGCGAGTGGGGGGATGATAGCCGAGTTCTCGGAAAGGAAGGTAGTAACGGAAACACTGGTTGGGTTGTCCTGTCTGCGCCTTCTGCCGATATGCCGAATAATCGTCGTAGTCGACATTGCTGATTTCGGAGTTATATAGGGGGCTCGCCTCCTCGGTGAAGGCGTATGTGGGCTCGAAGGGAGGGTGATGACTCTCGCCGCCTGCGTCGTATCTCAACCCGTCAGAACTGCCCCTTTCCAGACGTTGCCCCTGGTGGATTGCTTCTTTGTCCAAAGGCCCTCGTCGTTGACGTAGTTGGGGAGGCCAAGATACGGCAGCGGTTTGGAACGAGCGTAGGTAAAAGACCCATAAGTTGGGCCTTCCCCACGCTTGATAAAACACCTTATGCTCGCTCAGGCAGCCGGTGATATCCAAAAGTCCTGCTCTGTCAGTCAAAACACCCACAGCATCAATTGAGTCGTACACACCTTCGCGATTGGCTCCTCAAAGTCGTCATCCTCCTCCGATGGGGGTTCGGGGTTGTGACCTTGGGTTTTGTAGGAGGAATCACTGTTGGGAAGGAGGTCTTCTTTGGCGGGGGAAAGATCCTCGCGGGGATCGATCATCTCTTCCTCCCGGCGAATAGCTTCGGCGTGTGTGCAGCGGTTTGGAACGAGCGTAAGCTTCGGCGACATTTGCTTCCATGGTAGTATTGAGCGCCTTGTCTTTATGCGCTTCATCGTCAGCGGTCCGGAGGTCTGCGATGACATAAAGGGCGATTGCTCGGTCGTCCTCGCTTTCGTCCTCGAATAGGGGGGGGTTTGGCGAGAAGGTAACCCTTTTGTGTGGGGCCGAAAGTCAACCTTCCTGCGTCCAGATTTCCCGCATAGTCGGGGAGTTGTTGTACCTAAGCGTAACTCCCGCCCACCCGCAGAGGAGGGCAAGTTCATCCCCTCGCGGGGGTTGAAGTTGAGCTCAGGCGTACCTCCTCCAAATCACTGGAGCCTCGTAGTGTGGTAGAGATCAAGAGGTGATGCTGAATCCTGATGCGCGGAGACCGGATATACTTGTTCCGTCGGATATATAACACGTATGTTGCAACGCCTCTAGGGACTATCTTAGATTATGCAGCGAAGGGCTATCTAGCACTGCGGTAGCTCTATGGTTTCAAACGTATTCATGTGCTCCGTCTCGCTCTGGAGTGAAGCTATGTGAGAAGAAGCGGATATCAGGATGGAGGACCTTGCACTAAGCACATTCTAATGTACGCCTTACCTGAAGAGCTACTGCACCAGTTCGAGATTCTCAATCCTTACCGGCATACTCATTGAAGTCCCACCCCCTGATCCATGATCCTGGCCCGATGTCGTTAGTCCGGAGTCCGTCCTCCGACACCTCTTCAGGGGAAAGCGGCGGACGTCCATCTCCCTGAGCGACGTAGCTGTAATACACTGTGCCGTAGCGTATATCGACACAGGTTGCCGATTCTGCCTCTCGACTGGATATGTCAAGGGGACAGAACAGGCGGAGGGGGTGAACGGCCGTCTTCGACGGAGTCTCGGCAGAATGATTGGGATCGCCAACAATAGGCATGTCAGGCAGCGCGCTCGAGTCGAGAAACCAAATACGTTTGGGAGTGCTGGCGGTAATGTGATTCTTGTCCGTGTCGAGAAGTCGAATCTTCTTGCCGAGATTGATCATGATGGTGTGTAGTCGCCATTGCTCATCTCGTTGTGCAGGATCGGATATAGCGAGGATTGAGGCGAAATTCCGAATGATAAGCATGTGGCCATTCCTGGTTGCGCAGATCAGATCGGAAGTTGTTTGCCGAATGCTTGAAGTATTAGCGAGGGCTTCCTTCAGGTTCGGACAGGTGAATGTAAGCGAGACTCACGCTACGAAGGACCGTTGCTCCGCAATCTCACTCGCAGCTTCTGTATCTGGCGCCGAGTCCAGCGAGTGGTCCTGTTCGGCTGGGGCTGATGTTCCTCCATTCGGTGTTGTCTCGCAGTATCTCGGCGCATCGATTCGATCACCCGGTATATCCACCATCCCCATCACTGCGACGGCATCTTTGGACTTTGGGCGGCTGCGGAATGATATCGCTGGTGGGGAAAGCGTGGACGCCGGGAAAGGTGGAGCCTTGACTTGATTGATATCGTATATCACTGAGCACACGTCTTTCAGAGTTGGCATGTTTGGTGGCCACGATAGGATGTAATTCCTGGTGTGGCGATGGAATATGTGAAGCTGACGGGATCCGCCAATGAAAATATAGTCTAGGGCTATTTCCATACACTATTCACATCAGCCCGATGTGTACACCGAATGAGTCCAGAACTCTGTTCCGTCATATAGAGATCTAACTCACTTTGACGTCGACTTGCACACCCTCGGGGAAACGATACACATCCGGCTCACGCATATCGTCCTCCAGATCCCACACATACACGCCGCCATCTCCTGCCGCTCCCAGCACAGGCCGTCGATCTCTCCAGCTATTCTCATCCATTATTCCTCGAAACACGGTACAACGTGTGGGCGGGAAAATCTCCCGGTCGAAAGCAAGAGCTTCGCGAGGCATCTTATCCGGAGGCCGTCGACCTCCAGCCGCATCCTGTGTCACATACTCTTCACGGAGTGCCGAGTCCGGTGCCCAACCTGTTCCCACGGAGAAGGAGGCGGAGGCAGTCATCGGCAGCTGGCGGGCCGAGGAGTATTTACGGGATGAGTGCGCGATGCCGTCAAGAGTGCGGAAAACGTGTACAGTGTCCTGGTCTATGATGAGCAACAGTCTCGCGTGACGACTCACCTGGGAGCGGTTTGAATATCAGATAACCACGGCAGAACTCCAGACTGGTAAGTGGCCGAACCGCCGGCATGTAGAAATATACAGCGATGGGATTGAGGCCAACGACGTGTAGGCCAGCTGAATAATGTTAGTGTCGGGACCGGATCGAAAATGACATTCGAGGAGAACTCACAGTCTTGACCTGTCCGTATGATAGCGTTCCCGGGCTCACTCATCTTGAAGTGCCAAATTTTGGAACTCATAGTCTCCTTGTACATCCACTTGCTCCTACATCGGCCAAACCGTCTGTTCCTACTTTCAATGTGACTCCCCACACAAAAGTCCTTCCAATCGTGCATGAATCCCCACGTTGGATGACTTTCGTGATGTAGATGCATCTCAATCCATATCGGATTGACACCAGAGCGGTAGCAGGCAGATCGCCATATGGCTGATATGTGAGATTTCGAGTGATTCCACCATGATCGACAAACAGACGGAGTGGTAGCAAGGCTTTCGACGGGCAGAAAGGAGAGGACTATCAGGAAGATGGAGTCGCCAAGTGCTTCGAGCGGGTCTGTGCTGCTGGTCTGTTCGGCCATGATGATCGTGGTCTGTGGTTGCTGTAGATGATTTGTCTGGATAACAGGAAGCAGCATTCAATGCAACATGCAAGCGAAGAGGTGAAACTCCCTTACGTAACTGTGATGAATCTCTTGACGCTTCATCATACCATACGATGCCAACCGTGTCCATCATGGTCTAAGTGCCTCCACGATGTTTCATCATTGTAAGGAGTCTATGCCGAGAAGGCCTTGATATACTCGCACAGCCCCTGTACGGAGTCGATCGTCACAGCGTTGTATAAGCTCGCCCGAATGCCTGATGATCAGCACGCACCGTGATAAGGGAAGCACAATTATGCACTCACCTCCGACCGAACGATGTCCCTTGAGTTGCCTGAAACCCTTCCCATCTGCTCCCTTCAGGAACTTCTCATTCGCCCCGTCACCCGTCATTTCCCAGACAACATTCATCCAGCTCCTAGCGTCTTTCTCACGCACGACCAGCTTCGCCTTCCCTGCCGCCTCAGCCTCATTGAGCACCTCATACAGCAACCTCGCCTTCTCTCTATTTGTCTCCTCCAGATTTTGAATCCCACCCTTGCCCAGCAAGTACTCCAGAACCAGCGCGGAAACGTAGATGGCGAACACAGGGGGTGTATTATACAGCGATTGATTGTCCGCCAGTATCTTGTACTCGTTCTGGATTGGTACAGGCGGTATACCTCCAAGCTTCATTGCTTCTGTAGTGTCGGCCAGATAGTCATTTCGGACAATAATGACCGTCACGCCCGCCGGGCCGAGGTTCTTTTGGACACCGGCGTGTATGATGGCATGGCGCTCGAGATGGGGGATAGGGCGCGAGATGAATGATGATGAGTAGTCACCAACGATTGGTACGCCCTCGGGGACCTTGTCGTACGGGAAGGCATATGGGGAAGTTTGGTCCAAGGGGTACTCGATCCCGTTGATTGTTTCGTTCTCACAGTAGTATACCATGGCCGCATCAGGTGAGAAATCGTACTCTTCGGCTTTTGGTAGAGTAGTATACTTGGTAGGCTTTGTTGTGGCGGCTATGCGAGGAGTGGCAAGGGGCTGCTGCCCTGGTTGTGCTGGCATAGTGAGGCGTTGAGCCTCCTGGTACGCTTTGGCAGACCAGGTGCCTGTGACGACGTAGTCGACTGTGGGTGGGGTGTATGTTGCGTCATCCTTGTGCTTTATCCGACGATATGCTAGGAGATTGAGGAGGGTCGAAGAGAACTGGGTGGTAGCTCCACCTTGAGCAAAGAGCACCGAATAGTTGTCTGGAATAGATAAGAGTTTGCGGAGGTTGGCTAAACGTATGAGCTCAAACCCCACATGACCATCATTATACTCACCCTCAGCGCCGAATATGATGGACTCGAACTCCTTGCTCCTGTGGCTCAACTCGCAAATACCCATACCGGTTCCATTGTAGTTCAGCAACCCCTTGGCAGCCTCCTCGAGCACGGGCGTAGGGAGGGGTGAAGGCCCTGCGGCAAAGTTGTGGACATCTGAGCGGGAGAATGACATGCTGATCGATGGGTCTGGCTGGCTGTGTAGTGTAACCTAACGCTTATATCCAACCAACGATGATTGTTATCGAGTCGATATATAGATGTTTTGCATGACACCATCTTGCACCCAATTCCGAAATCTATAGGAATGCCGTAATTTACACCGTGGGAAAGTGAGATGTGAAACACGCCCTTTGGGTGGCTAAACCTTGTCTCGGGTGGGAAACACTCTTCTCATTCCATCTACTTAGCACAACCAGTTACCAGCTTCAGATAGGGACACTCTCAGACAGCATAAGAGAGCTCTCGCAAGAGTAGCGCGATCCTGCAATCAGCAAAGAAGCGGTTGGAAGCGGCGAGCAACAAGTGTGAACGTGCGAAGTGCACCCCCCATCGCTTCTCCCCTTCTCACGTCGGACATCAACGAGTCAGCGGCGCCTTCGAGCAAAAGAGGCCCCTTTCGATACGATGGGAGCGCCGAATGAGGCTGGGAATCTAAGTCCCTCCTCTTCCAATGCTCTCGTCATCGCCACGCCATCTGCATCGACGCTTGCGCTCTTATCGCTCACTCAAGACATCACCGCCCTAATATCCCTCTCGCTGGAAGCAACAGCGTCGCTCGTGCACGACTGGATACACTCGTCTCTCTTGACTATCGGTGTAGGACGAGGACAAGTAGTCAAATATGCTCCACCCCCGGCTAAGCTTTCGACGGCAACAGGCGGACGAGGGGAAAGCGGGCGGGGCCTGGCAGTAGTCGTTGTCGGCGCAGTTGAGTGTAGGTCAAAATCTCCTGAGATACACGGCTTGGCTGATTAGTAGCTACCGGACAATCGCTCACTCTTCACCTCGCCAAGTCAGGCTACACGGTCTTTCCCCTCCTCCCACTCCCTTCGCCCGCCTCGCCACCCACTTCACACGCTCTATCGTCACTTCTGCTCACCTGGTCTACAGCCCAAAAGCGTCTTAGATCCCGCTATCCAAACCATCCCGGTTCCATCGTACCTATCATGGTGGACCCCGAGTCACGCTCGGAATCGGAAACATGGTCGAGGGAGATGAAGGGAAAAGGACGGGCACGATTCGGACACGCTGGCGAGACGGTCAGAGCCTATGTTGGGGAGAATGGGCTCAGACTGGTAGCTGTTGTCTGTGCTAGCCGGGAAGGTGTGCGGGAAGGTGTGTTTGGGGATGAGGCGGAAACGGAGATGTCATCGGATGATGCCGGTGAAGGCATGGACCGGGACTTCATTCCTGACTCGCCGGATATGGAGATGATCGAAGATTTCCGGGATGAGGGCGTACTGTACCCTGCAGCGGGTCAGGCAACGGGCGGTCTTGGAATCTCGATCTCAGCTCAACCCGTTGCCTCTTCGTCCGTCATCCCGCGAGGCCCCAGTCCCGCCGCTCGAAGATTTCCCTCGTCAAGCCTTCTAGCGACCGACGAGTCCGCCCTACTCTCGCTATATCGCTCAAATGTCCTCGAGCCTCTCGCTGTCATTCGCGAATTCCAGGATCTCCTAGCTGTCCCTTCTCGGCCGGATGGACGGAGGGGCCGAGTGGTATTCGTTAATAGCCCACCTGCCGCGTCAGTCCGAGTTGACCTGCACGTCGCTGGCCGAGAAGCAGCGATGAGGGTGATATCCGCTGCAAGAGGGGAGGCTGCTAGAGTCCTGCGGGAAGAGATGGCTGATATTGGTGTGGAGGTGTGTGAGGTTGCGGTCGGTGAGTTATTCCCCTTCAGACAGCGCGAGCAATATCTGACAGAGACTCAGGTCCGATGGCTCCGCGTCTTGCGCCAGGTGGAAGACACATACGTCATGTTAGCGAAGATAGCGCTGGTTCTGGAAACGATGCGAGTCGGAGAAGATTGATGGAGAGAGTGCTGCTTGCGTGAGTGATTTCTGTACAGCTACCCCTACCTCATACTTCACATAGCGAACAACAGCTGACTCCAGTAGGCAAACGCAGGGTAATAATGGCTATACTGTGACGACGGCTCCTGAATGTGAGTACTGCCGTACAATAAGAATTGACAATACCCTCTCCAAAGTGGCTGACAAATAGACCCAACAGCTCGAGACCAAACCCTTGTCTCCCGACTGGCTCTCATCACCCAACTCTGGGCAGTCGACGATGCCCTCCTCTACTCTTCAGTCCGTCGAGCGATCGAGGACCGCTATCCACGAGCGAAGCATCATGCGGGCCTCAGTCCACTGGTCGATAGTGTCGCTGGCGTGATTCCAGGGATGGGGATGGTCAAGGCATTGGGCCGATGGGTGTTGGGGCGGTTGTTGAAACCGCGAGGTGCTTAGACGGTGCTGGGTGTTCGGGTCCCGTCTACAGTCACTGAAGTTGTACATTCGCGATAGGCCTGCAAGTTTTACGCATAGATTGTACATGTTATCTCAGTCCGACCAAGAATACCGAAGTCAATCATTACAAGTTCCCGCTGCCGGAAGTTCCAACATTGAACTTCTGATCATCCTCATGCAGCCCCAGCAAGCTCCCTCTGCTCGCGCGCCAATTGCGCCGTAGTCTTAGTCTTGGCGAAATCCTTGACTGGAATGCCGGAAGCGTATAGCTCATCAAGCTCCTGGTACGTCCTGTTCTTACACTGCAGGTAGTCAGCGCAGGAGCATGACACAGCGAGACAGGGAATATCTCACCTCCGGGAACATGAAGTAGCATGGGATCCAGAATAACAAAGTCAGACCACCAAAGAAGCAGTCCGATCTTCGCTCGCCAGCCGGCGTACTGAGGAGAAATCATGAAAGGGACAGTGTAGCTCTGCATTTGTAAGCTCGACTCCAGACTGGATTATACTGGTACATACAAAGAGAATGCCTGAGAGGGTTTGAATGGCGGTAGCGACGGCGGCTGATTTGGCTCGGAGTCTGGGAGAGGAGACTTCGACGACAGCTGTCCACCCTAAATCATCAGCGCGTACCCAGATCGGTAAGCCGTATCATACCGATCGGACCGAGAGATAGCGCGTAGACGAAGGTCCAGATGCAGAACAGAGCGATGAGAGCCGACCCTACAGCAGGCGAGATTGGAAGCCATCCCATTCCGCCAATGATGAAGTCGATGACGGCGAGGAGTAAGGGGCCAGCGAGGACCAAGGTCCGCCGACCCACCCGTTCGACAAAGTAGAAGGCGAGGAACAGGCCGCCCAGTTGAAAAACGGTCTGAGCGGTTTTTCCGATGAAGGGGTCGGCAAGCCCAGCAATTCTGGTGTCATCAGCTCTGCAGGAAAATGTCTCGATGTCTTGACGTACTGGAAGAAATAGGTGGTCTGACCATAGATCAAGGGAACACCGACGAAGCTCTGGAAGGTGAATGGGAGAGTGGCAGCGATGACTCGGCGGAAATTTGCCCATTTGAAGAGTGCGACCCAGTCGGAATCTCCGACAAGAGCAGCGAGAGTGGCGGAAGCTTCCATCTCTTGTTGCAAGACGGCGTATTCGTGCTCTACGTCGTAGCCGTCGACATTGCCGATGAGGCGCTTTAAAGCTCGCTTGCCCTTGTCGTGTTTGCCCATCCGGCATAGCCAAGCTAGTATGTCAGCTTGATGGAGCCATTCAGACATGGGTGATGTACGTGGTGACTCAGGAATATAGACCAATACAGCAGCAAACAGGCCGAATATGACGAATCTGATCATCAGCAAGCGTTCCTTGAGGTCGAGTCAAGTGAGACTCACTGAGAGTATAGGGCATTCTTATATGCAAGTGGTTTTGTCTGATACATCAGCAGATGTGCGTCAAACCTGGACCGGTCAAATGCTCACAATGAAGAGAATCTGAAGACCTATCGCCACGAAAAATTGACCGAGCGCGAAGCTTACAGCGAAGCTACCCAACAAAGCACCGCGTATCCTTTGAGGGATTACGTGCTGTAGGGTCCGCCACTAACGGCGTTTACGTAGAGTCAGCGGCATTATCGTAATTTCGCTTAGACATTCCTCGAAACTCGTACCTATCTGTCTTCTTCATACTTCTTAGATACACAGGCTGTAGCTCTAGAGTAGTACTGATTAGACATCAGGTACGTATGCATACTTCTTAGATACACAGGCTGTAGCTCTAGAGTAGTACTGATTAGACATCAGGGAAGTTAACGAATATCCTAGCCTACAGGATTTCGTGGGTATCTGGGTGATGGCTATTTCCGAGAGGTAGGTCATGACTCCCGTGCCTAAGAATCCGAGAGCACCGCCGCTGAGGATCCGACCGGCCATCCAGCCTTTTTAAATCCGCAGCTGTGATCTCCGACACGATTGCCTGTGTCGTCAGCTTGGTTCGATGGAGGTAAACATACACCAAGCATCAAGACAAGGAGGCAGCCCAGTGCTGCTCGGCGGCCGAAGTGGTCCGAGATGAACGGCGAGATGCACTGAAAGAAGAATTGAGACACAAAGAGGAAGCCTTGCAGTTGTCAGCCTGAGTGAGGCTGTTTGATGAGAGACACTCACCGGACCATAAGGAAACATGCAAGGCATCCAACTCCTTGACCCCGTTGGCCTTGACTACTGTCCCGAATTGTTCGATGAACCCTGTTGTGTATCAGCATAGCTTGCTTTTGATCATGGCACAAGACAGCTCACCAGGATTGGCAATGATATTGCCGGCAGCAGAGAGGCAATACCCTGCATATAAACCGCCCAGAGATACCCCAACGCCTGTGAGGCTGAGTCGTCAGAATGTACGAAGGATCTCCTTCTTGGAGTGATCTGCGAACTTGGATCGAAGGAGGGTTGAGTCGACAGGTGCTTTGAAATCGTCATCGGGCTCCTCGAGGAAGATATCAGCTGGTTTCTCGCCAATGGTCGAAGGTTGAAGGTCTGATCTGGTAGTCATCGTGGTCGCTCGGGAGTGATAGATAGGGTCAATCCCCGCGGCGCGTATATATACGGCCAAGCGTTCCTGCTAGCAGTTGGAGATCATGCGTCGATGCCCGAGGGGGAATGTCGGACTGATTGCGGGCGATATCTTGCTATGGTCCGTACGTAGCTCGATTACATCAGCATGGAGAATAGGATCAGTTGGGCATGAGACAAGCAAAGGCGTTAGCTGATCTGTTCTCGGACCCCACGGCGCCCCCTCGATGTTGGCGCTTATGCCTGATATCCATCGAGATGAAACTCTTGGCGCTTATGCCAGATATCCACCGAGATGAAACTCTATTGATCAGCAGTCAGTAACAAGTAGAGGGGAAGCGTCCAAGGCGGACGGTACGCGGGGGGCAGGAGCCGTGTGGGGGAAACGCGGAGTCGATGACTAAAATTCAATGACTAAGGAATGTTGTAAGTTGGGCCTCGGCCCGCCGAAGTCTGCCGAAGTCTGCCGATGCACGGAGCAATCCTTTACCCCACCTTCTCCACTCCGCTCATTGCCAGTATAGAGCTCCGCTAGCACATGTTGCGTGCGCATGTCGCTGCTTCAGCTGGACCGATCATCAATGAGTCATCTCGACACACCAAATTCCCCACAATCCTCCGACATCCCAGCGCGTATCCAGCGCGATATATCCGGAAGAAAGATGAAGCCTGTCGATTCACTGTGGTCTGTTCCGACAGATTGATACTCTCTTCGTCATGTCAACCATCCTGTGACTGGGCCGTATCATGCCATTTCGCAACCCCGTACTGCCTGGCTTCAACCCGGACCCCAGCATCATCCGAGTCAAGGATGACTACTTCCCCGCCACTTCCTCCTTCGAGTACTTTCCCGGTATACCCATCTACACCAGCAAAGACCTCGTCAATTGGAAGCGAATCGGCCATGCCCTCACTCGCCCGTCGCAACTGGACCTGAGAACTTGTCCTGCCAGCGGAGGGATCTTTGCGCCTACTTTACGATGTCATCAGGGTAGATTTTACGTGACAGTCACTGCGATACACAGGAGGGGCGGAGCAGTAGGTTGCGTCAGGAACGGCGCTGACTGTAGGACATGGTGCCACCACGAGGCTTCCATGTTTGGACTGAAGATATCTGGGATCAGTCGTCTTGGTCTGATCCGATATATCATGACGTGCTTGGTATCGACCAAGATGTAAGCTATTCTCTTCGCACGCGCCAGGCCATAATAACTGATAGCACAGCTCTTCTGGGACGATGACAACACCGTATACCTTTCGTACGCCGCAACCGAGTTCGACCCCTCGTTTCGCTTGTACGTCAACATCTGCATCATAGACATCGAAACCGGCCGGCGGAAATCACCAGTGAAGACAATCGCGACTTGGGAGCACGACAACAGAGTTGCGGAAGGGCCGCACATCTTTAAGCGCGGTGGGATATACTACCTCATCACCGCAAACGGAGGAACCGAGGTCAATCACCAGGAATGGGTGTACCGGAGCGAGAGGGGTCCCTTTGGGCCTTGGGAAGCGGGGGAGGCGGGGGTGGTGAATCCTATGGTGTTCAACGGGACCCACAAGGAGATCCAGCAGACTGGTCACATGGATTTGGTGGAAGGGCCGGAAGGACAGTGGTGGGCGGTATGAGGCCGGTACAGCGGGGAGTAGGTGGTAGCGAGCTGTCCCACCTCGGACGAGAGTCTTTCCTCGCTCCGGTCCAGTGGATCGATGGGTGGCCGATAGTCAACAGGCGCCAACCAATCTCCATCCTCGGCACTGGTATCGACTCCCTGCTCCCCTCGACCTTCAGCGAAAAGCTCGACTTTGCTCCCAGTATGGATATGGGTCTGGCGGGGTGGTACACCCTCCGAACGCCGCTGAAGGTCGAGCACGACCTCGAGATCCGGCCTGGGTCACTCGCTCTACTCGGGGGTCCGTACGATATCCATGTCGACGAGTGTGTCACCGCCTTCTTCCAGAAACAGACTGCATTTGAAGGGGAGTATAGAGTCAGCATCGACTATCCAGATGCAGAGGAGGGGCATGAAGCGGGAGCGACGATTTGGTGGTCCAAGATGGCGTTTGCGAGTCTGGGTGTTCGGGGTGCGGCCCAAGGGAGAGAGTTAGTCTTCAGGTCAGATGAGGTGAGTTGACTCTGTGTCATCAAGGGTTCAGCTGATCATCAGGAGCCCATCACCACGCCGATAGGTCACGGCGCCGTGCACCTCCGCATCCTAGTCACCGCACTCCACTACACCTTCTTCGCCGCCATAGGCGATTTGCCCGAAATTTGCATCGGTGACTTCGCTAGCGAGCATCTCATTCGCCCAACTGAGCCGAGTTCATTCTTCACCGGCACTCACTTCGGGCTGTTCGCTATGGGGGCGAAGAAGATCGGGTCGATGACACCGGCTTACTTTTGTAATGTCAGCTGGGAGGGAAGTAGAGCTTGAGAACTACTCGGTGGGGCGCCAAGTTGTATCGACAAGGTACATATGTTATAGATTGTTTGCGTGACTGAAATAAACCTCTGGATGAATGGGTTAGGCCGCCGCTCCGCGCTCAGCTATGGCGCTGCAGCGTGATGACTCGGTAGAAATGCCGCAGAGGGTGATCATGACTCTTCGGCAACTTTGGTATCTGCGATGGTCGCCGCCTCTGTTGATTCGACAGGTGCAATGTCGCCAGTCGTCGCATCTGATTCGGCAGGTACGATGGTACTCGTTCCATCGTTTAAAGGCTCGGTGCCTGTAGTCGCAACGATGGGTGAAGATGGAGGTGGGAAGTATATCGGCGCGAGGGAACGATACACCTTCTCGTCTTTGGCCGAGAAGACCACGTAGATTACGCGCTTGATCTGGTGATGTCAACCTCGTTCTTGACAGGCATCACCGCGAGCTAAATCGGGCGGGTTTGACCCATATGAGTAAGAGAGCAATTTACCCAGTCATCCGCTTCTAGGAACTGCCTCGTTTGGCGTAGAGCAACATGTGTGGCGTCGTTGATAGGATACCCATCTATACATGTCAGCGAGTAGCCCGCAGTCAAGCAAGATCGTTAGGGAAAGAAAGTCAGCAAGACTCACAGATCCCAGTGCTGATACTCGAAAACCCAATGCTTTCCGCCTTCTTATCCTTGCAGTGTTCCAGAGATGTCCTATAGCAAGACTCTAGAGCTTCCCTAGATTCTTCGGGGTGGGACGAGGAGTAGACAGGGCCGACTGTGTGGGCTATATAGGTCGATGGGAGCTGGTTATCAGCGAGTGCTCCGGCTTACTATGCGATTACAACCTAGCTCAACTCACATCGTACGCGCCAGTCACCTTAGTCTCACCCGTCTCCGCGCCTTCTAGACCCTTGCACTCGGCGTACAATTGCCTGCCAGCAGCGCGATGTATCGCCCCGTCGACTCCTCCTCCGCCGAGCAATGATGAGTTCGCGGCATTGACAATCATGCCTGCCTACTATGTCAGTATTCTACTCCAACTGGCATTCTGACTCCCAAGGGACGCCGAGCGCGTATCACTCATGGCCAGGGTGGACCGACCTTCAGCACTGTAATGTCCCCTGAAGCAGTCAGCTAGGACCCCCTTGATCATCCCGTTTACGGACTGAGACAGCTCACCTCTCCATATCGACACTCGTCTGTTCAGAGCCTCATTAGACTTGTACTGCTCCTCTGCTCCATCTTCGCTCTCGACTGAGGATATGTCGTCCGACGCGTACAAGTCGTGGAGAGTGGGAATGTCGTCAATCTCTGTAATCGATTTACTGCTTGAAGCGGGCATGTCTGGGGCTGATATAGACGCAGGGCGTGATTGTCCAGTGTGTGGAAGAGATACGGAACGCGAGATCTGCAGCAGAAAAAGATGTGAAGCAAGGTTGAAGGAAGGCAGGATATGGTGTGAAGGCAGAGGAAAGAATGCCTCACGGCCACCGACCAGACCTGATTTAGTTCAGAGATTTGGGGCATTCATTCTTCAAGCCAGGCGAGCAATGACTCTGGCAGACGCAGAGCAGCTGGGCCATATCCATATTGTGGGTCTGCATTCATATGATCCTTCTCCAGCCAATTGCCACGAATGTCCTCTCGCGGCGCCTTCCCTTCAGTCCCTTCAGCACTTCTCCGCTCTCCACCTGCCCGCCGATCCATGCCATCGCGAAGCTTTTGATTATGAGTGCGTCTACGTGGTAACTGTGATAAGAGTGATTGAGGTATGCGCCCTATCATTGGATCAGCGGAACTCCTGAGCTCAAAATCGGCGGACTTACGCCTGAGTGGATATGCCTGATCGTCCCCTCCCTATTGCTGCTCCATCCTCTTCCCGTTGACCGCCACGAAGTGGTACACCACTATGCACGCCATGGCAGCTACTCCGAGCCCATTTGCCAGGTTGGTAAGGGTCACGTCGGAGATCATTATCCAAGCGTGAAGGTAGGCAGGCGGATGGATGATGTGTGAAACGTGGAGCACACTGTGCACAATCGAGGAAGGTTTCAGCGTTTCAATCCATACATTCGCTTCGTTCAACGGCCAAATTTTGCACATCGCTGCTTCCGCGGGACCGCTCGCCAGCCTGATAGGAAGTGTAAACCCGAAGACTAGCTAATGCATAGTGTAAATTGCCGACAAGCTCTATCTATCAAAGCTAACTACTGCGAGACTACTTGGCCCAGACCGGGAGCGGCTCCTCAAACTTCCTCTCGATCCCATCCTGATAAAACTTCCCGCTCTCAAACTCATTCAACACCGGCCAAGCCACGCTCGCCCCTCCCTGCTCCGCCGATCGGAAACCCATAAAGTTGTTGAGCTCGGTGGCACAAAAGCCAGGGCAGACGAGCGCGACTTTGATGTCGGGGTGGGTGGAAGCGTAGTGACGGACCCAGGGATTGAGGATCGCCTTGCTCGCGCAGTACTTGGTCCCGATCCATCCCTTCTCCAGCGCCACCCACTCCTCCTTCGCCTCATCGCCAACCGCAAACGTATCCCAGTCCTTCATCCACGCCTCCGCCGTCTCCCAAGTGAGGCTGCCATCCAAGACTTTGGCCCGGGTGGTAGGGCCGAGCTCGGAGGCGTACCATGACCCAGCTTCCGAGCCGACAATGGCGATGATGCCAGTCTTGGGAGTGGTGAGGGGCTCGAAAGTGAGGATGGTGTTGCGAGCACCGACGACGTTGACCTCGAAGACGGCCGGGTGTTTGTCGTCACCATCAAGCTGGGAGATACCGCTGTTGTGGAGGAGGGCATCGAGGGTGGTGTAGGTGGACTGGATGTAGGAGGCAGCAGAGGAGAGGGAGGAAGGGTCGGTGACGTCGATAACGAGGGTGTGGACGTTGGAGAAGTCGTGCGAGGGGATGGAGGATTTCATCTTGGCAATGGCATCGTCACCGTTTTCGAGCGAGCGGGACCCGAGGAGGATGATGGACTGGGGCTTCTGCTGGGATAGGAGCTTGACAGCTTCGTAGCCGATACCCTTATTGGCGCCGGTGACGAGGATGGTGTGAGGCATATTGTGGTGTGAAGTTGTGGAGTTGGAGGGGTAGGGTGACTTTGAGCGGGACTGATGTGAGGGATGAAGTTGTAGCGAAGTCTGGAGATCATATCGGGCCTTATATATGTATGCTGCTCACCTGGAAGCCGGGCTACCACTCCTCCTGGCTACCACTCCTCCTGGCTGCCTCTGCCTCGGCTAGTCTCCACCCATTTTGACCTCCACCTCCACTCGGCCGAGCTTACAGTAGGTGGCCGAGCCAGCGGTCTTCGCCGTGACTGTATCAAAAGCGCTGACGTAACCGTCGACGGCTATACCTCATCCATCTGCTTGCTGAGCTATAGTCGCCTGTTGTACATGGACGAGAGTCAGTATTGGATACTAGGAGTCTGACAGCAAACGAGGAGGGCAGGAGCGTTTTTGAGCTGCTCACTCATACCAGAGGAATCGCTCAAGCAACGCGCCGTAGCATTCGCTCGATATCGATTGAAACAGGGGTTCGAAGGGACACCGGTGTAGTACGAGCATGCGGATCGTAAAGGGGTCGCAGATATTTCAGACATCGGTAACCAAAGGCGTATGATGCGTAATGACATAAGTCATGTATACAAATGCTGAGCATCAGCTACAAGTCAGAAATCGCGCTCACAGTACTAGTATGCCTCAGAGTCCTATCTCCTCCCATCCTCGCACTATGTGGCTCACTGGGAGAAGGTATCGTAAGGCTTCTCTTCTCCATCCCGGTAAAACCTCCCGCTCTCAAAGTTGTTAAATATCGGCCAAATGACGCTCTCCCCACCTTCCGCCGCCGACCTGGTCCCCCTGAAGCCATTTAGGTCTGTCGCACAGTATCCCGGACACACCACCGCCAATCGCACCTCCGGATGATCGAGCGCGTACTTCCTGAGCCACGGATTAAGTATCGCTTTGCTCGCGCAGTACATTGACGAAACAACATCGCCCTCCTTGAGTGGGATCCACTCCTCCTCCGACTTCTCTCCGGCGGCAAATGCCTCCCAGTCATTCATCCATCCTTCCACCTTCTCCCAGGTGACTGAAGAGACATCGTTTAACTTGTCCTTCGTGACACCGTCGACCTTGGACATGTACCATGGCCCGACCGTGGAAGAGACAACGGTCACGATGCCGTTTTTGGGGGTGAGAATGGGTGCGAAGACTTCGACGGTGTCTCGTGCACCGCGAATGTTGACGTCGAAGATAGCGGGGTGCTTACTATCGCCATCGAGAGATGAGATACCGCTGTTGTGAAGGAGAACATCCAGGTTTGTATACGTGGATTTGACATGCTCGGCGGCTGAGCGGAGGGAGGAGGAGTCGGTGATGTCGATCTGGAGTACAGAGACGTTGGAAAAGTCGTGGGAAGGGAGGGAGGCTCTCATTTTGGAGATGGCATCTTCGCCGTTCTGGATAGAGCGGGAGCCAAGGAGGATCGTCGCGTCGGGTTTGCGCTGCGAGAGCAATTTGACGGCTTCGTAGCCAATGCCTTTGTTGGCGCCTGTGACGAGGATAGTGTTGGGCATCCTGGGTGTTTGGAAGGTTTGGTGAAGGAGAAGAAATCGTCAGAGATTGTGTGAGGTGGTATGCTACACACCAAGAATAGCCACGGCCAGCCGATCAGCCACCGGGCAACGTGCATCGGGCACCGGGCATCGGGCATGCGGAGTACTGCCACGTGCAACACCGCATTCCTCTAGGTTGTATGACGTCATGTTTGCATTCCTCAACCAACTCTCAACCCTCAATCTGGCTTCCACCTTGAATTGGGCTGTGATGCCAGCCGAGTAGTGGGGGCTACGGTCTCCAGGCAGCACTCCAATGCGCGCGTTATGCACTGGCAAAGAAAGCGGCAGGGCACTGGTAAAACCATGGTCTGGGCTCAATGTTCACTGAAACAGACGAAGCTCTCCGCGACGATCTCATCTACCATCAGATGACTCAATACTCCCACTCTGGCTAGTCGAATCATATCCACACCTCTACAATGTCTTGCTACTTGGCCCAATCAGGCAACGGGATCTCAAACTCCTTCTCAACCCCGTCCAGGTAGAACTTCCCACTCTCAAACTCGTTGAGAATTGGCCAGATCACACTTGCACCGCCCACCTCCGCCGATCGAGGACCCTGCCAGTTGTTGAGCTCGGTAGCGCAGTAGCCAGGACAGACTAAGGCGACGCGAACCTCGGGGTGGGTAGCGGCATAGCTCCGAAGCCAGGGGTTGAGGATACCCTTGCTCGCGCAGTACATTGATCCGATCATTCCTTTCTCCAGCGGAACCCACTTCTCCTTCGCTTCACCGCCCGCCGCAAACACCTCCCAGTCCCGCGCCCAGCCGTCCACCTTATCCCACGTAACGCTAGGGATGTCCAGAAGCTTGGCTCGGGTAGTGGGATCGACCTCGGCGGTGTACCAAGTCGCGACCTCAGAAGAGACGATATCGACGATACCGGTTTTGGGAGTGAGGATGGGAGTGAAGGCCTCGATGGTGTTGCGAGCGCCTCGGATGTTGACGTCAAAGACGGCGGGGTGCTTGTCATCTCCATTAAGGTTGGAGATCCCGGAGTTGTGGAGTAGAGCATCGAGGGTGGCATAGGTAGATTTGATGTGCTCGACAGCGGAGGAGATGGAGGAGGAGTCCGTGACGTCAATCGCGATGGTTCTGACGTTGGAAAAGTCGTGGGAGGGAAGGGAGGTCTTCATCTTCGCGATGGCATCTTCGCCGTTTTTGATAGAGCGGGACCCGAGGAGGATGATCCCATCAGGCTTCTTCTGGGATAGAAGCTTGACCGCTTCATACCCAATGCCTTTGTTGGAGCCTGTGACGAGGATAGTGTAGGGCATCGCGACGATGTGGAGGTGTAGAGGATGGGTCGTTGGATGTGGAATGTGGATGTGAAGGAAGGTGAGTTCGTCCGGCGTAGGTGTGCGTCTGGGACCTTCCGAGGTGTGATGATCTAGTGTCTTATATATGAATCAAGGCAGCCATTCACTTCGTGTCTGCTTGTAAGCAGTGTGTTGTGGCCGGCCTCCACCCTCCTCCACCGCTGCCGTTGGCTTAACGCTTCCGATGGAACGTTGGCCGATGACCGGCCGGAGTCGGCCGGCGGCAATCATTTCACGACGTAACTCATCTGTAATGAAATCGTAATCGAAACAATTCCATTAGAAATCAGCTTACCAGAGTTTACCCGTTTTAAGCGAGTTGACCGGTGATCGCCGGGACTCACGTGATTGCCGCATGATGCCCGTGCGCTGTTATTGGCGGAGAGCGAGCGAGGCTGAACTTGCGCTGCCCCTCAGCACTGTACCCCTCGAAGCTCGACGAGGAACATCATTGCTGGATTAGCCCAAGCGCTTATGGGCGCCCCGTCGTCAGCAAGGAGTGGATTCGCCGTCCAACTCCTTCTTCCGAGTCTCAAGGCAAAGGTCACAGCTCTTCACCAGCAAGGTAATTCAGTCCCGCTTGATTCGCATCAGGGAAGGCTAACTTTGGATAGATGATCGCATGTATGTTGGTCTCGCCACGGGCACTCTGCAGATCTACTCATATGAGCCACAGCCAGATGGCGGCCTGCCAAGCGTCAAACTGCTGAGCTCAGCTACGCTCGGCAAGAAGGCTTTGGAGCAGATTGGGGTACTGGCTATTTCAAAGCAGCTCCTTGTCCTCTCAGGTGCGCTTATCTTCAGGAGTCACTGTGCCATGCCGAGTCCTACTGACTCAAACAGACAATGTGCTGAATGTGTATCCGATAGACGGCGTAGTCTCAGCCAAAGGCAAGATTGTCACTCAAGCTAGGAACGCCCACACGTTCGCTGTTGCCTCCTATGACCCGGCAACGACAAAGGGGAAACGAAGGCAGGAAGAGGCTGGGGCGAAGGGAGCTCCGGCAGATGGCGTCACATTAGTGGAAATGCTGATTGTTGGGTGTCGGAAGAAGGTGGTGGTCTTCAACGGGCAAAAACCAGGGTTAAAGGATGCTTGGGTACGCCATTGAGGTCGTGATCCTCACCATCGGCTGATCCTACAGGAGATGGCGCTACCGCACTCACCCCGTCAACTGATCCTGCCATCTTCTTCATCGGCATCACCATCTTTCCCAGAAACCATCCACATGCTCTACTCCCCTTCCTCCTCCGCTATACTGAATGTTAGCACGACAGCGCCGCATCTTTCAGTCATTGATGCGCCGACCGACTCGCCTCCGCCACCTCCACTGTTATTAGCGGGTCATGGACCATCCGGAGAGGGTGCGAGCAGCGGCGGCTCACATGAAGGCACTAGCGGCCTGACGGGTATAGGAGTGGGCGCTTTGACGGGTCTTGGTGGGTATGTCGGACTGGGCAGCAAGGCGGCGACACCTGCAGGTTGCTGCACAGCAGAAGGGGAGGTTTTGCTGGCGCGAGAGGGTAAGTAATCGGCCAATGAAGTCACTGATGCGTCAGATGTGGGGACGTTCATGTCGTCTGACGGCAGCTACACTCGAGAAAACTCCTTACAATGGCCAGCCATTCCAGAAGCGATATGTAAGTCGTCACCTGTATCTTCTCTCTGACAATCAAGCTTTCGCGAACCCGTACATCTATGCTGTTCTACCTCCTTCCGCCGGCTCTAGCTCCTCCGCCAACCCGCCACTGCCAAGCCTGTCCATCAACCTCGGCTCCTCTCTCACACCTCGCGGCTCTCTTCACATACCGCCGCCTACTACAGGCTCTCTTATCTATGCCAACCTCATCACGACTTCCTCAGCGCCGTCGCGTACAGCTGCGGATACGGTTCTACCCGCAGCAAAATTGCTCTTCAGCTCTACACCGACGGACAAGGCTCTCCTGGCTAGTGAAGGGTCATCTATATGGGCCTTGTCGACTAGCAGTCTGGAGGATCACGTAGATGACCTGATCCGAGAGGGTCGAGTAGCCGACGCGATAGGCCTAGTGGACTCGGTAGGGGAAGCTGGATTCTCACCGGTATGCCATCCGTTGCAACTCGCACCAAGAGCTAACGGCCAGAAACGACGACTTCCTCATCTGAAAACTCTCCGAGCGGTGACTCAATTCGCCGAGGGGGACTATCAATCCGCTATCGACACCTTCCTTATATTCAACATAAATCCAGCACTGGTCTTGTCGCTGTACCCAGCAGCGACCATATCGGGCAGATTGCATGTTCCTCGAGATCGCTGGCTTGAAGCATTTGGCGCTGTCTCAGGAGCCAGACTTGCTCCTGAAGTTGCGAAGAGTGTGGCGGGAGACGAAGGGTTGACGAAAGGGCTGCTGAAGTCAGTCACGGCCGCAGCTGGGCTGTCGAAGCGGAGCAGTATGGATAGTATGCGAACGGCGGGAGGCGGGTCAACGGGCAAGGTCGAGGCGCCAAGTATCAATGAGAAGGTTCCGATTCTGAATGACGAGGAAAGTGAGTAGACGCAGACTACCAATCTGCCCAGACTGACATGGATAGTACCTCGAGCGGCACTCGAAGCCCTCATGCTATATCTCTCCGATCGGCGTCAAAAGTTGACTGGAGCAATCAACGCTTTGCCCTCGCCAGGACTTCCAGCTGAATCTACACTGCCACCACTCTCTGCCCTCCCCTCGGAGCAATTACATCACCTTCCAAACGTCCCTTATACCGAATTTGACCCAGAACCACTGCTCCGTATAGCTCAAGTCATCTACACTGGTCTGCTCAAGGTGTATCTTCTCGCTCGGCCCTCCTTGGTGGGAAGTTTGTGCCGGATTGAGAATTGGTGTGATGTTGAGGAGGTCGAGGAGTTGCTCAAGGCCCAGAAGGTGAGTATTATTTGTTTCGCACGGTAATCGGAGCTAATCAAGTCAGAAATTTAGTGATCTAATTGACCTGTACCAAGGCAAAAAGATGCACGCCAAAGCACTCAAGATGTTACATCAGTGAGTTTGACTTTCAGGGTATCGTTGACAGAAGACTGGCAATGGAGGAGGATGACAGATTGGATCGATACCCGCCTACTGTGCGATATCTGCAAAAATTAGGTCCAACCGAATTGAGCCTGATCCTTGAATCCTCGAAGTGGATATTCAAGGAAGATCCGCCGATGGCTTTACAGGTGCGATCCACTCCTCAATCGTAAGATACCGAATTGACCGCATTAGATATTCACAGCAGATGAACCCGAAGTGGATGCTCTGCCTCGAAAAGAGGTAGTAGCATTCCTGGAGCAGTCGCACATCGCATCTTGCATCGCCTATCTACAACACATCATTGAAGGGCTCAAAGAGACCGGATCGGACTTCCACGATAAGCTCGCAGAGCTTTTATTGGCGGATGCCAAGGGCGCAAGTGCAGAAGGTTCGTCTGACACTGCTGGTAATTCTGCCGAAAGCATGACTGATTCCCCAGAATCAGCAACGGCATATCAACGCCTCCTATCCTTCCTCTCTTCATCAGAGCATTATCGCGCGAATCGCCTTCTTACCCGGATCCCGACTGAATCCATGCCTGAAGCGCGCGCAATCCTTCTTGGGCGAATGGGGAAACACGAAGATGCCCTTCGAATATACATCTACCGGCTGTCCGATTATCCAGCTGCGGAGCGATACTGTTCCCGCGTCTACGCCCCCAATCCAGATCCCAAAGGGATATTCTTACTCCTTCTCGGACTTTACCTCCGCCCTGCATCTTCTGATCCAATACTACTCGAACCCGCCCTCGAACTAATTGCAACGCAAGGAACGAGATTGGACGCTAAGGAAGTGCTGGAGATGTTACCTCCATTGGTGACGATGGAGGATGTGCGTGCGTTCTTTGTCAAGACGTTGAGGGATGGGAGGAAGAGGCAGAATGAAGCCAAGATTGTCAGGGGTCTAGTGGGTGCGCGGAAAGAGGAGGTGGAGAGGTGTTTGATGGAACTTCAGGAGAAGAGGGTACGAATCACTGATCAGAGAATGTGAGTGTAACAAATGTCAAACTTAGTACTCACAAGCTGACACCGCGACAGCTGTCCACAGTGTCATAAGCGGCTTGGCCAGTCTGCGATTGCTGTGCATGCGCCACGGTCAGTCAAATTGGAAACTGTCCTGGTCAGGCCGCAGCTGATCATTTGCAGGGGAGAAGTCACACACTTGCATTGCAAGGATCCGTTCAGCGGCCAGCTTGCCCGAATCCGGGGATGATCATGGCAGTATCAGCTCATGGTGTACAAGTGTGGGATTGACATACGGGTCGATATACATCCCGCCGAAACTCACACCTCATGCGTACTCCCGTTGCCCCAAGGGCATTGCTATGGTACCCCAGCGAGCAGTCTCGGCGACGAGGGAACAGCTGTTTGGCAGTCCCTTCAAGTACGCGTTTCTGCTCCGCTTGTCCGACAACTACCCATATGGACGACTTCGAGCATCCTCTCTACCCAGTCAGATAGGCTACATCAAATGTGACAAGCATGCAATTCCGACATTACAGTCTACTAAAAGCTCGCTGCAGTATTGAGTGACTCATCCCCCCGTCATGCAATCACAGAACACCCTTTCTTCGCTTCCCTCAACCTGGATGACCATCTCCACCAAACCAGGTATTCTCGACCTCAAAATCCTCTCTACTCTCGCCACCACCTTATCCGCATTCGCGTAAATCGCGGGACCTTTATGACCACCAGTCCCCGAGGTTGGCCTGGAGGGATCGTATGATGAGCGCGAAAGCGCAAGTTGGATATGTATCGAGCCGACCAGTTCCCCCTCGCATCTTGGCCAGAATCGTGGCGCGCTGGAATTTGCGAGACCTTCTACTCCAATGAGCTAGATGAGGTCAGCTTTCGATCCCGTACTAGCACGATCTACAGGCCTTGTAGCTCACATCTGCCAAAGCTGTCTCAATCTCTTTCTCACACTCTACTCCCACATCCAAACACAATACACGTCCAGAGTCGATGACGAGCGGAATGACGCTGGCCATGATGAGTGCGGCGATGAAGAGACTGGCTATTGGGTCAAAGACTGTCCAGCCTGTGTATTTGATCATCAGAGTGGAGATGATGACGCCCACGCTGCCGAGTGTGTCCTGAAAGGTGTAAGCTGGGGTCATACCCGCTAAGACCTAACAAGACAACTTACAGCCATAACGTGCAAAAAGACTCCGCGCATGTTGTGACTATGGGCGTGGCCATGGTGGGAATGCGGTGTTGAGGATCCGTGATCGTGATCATGAGAGTGATTGTGGGAGTGATCGTGAGAATGATTGTTTGAGTCATCATGTTCATGGGAAGGCGTATGGCCCTTGTCATGGCTATGTGACTGTGATTGATGGTCGTAAGTGTGATCGTGATTTTCGTGACACTTAATATTATGGTCGTGAGAGTGTTTATGGTCGTGTGAAGCGTGATGATCGTGATCGTGGCCATTGCAGGATTCGGCATGGCGGTGTTCGTGTTCTTTGCGCATATGTGAATCATGCGACATCTCAGAGACTCCGTTGCCGGAGGATCGATGTCGATGATGGGCGACTGTACTAACGGACGAGCTCGAGGTACTCTTATATCATCAGTCTGCCAGCTTGCACTAAACCTCGTCTGGTGACTCACTCTTATAACGTGACTACCCGTAGAGTGTCCATGATGGGTATGATTGTCATGGTCGTGACTCTCATGGTGCATGTGATCCTCCTACAGGCATCAGATGCGTTCCGAGCAGTCGAGCATGGAAATGGAACTGACCTTCTTATGATGTACATGGCCATGCCCATGATCGTGCCCATGTCCGTGGCTATGGCCATGATGGTGATGACCCCCAGTCGCCCACATTCCAAAGAGGTTAATGGCTAAGCCGATGCTAGATACCAGGAGCAATTGCCGCATTTCCATTTCTGGCGGATCCATACTGTCCCTTCAGCTGACTCTTCCACTTTTCCCTGCGGGTGCGCTGGAACGTACATTCGTTGGATGGCTTCAAAGATGATGAAAATGGAAATCAAGATAAGGAACAGGCCTGAAGGCGTTAGCTATATATTCAACATGGTGAAATGTGAGGGCAGCTGACCATTTGTGAATCCGCTCAAGGTTTCCACTCGAGAGTAACCAAAAGTATACCGCCCATCTGGCTTCCAGGTTGCCGCTACTGATGCCCACAGGCCGATGCCGATACCAAGACAATCAAAGAACATATGAATGGCTGATTCTCGTAAGCTTGAGTGTTGGAGATTGTCCTCATAGGAGCTTACCATCTGATATCAACCCGAGCGAATTGGTCATGACCCCATACCCCATCTGGACCCCCATATACGCCAGATTAATCAGCAAGAAATAGAAGATCTTCCGAGATGAATCGGTGTGCAGGATAGTTTGGAAGTGCGGTTTCCATGCCCGAGGGATGACATCCCAATACGACCTGGATGGGGAAGGCGATATCGGAGTCGGAGTGAATTTCCAGCTACTCGCTCCCAGGTTCCGTGGGGCTGCTACGTCCGGTGTAGGCTTTAGATAAACAGTTGATAAGACGAGGGGAAGTAGGACAAGAACGTCGACAGTCGAAGGAAGAGGGTGTAGGGCGAAGAATTGTAATGTCACAACAGCAAGGAGGTAGATAGCGTAGTCCCTCGGGGCGCGAAATCGGGCTGCGGGTTTGGGGTCGTACGTTGGTGCGAAAGGGAGTGGGGCGTAAGCGACCAGAGCTGCGGTGCCGAGAGGGAGGGCGAGATGGTATGCAGGAAGATGGGAGAGTAAGTGAGGGGTGGGAAGGATATTCTAAGATTGTCATTTGGCGAATCCGAGACGGGCGACGCTGGGCTCACGAGGTATATCAAAGCGAGAAGTGAGATTGCAGACACGCCGAAGGTCAAGGCCAAGCGGCCCAGACGTCCACTTCCGCTGGATTTGGCACTCCGACTCCGAACCTCGAGTGAAGAAGCCCATGGTCCGCAAAGGAAGAGGCTCAATGCGATCAGCGTGAAAAGGTTGATCAAGCACTCGGCTGCAAATATGAGCATGGTCTAAGAGAGGATGCAGAGGCGCTATAGGTTGGACTCACGGCCATGTAGCTTGTGGGCGTCAAAGAGAACAAATGCGCAAGCCAGAATGGCAGGGACAAACGAGAAGGGCTGGAGGAGCTTCAGCTGCGGTCCTTCGCTTGTACCGGGACTTTCTCAGCGTACGCGTTTGCTTGTTCCCGGATCGTCCTTCCACAGCGGACCCAGTATACTGGATGTGATAGCAATGAATGAGCCACTATGTCATCAGCATCAATTGTTGTCTAATTCTGGGTCGACCAACCGTAATGGTCCGATGCTCCTCACAGCCAGAAAGAAGGCTGCTGCTTGTCCGAACATCAGAGCAGACGAAGCTACTTGGGCCTGGGTTGGGTGAGTTTCTGCGGTCTTTGTAGTTTCTCGCCACACTTACCATGCTGAAGACCTCCGCGCCCCCGATCTCTTTCCGCTTGCCCTTCCGATCCATTCTTCGCTCCATAACTTCACGCCAGATTCGTCCCCCAAACAGCCCAAGGATAAGAATTCCGATACTTCCTGTGACATCTCCATTCTGAAGCACCCACGTTTTACTCGATGTGACAGCTGCGGCAGCAGCGAGCAGCCTCGAGATGGACGTGACGGGTGGTCCACCCTTCAAGTTGGAGTTGGAGGCCGAAGCGCGTGGTCGACGGGTCGGAGAGGGGACCGCGAAGCTCGTGCGGCTGAAGGGAGTCGGTGGCTGCATCCTTGGTGGAATCTGCAACGCTGTACTGCTTCATGGAGCTCTCGGGAGGGGCAAGGCTTCGAGGAGGTGGATAGCGGTGGGGGACAAGGACTTAAGGAATGTGGAACGTGATCGCGACTTTTGAGTTCAACTTGAAGCGTGCCGTAATGATTCGGGCTCATGCATGAAGCCATTCGAGATGGCTACAGTACGGTCGGATGGCGGAATGCGCGATAGGTCCTGTGGTTGGATGGATACTAGGCATATGCTACAATCTGTGATCTCCTGCTACAACGTGCTCCATCCGCCAATCATCTCACTCTCCAGCGATGATCCATCAACCAGCCCCAGCTCGCAGTTTTCGCTTCGTACGAAACATGACCTCCTTCAACTTGTTCGCCGCCTCCGCTGACAGAGCTCCAGTAGAAGATACACCGCTGCCTGATCCACGCTGTATCTCGCCAGCAGAATTTGCGCCAGAAGGCGTCGACCGCGGCGTCCTCTCGACGTCGGCTGCCCTTCCCGCTCCCGATGGGGAGGATCTAGCACCCTGCCCAACAACTCCCGGTCTCATGGATGCGCCAGATGACAACGAGGATTCCCCGAAGAAATCTGCTCTAGGCCCTGCAGGTCTAGGCTGCGGCGGCTGGAAATTTGGCACGTCTGCCTGGTGAATCGTGCTGAATTTTCGCTTGCGCTCCACACTGAAGCGTGTGGGCTCAGGCGATGCTGTTACGGGTGGAGGAAGAGCTGCGAGATGAGATGGGAGGTCTGCCCGACTGGCGAGATACTCCGGAGTTGGGACGGCTCCAGGTATGATGTCCAGAGATGAGGGTGTGTGTTGAGCCGCGGGACGGGTTTTGGGTCTTGGTGCTGGGATTCTCGGTCCGACAATGGGACGAGGAGCAGGTCGACCGCCAGTGCTCTGTGGCTGTACGAGGGACATTGCGGAGATCGAAGGGCCAGAGTGGGGTCGACGAGTAGGTTGTGGGGTGTATTTGCCAGCAGCGTGAGTCAAAGCGATTCGTGCCCTCTGTGCGTCGGCTCTCGCTTTTCCGAGAGGTCCAGTAGCTTTGGCTGTGACTGCAGGATCAGCATCTTCAATTGTATGAACATAGGAGTCAACGTACCTCTCATTGGCTTCTGAGCGCCAAAAATCCCTCCTGGGATCTGTCTGGCCTTCTGGGGCCGTATGACCTGGTTGAGGACAACAATCTTCTTGTCCGCCCTCTGCTTGTCCATCTCCTTATACCGCTCCGCTACTCGTTCAGCCGCATTTTGCTGTCGTTCCTGAGCTTCCTCCGCGGCTCTCTGGTACAAATCAGCCCTTATTACTCTTCGCCTCAAAGGTGTAGCCACCTACCTTGTACGCCCTTCGCCAGCCTGAAGTCCTTGGCTCGCCCTTTCTCAATGCGTACTTCTCGTGTGAGATCGAATAGTCTATAAGTAGAAAGTATTCCCACAGCCAATCGGTTTCCTCACGGATTTGCTGGAGCATAAGCTTGAGAATGGCCATATTTGAAGAAGAGCCTAGATACATGACTCACAGGTGACGCTTCTTCGATCGCCGCCAGCTGCTCAGCCGGTAGTTCATCGATGAACTCCTTGATTAGGCCGTATGGTACATCTCCTATGTCCCAGATCCGAGTGCCATTGGCTTTGAATACTATGCTTCGTCAGCGACGCTCTCGCGGTCCCTGCTCTGAGGACAAAATCCGCCTTTAGAGACATCAGACTCACCAGCCATGCACTGCTGCTTCAGGCTGACCGGTCCCACCTTCGGCAGGACGTATGGCTTCACCTCTCGCCTTTCCCTCAGCTCCAGCAATCTCGGTCGGACCCTATTAAGCCCGACCGAGGGCTTCAATGTAGTTAACCTTCCCGGTGGACAGGGTACTGGCGGCGGTCTCGGACGACTAGGACCAGCCTCGATACCATCAAAGTGATTGTGATGCGGTGGAGGCGCTGGTTGACGAAGATACGATGGACCTGCTACAGGAGTCGCGGCATTGACTTGCTGTAGGGGGACATCCTGTTCTAATCCCTCGTCGAAGAGGTCTTCTTCATCGTACTCTAGGGCGGCGGGCATCGGGGGCGCTTGCCCACCTTATGATGCGTGAAATGTAACAGGTAAGTCGAACGAACGATCGATGGAAGGAGGATCTTCAATTTGCTCAATCCGTCGGAATTTTTGTTGATCCACTTCATATATCGGATGCCCTCGCATCGATGTCTGAGCTGTAATCTACTTCGTACAGCGACGCGCATAATGGGCACAGGCCCGCTGGTCTCTCTCATGGACGTAGTGAAGGTACCCCTCGCCAAGAGTGCGCGGAAGTGCATCCCACAAAGGGCCACGGGGCCTGGGGACAACACAGACCGTTCGAATCCGCACGAACATCCTTGAACCACCCATCATGCCGATCCCCATCTAATAACCCTGTAAGAAGCTACTCCCATCCTAAGGGTCCAACGATCCGACGAAATGCCCAGCCGAGTCCAAGCTGAAAGATGCACCATCTCGTCTTTAAGCCACTGAGAAATTAGCTCGAATCCATATCACTAGCGGGTTGACAAGGCTTAGAGAACCCTCACCGGAACAGCATCCACCTGCCTGCTCAACAGGCGCGTACGGGTCGTCCGCCTTGGCCATCGGTCCCCACAAAGAGGGGATCTATCCGATCAGCGTCTCCCTATCTGTAGTTTGGATGCCCACGATTGAGCTGAGACATACGAGAGGATCCTTGGTGTTGCGACAGTGGTTGATCAAGCTGCATATTGTCAGCTCACCTCTCTGAAGAGCTTGCTCCACCCGCTAGTCCCGTTGAAATATGAGGCTCTAGGAATTGGAGCACGTAAAGTGCCCACGTAGATGGATGACCCAAGATCCGACTACAGACCCCAGGTAGAGCTGGATGAACAAGGACTTCACTCACTTAAGACTCGCTGCGCTGACCATTGCTCTGGGCCTTGCCAACTCCTCCCGCAGACGGTGATTGTGCTCCTGTAGCCGTCTAAGCTTCAGCTCGTGCATAGTAGCCTTGTTTGCGCGGCTGGACATGGCGGCTGTAGTTGCTTTGGGCGGCGGGCGGCAGAGAGCCTAGAGGGTGTGGGATCACGGTGGGGTAAAGCTTAGTCGGTCTTGAGGTGAGGAGGTGGTAGACTGATAACACGCCGAGTTCTAGATTCGCGTGTGAATGACGAGTAGAGACGCTGCCCAAGAGATGAGTAAGGATATGAGAGTATCTGAGACAAAGGGCTCCTTTACATTTGCGCTTTGACACCTCCCTTTCGCTGAAACAATCAGGCCGTTCTCGGTCTCAAGGACACTGATGGAGTCTGCTGGCGCGTGAGGACACGGAGGGCGTGGCTCGTGTTCGTACTCGTATCGAGTTGGATGATCATCTGCAGACGGAGTAGCAAAGTGCGAAGAATGGAGAATGATGTGAAAGCCGAAGCGAACTGTAGGCTCATACCAACCCTCTCGCCGGAGTGTGAGGCTTTGGTTGCGCCTAAGCAGACTGCACTGTTGCGATCTTCGACCTTGTGGAGACAATACTTGACAAGGCGTGCATGCTGTGTCGATACAGATATAAAGACTCATAAATCGAAGAAATGACTATACCAGGGACCAGTGGAAGTCGGGTCAGTCATACGCTTTCTGTCCTACTTAGCATCCCGCACCTCGAAGTACTTGTTCCAGAGCCTAGAGGAAGTCTGCTCGGCCACTGCGGGTCCCGCATGGGATTTCCATATGCGTCGAGCCCATACTGCGGTTCCCCAACCTGGATGTTCGATCCAGCTACACCTCGAGGTATAGCTCCATATGGTATCATTCGCACCATGTGCCTCCTCGCTCCTTCCGCAAAGTCCGGCACAGCTGAGTGTGCGGCTGTCCTCTGTTGACAATCAGCGATAGCCCTGTACAAATTCAGAAGCCACTGACCTGATCCCAGACAACCACAGTCCCAGGCTCCCACCTGACACGACAAGAGAAGTCCAGACTCTTGATGTGATTATGCAGGAATGACAGCAGATGCTCAGATTCTTCCGGTTTGAATCCCTTGACGGAGCGCGCAATCGTGGGATTGACAAACAGACATGAGCGTCCAGTGACTGGATGTTTGATGACCAGCGGGTGTATCGTGTTGACCGCTTCTCTCAGTGCTTTCTCTGCGCCAACGCGAGCAACCTCTCCCACTGATGCCGAAGTATGGTGTAGCTCGAGATGGATGAGGGTTTCGCGAAATGCAGGTGAGAGCGCATCGAAGGCCGAAGCAAGGTTGGTGAATGCTGTATCGCCCCCGCCGTCTATCGGCGACTCGAGCACCCAGAAGAACGTGGGACCAGGTGTATTGGGCGTAAAGGTCTGATCGACATGCCAGAGATCGTACGCTGTGTGAGGACCCAACAGGTCGCGTAAGGAGCCACTGACAGATCTTCAGCTCGAGTCCGGCCCGAGTATTGTAAGTGATGGACTCACGCCTTCTCATCAGCGTACACGACGTGGAAGTCCGGCCCAGTACCTTCAGGGTACCCCATAGTCGGATGCAGGTGGAGAGGACCATAGTGGCCCACAATTTCCCTCTGTCGATCCGGTCCGATATCCGCGAACTCTTGATCTCTCTGTCTCGTCAGTTTGGTAATTGCGCCATGAGAAGATACCCACGAAGACTAGGACTCCACGTTGAGCTGCCAGAAGAGCGACTTCATCCAGCCCCGCCTGGTCAAGTTGACTGAGTTGTACACCGCGGATTTCAGAACCTATCCGCGGGGTGATGTTGAAAACCTTCGTTCGTTCGTTGTACAGATGCGGCAGAGCAGGATCGGCATGCAGTCCCCTCTCGGTAGCTTGGAACGGCGCGACATCGACTGTCTTCTGATATCCATCGGGGCGGGTCGGAAGGTAGTGAGGATATAGCGGCTCGGTGCGAGTTGGCATGGCGCCGGGTCTGCTTGATGGTGTACTGTTGACACTTTGAAACGCGACATCTTGACTGTCGGGCCATTCAACCTCGGTAGATTAGTAGAGATATATCCCGGCCGCAGGACGGCCGGACTCGGCTTCAGCAAGGCGGAGATTGTGAGGTAGAGAGATGTAGCATAGGCAGGATGAAAGAGGCGACGATCACGCAATAGCACATTCCTTGCTGGAGGACATTCGTCGATCACTAGCTTCACTTGGCATCTCCTCTCTACCTTGTTTCTCACGCAATACCAACTGCAAATGAGCCCAACTTGCGTTTTATCAGCTGGGGAACAGGGTAGCACGACAGCGTACAGTGTCACGCTACTTTATCAAATGACTTTGTCGAGCAACCTCGGGAGGTTTCGTTCAGCTCCGTCTCTCCCTCACGTCGGGGACCGGAGAGGTCTCTTACAGCATCTTTTCCAATATGATCGACTGAAGGCGAGTCCGCTTGACATTCTCTCCTCTATAGCGGTTGAGGTTCTGGGCCTCCAGCATATGGATAAGAAGAGATAAGGCACTCAAGGACTGACCGATGTTTACCCACGCCGCATCTGACCAGCTCTTACCGAGATGAGCTCTTCCGTGACTGAAGTTCCAGCGGCTGCTGCGCAAGTATCGGGTCAACAAGGCTGGCTAGAGCGTGCTCACCCCCGATCATACCTGTCCGCCGAAAGATGGGTGGTCCTGAAGCTAGATCTCTTGCTCCTGTCATGGGCGTTCATGGCGGGACTGATCAAGGTATGTCATTCTGCATTCATTCTGGGGCTCCCAGCTGATCTTGGCAGGACATGGACCAGTCAGCTACGACTCAGGCGTATGTCAGCGGCATGAAGGAAGCTTTAGGTCTATAGTGAGCAGTCAAGCATGAACGCGTTGGACGAGCTGATTGGTGCAGCGGCAATGAGCTTGTCGAATTCACGACTTACTTCTCCATTGGATATGCCATCGCCATCGTTCCCGCTCTTCTCATCCAGACCAGGGTCCGTTGCTCATCTGGTTGTGGAGGACCAAAGGCTGACGTATCAGATTCGTCCGTCCATTTTCCTCCCGATCTGTGAGATTGTCTGGGGAGCTTTCACACTGGCGTGAGTCCTCTGCCGATCGTCCAGCAGGCATCGCTGACAGAAAAAGAACTTTCGCATCCAAGAATGCCCAGACCATCTACGTTCTCAGATTCTTCCTTGGCGTATTCGAGAGTACATCGTAAGCTCCGGCCTGTTCGCGAAATGCATCTTGATCGATGTCCAACTGACAACGCGCAGATGGCCCGGTCTTGTATCACTAATTTTCACATGGTGAAAGTGTTTCCATCGCTGCCATCGTAGTCAACCCGTAGCTGATGATCTGTAGATACGCCCTCCGAACTGGCCAAGCGCCTAGCCATTTTCGGTGTGTCCGGAGTCGCCGGTAACATGTTCTTGGGGATTCTGTGAGTACTTACATACCCCCATTATTTCTAGAGTCGCAGCAGCTAACGATCTCAGCCAAGCCGCACTATACCGAAATCTGAACGGTGCAGCAGGTCTCGAGGGCTGGCAGTGGCTCTTCATCGTCAGGCGAGCCTTTCCGGATGTATCACGATGGCTCGAGCTCATACGTTTAGCGGTCTCATCACCATTACCTGGGGCTTTGCAGGCTTCTTCATCATCCCTGACTCACCATCCAATACCCGCGCCTTATGGCTCAGCGCGGACGAGCGAGAGATAGCTCTCAACCGCATGGAATCTGCTGGAACCACCTCCAATCGCCTGATTGATAGACGGCTCTTGTGGCGCAAAGTCCGACTCACTGTCACCAGCCCGCTTTCGTACCTCTTCCTCGCAGCTTACCTACAATTCGCTTGGAGTCAGCGGGCCAACGCGTACTTCTTACTGTACCTCAGGGTGAGTCTGCTGGGTACGGAGAAGACGACATGTACTGATACCCCCAGGGTCTGACAAATGCAAACGGGACTCTACGATACAGCGTGTACGAGGTCAATCTCATCCCTCTTGGAGGCTACGGAATCTCCATCGTGGCGAATATCGGCTTGAACGCAATCAGCGATTGGAAGCATTGGAGAGTACAAATCGCAGTCTTTGCCGCTGTGAGTGAAGAATCTATCTATAGCTGGAGGGAGTCAAGCACTGATCCTGTCAGGCTATCCAACTTGTCGCTTGCTCTGTTCTCTCGGCGTGGCCGAGCTCTACCGGAACCATCATTACCTTCTACTTCATCACATTCGCCACTGCAGCCTGGGGGTAAGTCCTCTCCTCGTCCACCCTGAAGACAAGCGACTTACTATCAGGTACGCTTTGATAGCTTGGCTGGCGGAGATTCTGCGCAAGGAGCCCGAAGCTAGATCCATACTGGTCGGTGTAGCCGTCACTCTTGTCTGTGAGTCAATCTCTCGCGGATCATCAAGGTCGGCTTGACATTGGCTGATATGGGCAGACGTAGGACATGCTACAATCCCTCTTCGTGCATGGCGAGTATCCGACTCGCCTCGGTACCCCATTGGCTTCCCTTTGGCAACCGCTTTCGCCGCTGGAGGCATCGTTGCCCTCTTATCAATTTGGCTCTACGTCAGAAAGTACGTCGACTACTGTTGCTCTTTTCAGACGATAAAGCTGACTTTGTCAGGCACAGCGAGATCACACTTACGGGTCTGGATGGTAAGGCAGGCTTTGATGAGGAGGAGGATGTGCCTGGTACGCCGACGGACTCTAAGGACAAGGACTGGGTGGATGCCGATCGGGAGACTGCAGAGCTGAGGAAATGAGAGGGATTTGACCGGTTGGTAGTGATTGATTGGATTATGTGGTCGAAGCCGGATCGGGATTCAGCTATATCGATCCGCGGGCCGGGCCGGGTTGACGATAATTTAATCAAAGTGCGCAATGACGGCTATACATACGGAGATTTTCGACTGGGACCATGCAAGGCAAGGTACTTTATTCGCTCGTGCGCAGGACTGCAGTCACCGAACACACCGATCGAGATCGTACCAGAGGATCTTGCTGCAGCTTGCCTGGACCAGCGCCATTTCCCCATTACGTCACTGGGCAGCTGAAACACACGGGGTAAAGGGTGGGAACAAAAAGGGTGACTTCCGTTGGACGGTGGACCGAACCTTATAAAGAGCGCTTGTGTGATGGGAGAATGTGATCAGCGTTGCACACAGCCTCGCTCACAGCAACGGACGTCACTTGATACGCATCTCATCCTTCCTTATTGTCCTCGTTCACTTTGACTCTGAACGAGGCAGTGCCGCGTGTCAAGGGTCCGCTTCCCCATCACCCACGCCCCCGAAGCTGAAGCTGAAGCTCTCGCTCTCGCACGCTCGGATCTTGTCCATAGAACAAAGGCCAATTACAACGCAACCTTGTAGGAAGGAAAGGACCAACGAGCCGAAACACACAGCCCCTTCCCTTCCCCCACTTTAAGTTCGCCCTCACCTCCCTACCCCCTTTACCCCTCCCCCCCACTTTGGTCAATTTTCCAGCATGACCGATTCGTTGTCCCTTTACCGGACATCCTTGTACTCTTCCCTTCCCTTCCTTATTCTTGTCCCATCTTGCAAACACGGCCACCCTACGGACGCACAACGGACAATACGTTCGCTTCTCTACACCAACATCGCATCGAGAACCTCCCCTTTAAAGGGCTGCGGGTCTCAACCTCCTTCACCATGGTCGTTTCTCGCTCAGAACCGCCACTCCCTCCCCCTTCAAACTTATCTACCGCTACTTATACTCGCTTGGTTGACCTCTACACCCCTCGGTCATCACGCTCTCGGTCTCCTCTATCGTCAGACACTACTGTCTCATATTCGCCACCGCCCCCTTATGCCTCTCCGACGACAATAGCGACCACTGATCCGGTCCGAGCGCGAGAGAGAACAATAAGCGATACAGAGGTACGAAGAAGCAAGAGGCGACATCTTGATAGTACTACCAACCCAAACCCTCCGAGACAACTTTCCCATTCATCTCGATCCACCTTACGCACTAAGCGATTACCCGCCCAGTCATCATCCAGCCACCGGTCGGTAAACACGCAGATCCCGATCTCACCGCCTTCCGATAAAGATCCCACCTCTCCTTCACTCAGCACAGAGACCGACGCCATGAGCTTCTTGAACCCTTCTACCAACTACCTCTCGGCCAAGGTCGAGGTGAATTTTGAGAATGGCGGTCTGGTCGAGATGGTCGGTGGACCAAATACTGGGTAAGTCACAATTTAGCGGCAATGGCTGACGATCAGGTCCTGTTACTCCCTTTCTGGGCATGTTACACTCAGTATCCCAGTCTTACCGCGAGGGACCCAGGCGCGGACGAGAGAAGTGCGGGACTTGACGGTGACGATGGAGAGTATGCAGGATTATCATGATGATCATGGTGAGTTGTCTGCTTCAGGAATGCCGCAAAGCTGATGTCTCAGGGAGATATACGCCATTCCGCCTACATACCTATACCGCATCTCTGGCCCTAGAGCCACTATCCGTCCCCTCTCACGACACCCTTCGCCCAAACGACCCCAGAGTCCACCTCACTATCCCCTTCGACCTGCGCTTGCCAGGCTGGCTACCGCCCACCCACACCTCCCGCCAGACAAAGATCGACCATGGCGTCACCGCCAAAGCTACCATTGGCTGGACAGCCATGCCCACCCTCATTCCCGTCCCTATCAACCCACTCTTGCAATATTCCGAAGAGGCCGCCTCGTCAGCCAATATGGAGTCTCATTCATCTGACGATCCACTTCGTCGTCGGGGTTCCGGATCTAATCGCAAGAGTCGACTGGATCAATACTTCTTCCCTAACGCCTCCCTCTCCCCTCGCACCACCGCCACCTCCTCATCCAAGCACACATCCTTGAGCATTATCCGGCATCGTCTACCGGCATCCATCACTCAGGCGGACCGGCCGAACGAGCGGCAATACACTCTCAAACCTGAGGCTGACCCAGATAGCCCGGTGGAGTGTGTCGTTCTCTGTCCCGACTGGGTCGATGTCAATGGTCCGGAACGGAGCTTGAAGATCGCACTGCGTCTTCGTGCGAAGCATCAACCTGAGGCCGACTCCATCCGTGCTGCCACCCCCGATTCCGACTTTGGATCTACAAACTCCAGTTTGGCTTCGGCGGGAAGTGTGAATGCTGAGGCAACGGGATCGAGGCCGATGAGCCGAACGAGAGTTAGGGCACCAGATGAGGCGTATACACATGTTCTTGAGCTTGGGATGGAAGTGGAAGAAGTTGAGCGATTCAGGTGAGCAAACCAATTTCGGTTCGTCGAGATTCATTGCTGACAATCAGCTCTACGCCAATCACATCATGGGGCCAATCCTTTCCCGTCCCCGCCGAGCAGCCCAATCGAGCTGGCACAGTCCACCCCCTCATCTCACCCCGGTCGACATACGCAGATATCGGCGTCGTCATGCAGAATGACTCTCGCCCACATCGAGCAGCCACCACTCGGCCTTGTCTCTTGGCGGACGACGGGAGCCAGCGGAACTTTTTCTTCGCAGGCGAGGGGCTATCGCTAGCGGACAAATGGCGCAAAGTCAACGTGGTTCTTCCTATGCCTGCTGTGGAGTCGAAGCAGAAGAACAATCGGCCGCAGAGCGAGCTCGACAGTCCTTTCTTGCGAGTCAGACATAATCTCAAGATCAAGATGGTGTGCCGCAATGCTGGTTCGGAAGAGACGGTCAGTTCAGACGCGCCCCGAAGAACGCATGGCCAAAGCTGACATATTCACAGAAAATCATCGTCCTCACCACTCCTATCCGATTCGGCACCCTCCCCTCGACTCACCCCGACTCCAAACTCAAATCCGAATCCCACCTCCCTGCCTACATTCAGCTCTTCCATGAGAATGGCGATTTGCGGGAATGCGATCCTCTCCCTCTGTACACCAAAGACGAGCCAGATGGGGATATCATCATGTCCGAATCACCCACCACCGCGTCCTCCCTTCCCGCCCACAAACCCGTTTCGCCGGGCGTGGCGCCTCTTCCTCCCCTCACTGCTCGAGCGACATCGCCGCCTGTACCCATGTCATTCCCTATTCCCGAGGATGACTATCCTATGGAGAGCGATTCATCTTCCGGGTCAGATAGCGAGGATGGGGAGTCTGAGACGAGTGATTCTGCTCCGTCCGTTTCGGCTTCTACCTCGGGGTCGGGCCCGGGATTGGCGTCTGGGTCTGGATCAAGCATAGGGGAGAGCTTCATGGAGCGTGAAAATGCTCGTGAGAGGGAACATCGAGCAGAGAGGGAGAGGGAGAGACAAAGAGAGAGGGATAGGGATAGGTTGAGGAGGATGGAAGTTCAGCGAGAGAGAGAGAGGGAGACGAGGAGTCAGGCACCGCCACCTACGCCCCGGACTGCAGGAGCGAGGAAACCTGCCAGAACGCCACGGACCGTCAGAGCTGTGGGATAGGCGGGGAGACTATAGGGGAGGTACTCCGGAATTGGGATTACAGCATCTCTGCACACTTCGTTCGTGCCCATCTTTCCTTGTGGCTTGTCTTCTGACCCTACGTAAACTGTCTATATTACTTGGTTCCATACTTGGACAAACACATATAGCTTTTCTCTTTCTCCATGCCAGGCTTCTTCATACACCATATATCTCTTATAGCGCTTGCAATCTGCTTTCTCATTCTGAGCCGTCATGGTCATGAGCTGGAGCTGTGATGCCGTAACCCCAATGACCCCTTGAAACATCAACCAAGTTTCAACATTTTGAGAGAGCTCTTTGTCTAATCCCCCGACGTCCGCATCAGTACACACCGTGTACTCTAGCGTAAACCTACCCCCAGCAGGGATGTTTTGCGCTAGCAGCTGTGAGAGCGACGCTCGTTGTCCCTCAAACGCCCCCGTCGCCGGAGTAGGATGCTCCGGGATGTCGAGGACACAGGTCTGCCCTCTCCAACATAAACCTGCTCGAGACGCTGAACGATACTTCATTCATCCATTTCGACTCTAATATCTTTCCAAAGCATCGTCTTGGACGGCTCTCAGTGGAGATGCTCCCACTTCCAGCACACATCTTGTTCGCTTTTTCGCTCATTGCGTCTATCTGGGCTGCGCCCACCCCTTCGCCAGCGGCGGAATGTACCCTCACCTTCCCCTCCTTCAACCTCGTTGGTCATCCCCCGGCAAATGGCGCTTGCAGGTATACTGTCCAGTATGGCCAGGCTGGTAGATGGGAAGATTCAGTGACGATGATGGATCAGACGTGAGTGATTATCGTCCAAGGGGTGATCATTACTTTGGCTGACGATGCAGCGAGCACGATTCGACCGCCCTCCCACCTGCATGTCCTCAGGCTGCTGATAGGGTCATGTTGAAGAATGCACCATCTCAAGACGAGCAGTGCCTGTACGCTGTGGTGTATGCGCCGAAGGACGTCAAGCGAGGCGATGGGCTTCCAATCTTCGTATGGTACGCATAGATAGTCTCGGTCTGATGCCCACACGGATGGGTACCGTAAGCTGACTGATCGTCAGGGTTCATGGAGGATCGTACTATGCCGGGTCAGCCTCTGCGCCAGGTCTCGATGGCTCCACTCTCGCAGTGCAGGGCAAGATGATAGTGGTCGTTTTGCAATACCGGTAAGTACCTTTCCTTCATGAATCTTCCGTATAGCTGATACCTCCGTACAGTCTTGGTATCCTGGGCCTCCTCCCACCGACTTCTAGTCCCACGTCTGGGGATCCGAATCTAGCCGTCAAAGACGTCATACTGGCTTTGGCGAAGATCCAATCATACGCCGAATGGATAGGTGGTGATCCGGGCAAAGTGACCATTGGTGGACAGAGCTCCGGAGCTTCGTTGATCAGAGGTGAGTTCTCCGTCCGTTGTTTGCGCTGTGTAGAAGTTCAAGCTGAGGAGGCAGCGTTGCTGGCCGCACCCCAAGCCAAGAGGTTGTTCCGCGCTGCGATCCTTCAGTCCGATCCTATGGTTAGTTGATCGCCTCAAAGTGTATGGGTGTATGGCATGAGCTGATAGGTAGACATACGGCACCGCCCCTGCAGACACTACCGCCAAGCTTTCACAGATGTTTTACACTCAACCCATCTTTTCATTCTGCTCAACTCTCGATTGTTTCAGACGCGTGCCGCTGAATATGATTCTAGCTGGCCAGGCAAAGTTCATGGTCGCAGCTCCTAGTCTTTTGGAAGGTGTACCTTTAGTCACTCGTAAGTAGCTTTTGCCTTACCCACTATTCGACACTGACACAGGCGCAGCATTCCGGCCCACCCATCAAACACCTACGATCCCACTCGAGCCCACATCCCAAACATTCTCTGCACCCCTAACACTCCCAAACTCGCCCATGTCAATCTCGCTGCTCATCACGACAACAGCAAACGAAGCGGGGCAAGTCGTTGGGTCAATCTTCCCCCAACCTGTTCCAGCAAGCAATACAACATTCGCCGGGGTCTTATCGGTGTTTGTCAATCCCGATCGAGCGAGGATGATTGTCAGTGGACCAGAATACGCATTGAGGGGCGGTGTAAGGGAAGATGAATTGAGAGTGACATTTGAGAGACTGGTTACGGATGGAGTGTGGAGATGTGCCAGTCGGGACTTTGCGGCCAAGTGGGCTGGAAGGGGAGGGAAAGTCTGGACGGGGGAGTGGATGAAAGGCGTAGGGTATGTCAATGATGGTGGTGCGGGTAGTTATTGCGCTCAAGCGGGTAGAGTATGCCACGAGGTCAGTTCACCCGGTCCGTTTCGCTCACCTGCTGGATTTTTGTGGCTAACTCTGACAGGATGATATCTTTCCTACTTTTCATTCATCACCGTCTTCGAGCGCCGAAGCTGTGCGGCTGGTAAGCAGCTATCTCGCATACTCGTATTGAGAATAAGATACTGATGAGCGAACAGCAAGACGAAGTACTATTACGCTGGACATCCTTCATTCACACCCTCGACCCTAATCCTCTTCCAAAAACAATCAACCCTACTCCTTCACCCGCTTCTACTCTAGGATCAGTAATCGCCGTACCCCTACTCCCAGGTGGAGTAGTTAGCGATCGAGGTATTCCCCCGCCTGTATCCGCCAACTGCTCCCTTGCTTCATCTGCCCGTGGTGCGCTTCCCACTCCAGCTGGTTTAGGTCAAGAGACCAACCGGCAGATCGGGATACGAGTCTCCACAGCGGCGTTGCCTAGATGGGAGATGTATAAGGATGGTGGGTCCGGCCAAGTGTATGCGATTGGAGGAGGGGAGGTGAAGGTGTGTCCTGCGGGGTATTGGGGCAATAAGGTGAAGTATGATTGGCAGTTGTATCCGTAGGTGTCGTGAGAGTGCAGGAACGGACATTGTGCATTATTTTGGCAAGGTGCGAGTCGTACATTGTCTGTGGATGGATACTGCCTCTTCGGATGACGACAATCGAGCAAGACGAATCGAGCAAGACGTCAGTCAGCGATATTACCGCATGCGGGCAAAACCTGTGTCGCAGGTGAACCACGTGACCTCACCGAGCGGTAACGTTCAATTGAGAGAAAATTTTGCCGAACTCCTCCAATTCATCATATTCATACACAGGCGAAGATTGTATTTTCATATACATACCCCAACAATTCAGAACTGGCACTAGCGTCAAATCAGGAGATACTGAGATGTCCGAAATCCAAGCTATCGAAAAGACCGAGACGGTCAAGCGGAAAGCTGGAGGAGCAGGGAAGAAAGGCAAGACATTCATGGAAGATAAAGTGAGCCACTAATTATCCAGCTTGCTCTCTTCCTCTCGAAAGAGAACGACAATAAGATGAATAAAATCGAACTGACGTTATTTTAGTCAGACCTACTTTCCCTTGTATCAGGAATAACAGCTTCGAAAGCCGCTGCGGCTCAATCGAAAGTCGACAAGCTCAAACCGCACATCAAGCCTGCACCTCCTCCCAAGACGGGTGGGAATAAGCCCATGGTGGGAGTGAAGGGACAGAAGCCTATGCGAGCGTTTGGTGCGGCTACGGTCGCAGGGGGTGAGAAGAAGAAAGTTTCTGCTGGAGAGGTGAAGCGTGCCGAGAAGGAGAAAGCATTGGTAAGTCGCTCCAGCAGACAATGCTACGGTGATCACTCTGTCAAGAGAGAGGAGCTGATTTACGTAGGCGGACGCAAAGGCTGTGATCCTTGAGAAGCGACGAGCGAAGAAGGCTCGGAAGAACGAACGAGCGGGCGGAATTTCCACTGTAGATCCGGCCGCCGTTCCGGGCAAGTCTACAAAGAAGGTCGGATTCGCATGAGAGGTGCCACATTGGACGCAGAGCAGGGCGCAGAGGTCAGTACTTCCTGCATCGGATTTCTTGCCATTGGCTGACAATCGCAAGCCAGTCTCCGAAGGGCCGCAGCAACCAGCTTGACTAGCGGGGAGGGAACGACATGGCTCAAAATGACCGTTACAGCTGCAGCTACACCAATTCGACCGAAGCAACGACTGGTGTTCGGTGCATGGTATTAGGCATTGAGCTTCACGAAGTCCGCTCACACCCGGACGGCTTGCCTGTGTATACAAGTACCGCCTCGATTATAAATCAAGATCCACGGGGATGCATGTATCATATGCGTTCATCATTACACAGGGGTAGGCCGATGAAAACTGAATTGAGAAATGCACTTTATCTAATCATTGCAGTTCATACATGTCTGTCAAAAGTCATATCAAGCGTCGTAATCTATCTATATCTCTATCTACTCTGAACCCTTTCAATCAGATGGGCGGCAATGGCCTGGCCCCAAACGCCTTCTCCCACGCCGCCATTATCCGCAGCAACATCCCCTCATCTCCGCGCCTAGCGATAAAGTACGCGCCGATAGGTTCCCCATCCTCCATCAGACCAAGAGGTACAGTTCCTATACCATCAGCATTGTTAGCGCAATGAGCCCAAGGAATATATGGGTGATATTGACGTACCAATGGGAGCACCAGCCATAGCCGCCAAACTATGTTTCCCGTGGCCGAGCACGAATATGGCATCGAGTCTTTCCTCTCCACCTCGTCCATCAAGGACAGCGTCCAGGCCTCTTGGTCCAGCTACGTATCGCATCTCCTCTTTCGCTCGTGTGTATGCGTCCGAGTCGATGTCCGGGGCGAATAAGGCGTCTTCGAGTAATTCTTGGCCAGCTCTATCGGGGGAAAGCTCAAGGACGGCGTTCTGCTTGTTGAACCTAGTCAATCGTCAGCTTCGGCTTGAATCATCCACCAGATGAAGCCTAGGGAACTCACGCAATGACATCCTCGATAGATTCGCAACCGCCCCGCCCCGCCGTAGCTCTTAGATATCGATTCATAGCCTCCTTAAAGTCCGCCTGAACAACCACCTGCCGTCCGCCCTGCATGCAATTCCAGAGGGAGCCATCCACCGCCGAAGGGATGTCGGCGTGATCCACCACTGTGCAGCCGTATGACGACATGGTGGACAGCGCGCTGGTGAAGGCCTTCATTACGCTCGGGCGGGGGTGGTATGGCTTGGAAGGGGACCAGGGATCGTAGTTGAACCAGTTCTACTCGATTCAGCAAAATCATGATAGCCTGGGAGTCGAGGGAGAAGCTTACGGTGCGGGGTATACCAATGCGTAACCCATCGAAAGAAGCGTTGATACAGAAATCAGAGTACTACCATGATCAGCCAACTATTCAACTATAGGAATTGGGCTGACGGAGTACCCACACGCATAGATTCCGGTAATCTGGAAACAACCATACTCTCTGGATCCTCCTCATCTTCGCCCGCCATAACATCCAGTCCTATCGCCACGCTCCATACGTCCTTCGCCATAGCGCCAGGGGTGTCGAACGTAGGAGCAAAAGGTACAATGCCTTCGCGAGAGAGGAGGTCGACGGTAGGTTTGAGGGCGTATAGGGCGGATTGCATGGCAGGGAGTGTGAGTGAGCCATCTGAAGAGTCAGCAACAGGACGTGTGACCAAATTCCAAGAGATAGCTTACCTGTCTCTGTCCCGATGGATAAGGGACAGAACCCAGCTGCGGCAGCTACTCCGTTCCCGCTCGAGCTAGATCCAGGACAAACGTGTGCGGCCTAGCGATCAGCAGCCATCACTCAATTTCAGTTCGAACACTCACGTATGCGTTTACGGTCTGACCGCCCACCAGACTCCATCCGTTCGGACAGCACCGAGAGCGATAGGATGCCAACTCAGTCATGTTGGCTTTGCCTATGACTACTATGTCAGCCGGACAGTCTATAGAATGCTTACTGTACCACGTCCCAAGGACGTACTGATCGCTCCTGCTGCGCGCAGCTTCTTGACTATGTGACTGTCGTATTTAGGGGTGTTTCCCAGGAGTGCGAGCGAGCCTGCTGTAGTGGGCATGCCCAGTTCTGCTGCTGTTCCGATGTTATCTCTGGATTGTCAGCGCACGCTGTTTGACTAGGGGAAGTATGCTTACTTGACGATTACAGGAATACCGCAGAGTGGCAAGAGACGCCTATCAAATCCTTCCGACCTGATGATCTTATCGCAGTCTCTAGCCTGCTCCAGCACCATCTCCCTCGCAGCGACATATGTTAACGCATGCAGATACCCATTCAATCGCTCAATCTGCGCTAAATACATCTTGATCGCGCGGACGCTCGTCAGCTCACGCGAGTCGAGGGCGTGAGCTAGCTCACCTACTCCCGCCGTCAGGAGATCAAAGATGGGCGCGGATGGTTTTGCTGATAAATCAGGCTCGTCTGTGTGTGTGGGGAAGGAGGAAAGTTTTGTGTGGGAGCTGGAAGGTTCGAGTGGCGCATGATAATCATCTTGGAGTGGCGAGAGGGAGTAGGCGAGACTAGAGGAAGGAGGTGTTTGGATATAGGTAGATGGCCCAGATTCAAGACTTTCATCTGCGCCAAAGAGGGGTGTGTCGATGTCGTCTTCGCTCCATGGCTCGTGTGCCCGATTAGGGATGGCTTTGGGTGCAGTTCGGATAGGAGGGATGCTGAACATTTCGTCAACAAAGCTGTCTATTGATGAATTGTCGCGTGACTGGTCGTGGGTGAAATGTGACAGTGCTTGTAAGACCTGATCAGATGCGAAATATGTCAAGAGGAAGGAGGAAACGATTTGTAGACGATGCGATGCCCCTGGGCCCTGCATCAACCGCCGCAGACCTACTTATATCATACTGTATGTAGCCTTATCGGACCATCCATCGCGGTGACTGGTACTTGGTGACTGGAAAAGACAACTCGCGGGATTAGCCAAGGGAAACATTTCAAAGATAAGGGATTCTCCCACGGCTGCCCTGGGTGGCGAATAACGTCACTGCCGAGAGATTCAGGGTCCACCTCGGAAGCATATCTAAATCCTGAAACAAGCTGTTACCACTTTGGGGCATTCCTTGTGTTTCAACATTTCCCCTGCACAAGGGAGGTCCCTTTCAACTTCGCCTCCCTTGTCAGCACAGCATGCTGCTGGGGGTAAACATCGACCATCTCTCGTCTATCCATATCTGAGTCATCTCTAGTATTACAACCTCCACAACGATCAACCCATCATGCTCGCCAAGGCTGCTTTCCCTGCACTTCTCTTTACCCGTCAGTCAACTTAAGTTCGCGTCCGAGCGCAGAAATCAAAGTTCAAATGCTGACCCCACCTAGTATCCGCCTTCATCCTCCTCCTCCTCGTTACTCTCTCAGTACCCATCATCAAGAACATCTACCTCCTGTCCATCACTGGACCATCCATCACCGGCAATGTCCGCTTGGGCGTCTTTGGCGCCTGCTATCAGGGTGGATCTACTCAGTGAGTTAGACTTTACCCCTCCTTCCAGATGCCAGACTGATGATTATCAGATTCTACGGCGTCTCTTGGTCCGGCGCGGAGCGCTGCACGGGTGTTACAGTAGGCTACGACCTCGACCCAACCTACTTCGGAAACAACGGTAGAGGCGCAGTAGTGGTGGCAAAGGCACTCTCGGGATCACTCGTTCTCAACCCTGTGGCTGCTGCCTTTGCAGGGTTCAGCCTCATCTTTGCTCTTCTGGCATGGTGTCTTCCTGGTGGCAGTGGACGGATCTCAGAAATCGTGCGTGCTCCTAGTCCTTAGTTCCTGACTCATGTTACATCATCAAGGTGTCTTTTGCTGACTCTTCCAGATCACATTCATCACCCTCATCTTTGCGAGCCTGATAGCCTGGATCGCTTTTGCCCTCGATATCGCTATCGCGCTGGTAGTTCGAAAGCGCGTTGAAGACTTCACAAACGACGTCTTTGATGCAAGGCTTGGACCAGCTGTGTGGATGGCATTGGCCGCTGCGGTGAGTTGGATGACAGTCCGTCCATCGAGAGATCAGTAACTGACATCTATAGATTCTCTTGACCCTTGGGGTCTGCGCTGCAGGCTGCGGATCATTCGGCCGATACTCCGAAAGGAGCAGGTCGCTCAACAACACTTCGCCAGGAATGACAGTTGTTAGCGAGAAGACTACTCGTCGAACTTGGCCGTAAGTTGTCAACATTATCAACAGGACGTCAAAATGCTGATGTAACAGGTGGCAGAAGAAGACAGTGCATCAGTCCCGCGGGACGTATTGAGAGGCATAGTGCGCACTAGTGTGGAATGTGTCAATTGTCGAGCATGGTAGGAGACGGCACATCAAACTTATAATCTTGCGTAACGGGTAAGTAGAAGCAGAAATCAAACATGAAGTGACTATTTTGCATATACATATCTCGCCACGGTTATCCTTCCTATAAACGCCTCTTCCCCTAGCTCCAGCATCAATTCAACCGCATTCTTCCCGAATTCGGAATCACAATTTTACACATCCGCTTGATTCGATCGATTGTTGCCGGATCTGAATCTTGAGGTCATACACATATATAGTTTGATCGTATCTTGAAGAGTGACATAATAGCATACACAGCTGAATATCAGTATCATAGTTAACATGCACCAATGTATCAAAGAAAGGATGAGATCGAGCGAAAACTCACCACTTCGACCCACATACACAACAATGCACGAGGCATCCACTCACACCCTCCCTTCTTCCCATTCCATATCCCCTCTAACCCTATAACCCTCATCGCCACCTCTGAAACCCTCCAATCCATCTCGGTCGTCGTACCTAGCATAATTCGACGGTCCCGCCTCCGGCATATCTCTCCACTCATCATACGATGATACCGCATCGCCCATCCAATCGCGATCTTGAGGCGCTTCGGACTGTTCGCGATTTGTCGTCTGATCATATGTAGGATCGGCGCTATACATGGGTGTAACAGATGGACGGGATTTAGAGCCGTTGAACGTCGCAATGGGAATCCGACCAATTCTGGAAGAAGTCGCAATTGTCGGTCGAGAGTCTCTGGCGGATGTTGGAACTTGATGACGAGTCTGCCGGGAGTCTGGACGATGGTCATCGTATGCACTATCGCCATTCATCGTCCCGTAACCATAGTCGATGTCAGCCGAAGTTGAGCGATTGAAAGTAGAATTAAGTACGCTGTGCTGAGCAACGTGTTGAGTGGGGTGATACTGGGTGGAAGTCTTGCTGGGGTATGACCGGTCTTGTCCGGAAGCGGTAGAAGAGGAAGTGCGGGCTGTGGTGTTACCGTTGGCATTGCCATGCGTGTTGCCGTTCGGATAGTCGTCGGCCGTACTGCGAGGAATTATGAAAGGTACCCGCCAAGGTGCGATCAACTGATACCTGCCGGAGTCGGAATGTCGAGGTCGGGCATAAGAACTGGGTCGATTGTTGAGTGTGGAGCCTGAGCTCTGTGTACGAGACGCTCCGAAGTTGGTCCTCCCCCGCTCCCTGCTCTCCGAGCTTGTCCGATCCCTCTCCGCCCGCCCGCCGTATCCCGTCCAACTGTTTCTGCCCACGTCTTCTCGTCCGTGAGATGGAGCCGATTTATCATGTCCCGCCGACATCGACCCTCCGTTCAATTTGGATTGCCCCGTCCCATTACCACCCCGCCCTTTCTCAACTCCCCTTGGCTGATACTTCCAAGCTGATCTCCAATCCCCATCATCCTCCCCTCCCTGAAAACCTTCACCCTTCTCACCCGCCTGGCCCATCGATACAGCCATAGCAGGCATATACCTCGGCCGTTCCTCATGCCCATTCTCATCTCTCGCGTCTTTCCGAATAGTATACGCCGTCCCCGTCTGTCCTCTGAGCGTCTCCATTTCTGGCTCATCATCACGTCCCAAACTCCTCCCATTGCCCACACCCATACCATACACCTGCCTTCCCCCAGCCTGCATCTCCGCCCGCTTATACGGATCCAGCACGGCCTCTTCCGTCCTGCTCGACGCTGCAGACCCATATTGCCCCGTGCCCATATTGGTCATCGTCCGGAATTTCGGAGGGGGAACGGTGAATTGCGGAGGCTTTGGAGTGAACAGTGAGCCTTTCTTGGGTAATTGACTGATTGTCCTAGCTGGAGTGTAGGATGGATTGAGGCCGGACGTAAAGGGATCATCGTCTTGGGTGGAGTAAGGTGTTTTCTTCGATTTACCGCCTTTCTGCCCGAGAGTACCCCAGGGGATGGATTCCTGGGCTTTACCGCCTGCAGCGGAGATTTGAGTGGCGTGGTAGGAAGGCGAGCGGAACATATCAGTGTTAGCAAGATTGGGCTCGACGGGTTGGAGCTGATGATGGCGCAGATGAGAATCGATCTGGGACTGAGGGGATCGATGGCGACGAAGGCGTTTGGCGCTCATAGGGGGTTGAGCGATGGTCATTCCTGCGTACACGTCAGCTGCGACGCTCGGCGAATCCCAACCAAGATGCTCTCTGCAGCTTACCTTTCCGCATATAAGAAGTAACATCCGGCTCAGACTTCTTCTCCTTCCTCCCCTCCGCCTCCTTCCTCGACTTCTCAGCGATCTTGGCCAATCTCTCAAATTTATCGGCGTTCGGAAGGGGGATAGGGATCCGTCGGATAGGCTGCGGATGATGGAGGTCCGAATTCCGACGGCGCATGGCCTTTCGTTCTGTAGGTGAACTATGAACAGGCAAAGCACTGGATGTATCTGGGACATGAAAATCGACGTCCTGAGGGAGTTTAGTGATGGTCGGCGGATCGTAGAATCGGAATTTGGAGGGAAGGGAACCCACAAGTGTCGCAGGGGCCGTTGTCCCGTTCTGCGTTTGATGACCGTCGATGAATCGGTTCAAAAGTCCCTTCTTTCCTGATTCCTCATCATCCGCCTCTCTCCCTAAGATCACCCGATCATCATCCCCGTCTGTATCTTCCGGATCGATAGATTCGCCCCCCTCCGACTCCGAGGCTTTCCGCTTGACGGTGCCGGATGTGACTAGGGTAGGAAGTAGGTCGTCAACCGTCATTGATCCGCTGTCGTCATTGATGAGACTGAGGGAGTTTATGAATTCCTCGGCATCATCGGTGTTGATGCGTGAAGAGGAGGAAGTGATTAGTGTGACTTGGGGGATTTTGGTGGAGGCCTTAGCAGGTTTGCGTTTGGTCGTAGCCTTGGACTTGGTTTTGGTGGGGAGGGTTTTCTGATGCTCAAGGAGTTTGACGATAGGGTACGCGTCATTGGGTCCTGCACCGCTTGCTACTTGGTTAGCTGAGCCCACATCATAAGGAAGTGGAAGCGTAACTCACGCAGTCGTGTAAAGACAATATCATCATCTGCCACCTTCGCCTTCGCCTTCCCTTTCGCCTTACCATTCGGCACCTTCGCCTTGGACTTAGCAGTCGCCTTGCCCTTCTTCGCCACGGGCTCTCCATCCTCTTCCGTATCGCCCTTCTTCGCCTTGATCCGCTTGCGACCCTTGAGAAGTCCTTCCAGACTATCCGGCTCGCTCTCGCTTCCATGCTCTTCTCCTTCCTTCTCATCATCATCCGACACTTCCACAATTTCCACCTTCTTCTTGACTGCGTTTTTGGTCTCCTTCACGACCTTCTTCACCTCCCCCTCATCATCATCATCCTCCGCCTTCTTCTTTCTCGGAGCACGCTTCTTCTTGATTGGACCATCAGGCAGGTCCGCCTCCGCCTCCGCCTCTGCCCCCTTCTTTCCCTTTCCTCTGCTGCCCTTCCCCCCCTTCATCTTCTCCTTCTCCTTCTCCGCAGCCTCATCCATCAACTCCACAATGCTCTTCTTCGCCTTAGGTTCCGCCGCCCCCGCTTTCTTTCCTGCAGTCACCCTAGTTGAAGGGATATGATTCCCAGCTGCATCCTGCCATCCCTCCGCATCCGCCTTGGTCCACCTCTTCGGAGCCTTCCTGGCAGCTTCCTTCTTCTCGTCAGGTGGATCGACACCGAATAGCTTAGCAGATTTAGCAGGTTTGGGACCGCGTCGCCTCGGCGCTGGCGGTGGACTTGGGGATAATCGACGATCTGTGCTGGTGAGAGTAGCGTTGGATGATCTTGAGGGTTGAGAAGTGTTTTGGTTCTCGCCAGGACGTGCGATTACTTCCCTAGCAACCGTCACAGGCGCCGCCTTGCCCTTCCCTTTCCCCTTCGCAGCCGCAGCTGCACCTAGACCAATAGCCTCACTCTCCCTTCGCTGCCGATTGGCAATGGTGAATGGCGTCTCGACGAACTTGAGGTTCTTAGGCTCCCAGATCTTCGCTAGATCCAGCTCCCGCGCCAGCTCAGCATCGGCGTTGTAGTACGCTGGAGGGAGGCCCTCGGTATCGGACTCGCCTGCGTCATCGTCCCAGCCGTCCGCCCACTCGTTGGGCATCGTGCGTGCTTGAGGTCTGTAAAGTTGAGATGAGAGGTGTTAGGGAAGATGTGAGGAGGTGGGAAGTGGACTCTAGACGGTGCGGAAGGTGCGCTTCATAGCTATAGCGGGTGATTGTAAGGGTATGTAGAGAGAGAGGAAGGAAGATAGACAAGTCCTAGCGCAGAGAGGTATGGACCAATTTTGGCTGGGCGGACCAAGTCACGTGTTTCTATCCACCACTTGCAGCTGCAACCCAAGTACTAGACATGCCTCACATTCACCCATATACATCCACCCCCATCCACCCATATACTGCCCCCGCAATGGCCGATAATCCCAGCGGCGATGCAGGACCGAGCACCCAGACCGAGCCGAGCGGGCCCGACTCCGCCCTCCTCCGTCAATTCGTGATGGAGTATCTGCAGTCTCACGGGTTCGAGCGTGCCCTTCAGATCATCCAAGCAGGGATAAAAGAACAGGCCACCTCTGGCGATTCAGATGAGAATCAACGCGAAGCAATCATTCGTGCGCCACAACCTGTACCGATCGAATCTACCCTCAAGCGGAATATACCACAAGCTCAAACAGTATCAGCTTCGACGCTGTCGGAGAGGATCACGCCGGAATTCGAAGCTCAGGCCAAATACATCATTGAGCAATTGCAGAAGAAGTCGGAGGCTGTGGATGAGGCCATGGAGGCTGAAGGGGATGCGGCGGACCGGCCAAGAGTGACGGGAGAGGGCGTGTTGGATCCTAGTGAACGAGTTGAGGGGTACAGGCGGTATAGACGTTGGGTCGACCAAGGGTTGGATCTTTGGAAGGTCAGCTGATGCGATCCTATTCGCGGACCGTGAAGCTCATGTTATAGGCTGAGCTGGATGGGGTTAGCTTTCCGCTGTTTGCACATACCTTTGTGGACTTGCTACAGTTTGGCTTCAAAAGAGCAGGTAGGTCATGTGCAGCCCTTCGTAAGGAGTGAGATACTAAATCTCGCCCTACAGCTCGGACATTCTTCGACAACAATCGAAGTCAACATGAAGAGCTACATGCTACTGAGATTGCATCACTAGCTGGTGTGTCGAGCAAGTTGCAAATACCGGGTAATGCGCTTTGTGTTAGCCTACTGTACGTGTCTCCACTGATCCATCTCCTCTCGATCTTGCCTAGCCCTCTTGCTAATATCATCTAGTGCAGACAAATACACCGTCCCCCTCTCTCGTAATCCACATGACCTGCTCTTGCAATGGCTAAGCGGAGCGGGGCTAGACGAGGATTGGGAGTCAGGATTACATTCCACCGCTGGCCGAGCCAAAGAAGCCGTCAAGGGGATAATCTTCAGTCGAATTAAGCTTTCAGGTCAGTTATATCGTTGTGCTCATTCCGAAGCATAGACTTGACGGAAAGCTGACATTGACCAGTCTCCAACTCCCCCATGCCCCTCGACAAAATCACACTTGCCGCCTCGTCAGGCCTCCTCTCTTCCCTGATACCACCAACGACCGACCTCCAGAAATTCAATACCTCTACTATTCTAAAATTGGGCCCCGCACGCAAGCCCGCTAGACTCAAGGACGAGTTAGTGGTCGAGTTGCAAGAGGCGCAACAGGAGCAACAGGCCTTGGTCAATGGGAATGGTAATGGAGATCATCATGGCGATGCCGGTGCGAATGGCGGACCGGAGATCAATGGGGTCTCCAATGGCGATGTGGACATGCAGCAGCAAATCTTCATCAAGGAGATTGAACCTGATTTGGATCCTGATGTGGAAAGTCCAGAACCAGGAGATACGTTACCGCCTGCGCCAGCGAACTTCAGGACGGTGGACTTGAAACGGGAAGTGGAAGCTGTAAGGGATAGGCGGAAGATGATAAGGCTGGGACCAGGTGCGAACTTGGGGAAGAGCGTTCCGCCTACCACTGTGTTGCCGAGTGTGGTGGCATTCACCGTCTTTGATGGTGGGGAAGGGTGAGTGCAATTTTTTTGGGGGAAGGTGGATGAAGCTGAAATAGCAGTGTATCATCTGTCGAGTTCTCACAAGATTCGTCATTGATGGCTGTGGGATCTCCGGAGAGCTGCGTGAGATTATGGAGTGTCAAGGGAGAAAAATTGCGAGCTAAATCAGTCGGTAAGCTACGTTGACCCCTAGGTTTGCTTCTCAGCTGACAACACAGACCCCTCATCTGGCGAACTGTCGGAAGATGAAGGTTTACCCTATCGTAAACTCATCGGACACTCCGGACCCGTCTACTCCTTGTCCTTCGACCCACTATGCGGCACATCCCAAGCTCCATCCTCCCTCCTCTCATCATCGCAGGACGGCACCATCCGCTTGTGGTCCATGGACACATACTCCAATCTCGTCGTGTACCGCGGCCACGGACGAGATCCAGTATGGGATGTAGAATGGGGACCTATGGGCGTGTACTTCGCTTCGGCGAGTAGAGATCGGACGGCGAGGCTTTGGAGCTCGGATAGAGTCACACCGCTCAGAATGTACACGGGACATTTGTCCGATGTCAATGTGAGTTGCTTGGTCCACCACAAGTTTGCAAGCCGAAAATGTAGCTTACATTTGATACAGTGTGTCAAATTCCACCCAAACTCGCTCTATCTAGCTACGGGCAGTGCGGATAATTCATGTCGGCTCTGGGACGTACAGAGGGGAGCGTGCATCAGGCTGTTCTTGGGACATACAGATGCTGTAACAACAATGGCAATCAGTCCAGATGGGAAAACACTAGCAAGTGCCGGTGAGTTTTCTCGTTGTCCTGCTACTTGAAGTTGGGCTGACGTATAGGTGTCGACCGTAGTATCTGGCTATGGGATCTAGGCTCTTCACGACCGATCAAGAAGATGCTGGGACACCGCGCCCCCATTCACTCTCTATCATTCTCGGCCGAGTCCTCTATCCTCGTTTCGGGCTCGGCGGATTGTACGGTGCGGTGCTGGGACGTCAAGTCTGCCGGTGGAGAGCGGACGCGTGGGGATGCGGAGGGAAGGGGTGTCGATTTGGCGGGTACCGGCAGGTTACCTATGGGTCCCGGAGAAGTGGGGTGGGATGAGGGCGCAACGTAAGTCCATAGATTGCCCTCATCGACAGTGATGACGAAACATCGGGCTGACATTCGCTAGATCTGACTTGCTCTCGACTTTCAATACGAAACGAACACCTATTCTGAAAGCGCACTACACGCCGAGAAATCTGTGTATGGTAGCTGGGACATTTATACCGCCAAGTAATGTTTCGAAACACTAGCTACGTAGAGTTACCGGTGATGTACCTTCATGTAATACTTGTATCACTCTTGATCGGTTGATCAGCTCTACTAGTCCGCGGTACTGCTGAGACCAGCGCGTGAAGAGATACAGAATACAAATTATGGTTGATGTCTCGATCTCGATTGGCTCGCCAGTGTACTTCGTACTATATTGATCATCCTGCTTTCACTTTGCCGGACTCTACACCAGCTCCCTCAGTTTTCCGCAATGTCTTGCCCATATCTTCCAGCTCGGGATCATGTGTGTCTCCCAAGGCCACCGCTAGCGCAGTCTGCATCTCCTCCAACAGGCCTTCTGAGTGAGGTCAGTAATTCGTCCTCGACGCACGATCCGGTGAGAAGCGGACGTACCAGCCTGTGACACTGCTTCCTTGTATTCCTGATTCGCAACAATCATCTCTGCCTGGAGTTCCTTCAGTCTCTCTGCCTGATAGGAGTCAATTGGCATTCCGTCCAGGATTTGGCGAATGAGAGGTAAAACTCACCCTTGCACCGCTATCATCCTTATTTGGCAAAGCAGCAATGAGGACTTCAACATCTTTCGAGCGGGAGATGATTTCAGAGACGAAAGTCTGTATGGCCGCTATCGAATTCATCAGCTTGGAAAAGGTACGAACGGAGTCAATGTAGAAGAGCTAACCTCGATATTCATGTTGAGGCGCAGTATTCTCACTCGCTAATGTCCGAGGTATAGCCGCTGAAGCTTGTTCGAACGCAGTCCGCTTTGTGATGTACTCGATGGAGGTATGAGTGAGGGTGAGTAGCTGAGTTCTAGTCAGCAACTGACCTCATTGCCCGAGTTGGGGGATTAGAGGCGGAACATACGTCTAAGATGGCATCTTGTAGCTACGAGAAGTCAACGCAGTCATCATTTGAAGGATACTAGCAGGAAAAGCTAGTAGCAATTTTTGAACCTACTTGAGTTATCCTGTCCTTGATACATATCAGCTCTTCGTGCTCAGATTTGGCAAGACTGATGAGAAGAACCAGCTCACCATGTCCGCGGAAAGCTCTTGGCTTAGCATAGCCATTGGTCCGAGGATGACGAGCGAAGAGATGTACGCCTAAGCATCACAGAGGGTGCGTGCAGGAGGTGGGTGAGTGAGAAGCCGCTTGTGTGAGTTTGCTGTATGTATGATAGGCGATTATTCATACAAGGTCTCGAGTTCTGAGGTTCTTGAGGCCCCCGGAACCTCCGCCCACTTTGCGCCACATCACGTACAAATCCCCCCCCCCCCGCGTTTTGGCGCCAAGCTGCAGTTCTCTACTCCTCTTATCCGCAAGAAGGAGATCAGCTTTCACCCTGCCTCGGCCACCCCGTCTGACCCATGATCTATCCGCTTCACGCTGTGAACAATTGCGATCTGTAGGCCGTCCTGGATTCGGACAGCTTCGGATGCTTTCGGATGCCTCGGACCGGATGCAAAATATGGCCGTGCCTTACAGCATGTCAGGAGATCGTCCCTTCGCGATTAATGGCACGCCGGACTCTGGAGATCCACGATACTGTCCTGTGGCTCCTGTGGTAAGCTCTCGTGCCGTGATCACCTGCAATCGCTATTCGGTTGGATCAGCTTGGCCGAGCGCTGCCGAGCGGAACCGAGCACAAATGAGTCAAGACTACCCTGTTGTTACTCCAGGATTCGGGATCAGCGGCCTTCAAGCTTCGAGCTTCAGGGATCCAATGACCAGCGATGGACTCTGGGGACCTTAGCTTATGAGAGTTTATAGGATTGGCGCAAAGAATTTCAGGTCTCTAGCTCGTCCTCTTCCTCTCCCAACGTATCTCCCATACTGCACCTCCACATATCCGCATCCCCGTCGTCCCGTGGAGCCTTCATACACTCCTTACCCCAGCTCAGACATCCTACTCGGAATTGACTCTGGTCTCGGCCACCCATACAGGTGTGATTTGCTGTCGCATGATCTCAGTCACAGTGCGAAAGAAACGCCCCGCTGATACCCTCCAGATCGAATTATTCCCTGCTCTCCGATCCTGACTTTCGAATTCCCCTAAAATACAGCCAGCACCATGCTCCGCAACATCACCTTCCTCCTCTTATGCCTATCGCTCGCCCTCCTTTCCATCCTCGCTGCCCCCTCACCCGTGGGCGCACAGACTCCCTCTCTCCGACAAGCCAAACGGGCCGACGTCGTGCGGAGACTCTCATCCTCCGGAACCCGCGTCCGTCGACAAGCCGTCTCTGAACTGCCCATCCCACCCCCTTTCTATGTTGGCCGCAATTTCCGCCTGAGGGTACCTGTCAGTAATCCCTCAGGATTCCTTCAGCTTCGTTATTTTACCGGCACCGGCGCGCCTGGTGGCTCCAATCCAACGGCCAACCAGTTAAATTCTGCTATGGCATCCACGTACATAATCAACGCTGCGGGACAGTTCTCACCTGTCACACCTGACGGTGTAAGCCGGGTAGCCACAGTCTCGACCGTTTCAACGACGCAAAGTTTAGTCACAATCATCACGTTGGCCAGTCTCGCAACAACACCATCCCGCGTCGCGCTATCCTGCTCCGTAAACTCAGGATCTTTCCAGCTCATCTGCACAGATGCCAGCGATCGAGGCGTTGGCGTCGATACCTCGGGACGACTCGCTTTCGTTCCCGGTGTCATTCAACCGGTCATCGTGGAATTCATCTGATGGATTGCGGAGAATCTGAGAAGCGGGACGGATGGGGCGGGGCGGCTGGGAGCTGGGCCGACGGTGTTGTTGGGGATGAACGGCCTGGATTTGATTGGTCAGGACATTCTATATGCGTGTCAAAGTCAGTGGATCGGATAATTAGAAAGGCAGATATTATAAGTATAGCGGCTAGCCATTCATGTCGCTTGACTGCTAAAGCGACTTGCCTGATCCCCAACATTGGCGCCGATCCGTCACCTGCGACTTTCAAAAATCTACAACGTACATGATAAGTAAATATAGCACATTAGTACAACGTCGTTACGAATGTCACACAGGCCCTCTACTCAACAGGCCCCGGCGAAAACACAGCTCCCGTATGCAGCCAGCAACCGGTCGACGACTAGCGCATCTCGAACGTCCCCGAACTCCGATTTGGCACATGTGTAAGGAAGAGCTCCTGGAACGGTTCCTGATTTAGCGAGTGGAAGTAATACTGAGCCCGAGTCAGTCTCGTGATCCATACTCAGGTTGCAAATTGGGCCATTACTCACCCCTCGTATCGTAGCCTCCCTCTGTGGTTCCCTCTCCGCGCGATCGGCCTTCGTACTACTCTCTCTCCGCCGTCTCGTTCCCGTGCCCCCACTTCCCGCGGTAGCGGGATTGATCTCCCAACCCGGACTCCTAGGTCCACTACTCGACATCCGCCTGACTGTCGGAGGTGGCGGAGGAAGTACAAAGCCCGGCTGAAGAGAAATCGGACCGGTACTTTGTCGTCGGTGATTCATCGAGGAAGCGGGGGAAGGGAAGTATTGCGTGCTGGATGGGGTAGGGAGGGGTGCTTGGGCGAGTGGAGGTGATTTGGGCATGGTGGGTGATGTGGGCGATAGTGGTGCGTCAGAGGAAGTAGATGAGGGGTTTAGGTCAATCATGGCGAAGTAAAAGCCTGGACGTAAGCTTAGATTCAGGCTACATGGGAAGCAACCAGATCAACAAACTCACCTGCAAAACTCGCTCCGCTGATATCTCGTACCGTATGATCAGGAACCAGAAATCTCTCCTTGATCCTCAGGAACACAAAGTCTCTCTCGGCTCCATGCTCTTTATCCTTCCCCAGCCCCAGCCCTATCCCGCCCATCCCCACCGTCAACGCAGGCCTGGCGACCGGATCTCTGAAGAGTAGATCGGGTCGAATCATATCAGCTCGAGTGGACGGTCGGCGGAATTGCTCGAACCGACCCCAGTGACGCATATCGTCGTGCTCCGTGGCTCCGAATCGGGATCCAGTGATGAAGCCGTACTTTGGGCCAATGATTTCGCCAGTGAAGAATGTTGTGAGGTGGGGGTGGGTGTCGGTCAGGTGGGATATGGATAGATAGCCCGACACGGATGATTCCGGGAAATTCACATCCTAAAAATAGTTAGTATTACCCTCTGGTAAATATGGGAGGTATAATTGTGGACGTACGACGAATCGAACTTCTACATCGTACGCGCTCCTCCCGCTCGTTTGGGTCCCTTTGAACACTGATCCAGGATACAACGCCCCTCTGCCCAGATTCGACATCCTTGTTTTGGTTACATCCAGCAAAGGATTCCATGGCCGGTCTTCCTCCTCTGCCTGATAGCTAGAAGAGGTCGATCCTCTCTCCTCAGAGATAGGCGATACCCTTCCAGCGGCAACTGAATGGGTGGTCCACGGACGAGTATGCTGAGCGGGTAGCGAATGTGATTGAGAGCGGATATCGTTCTGGTTATATGGCTCTGAGGGAGGAGTTGGGATGGGAAGAGGTTCAGCGTAAGTCTGTGAAGAGGGTAAAGGCTGTCGGGGTGCGTCGGCCGATGTTCGAGTAGGTGGATATTGATCGACTATGGCTGGAGAAGCCGGATCTGAATTCAGGTCCATGCCTCTCAGACCCAGCCCCAGGCCATCCACTTCCTCTCTTCCATGATGATATTGGCGCTGGACCGTATCTAGGTCCCGGCCTAGCCTCGCCTCTCCATCTTCTTCGTTGGTCCAGCACGCAGCACATACCCGCTCGATCTCGTCGTCCACTATATCGGTGCCTTCCGCCGAACGATCCCGAACCGTCCAAGTAGCTAGAGGAAGACCATTGCTGCCGCAGTGAGAACACTTGATGGTTCCGTTTGTAGAGATGGAGGGTGGAGGTGGCGGGAGAATGGGAGCGATAGCTTCGGTCGGCATGTCGATGTGGCGCGGAAAGGGGTGATATGAGGGCAATTCTCCTGGGTAGTTCTGCCCAGGATTTAACTGATTGAGTCCATCTTGCTTCGTTATCGCGGTGAGAAGAGGCTGCCTCGATGTGAGCTTGGAGTGTATGCGATAGATAGATGGTCTCAGCAGAGTTGGCAGTAGTGGCGATCCCGCTTCACGTGACGTAATCCAAATCCCACGCACGGACTGATCCAATCTGGTCCCGGCTTAAGCCGAAAGTGGCGGAAGCGGCAATGTCCGGCCGGCTGATCCGGCGCCACACGCCCGCCAAACTCAAATCAAAAGTCCAAGTCAGTCGAGATAGCATCGTCGAGTCGACAACAATCAAATCTCCCTTATCATCATCTACAACCGTGCACCGCGTATATATATAAAGGCGTACATCCATCCCTCTTTATCGTTCATATCCCATACAAACTCCCTCTTACCCCTCAGCGCCTACGCCCAACTTTCCCCCTCAAACCCGACTCAACGCCAAGATGTGTGGAATTTTCTGCTGCTACAACCGTCAAGGCGACCTTGCGCAATTCCGTCCGCGCGCCATCGCACTGTCCAAGCTCCAGCGACACCGTGGTCCCGATTGGTCAGGATGTTACATGGCCAAGGACACTGTATTGGTGCACGAGCGTTTAGCTATTGTCGGTGTTGGTGCGTTCTCTCCTCACATCGTGTTGGCCAGTCGCTGACAGATGTAGATACCGGTGCCCAACCTCTTGTCAGCGAAGATGAGACAGTTATTCTTGCTGTCAACGGAGAGATCTACAACCACATTGCGCTCAAGCAAGCTCTGTCGGGCAAGTATGACTTCAAGACACATTCAGACTGCGAGGTCATCATGTACCTAGTGAGTCTTGCTTAGATTTGACATTGAAGCAGCACGAGTCGCACGCTGACGTCTCAGTACAAAGAACACGGCACCGACCTGTGCAACAAGCTAGATGGGATGTTCTCCTTCGTCCTACTCGACACCTCCGTCACGCCCTCGCGCCTCATCGCCGCCAGGGATCCTATCGGCATCACAACCCTCTACATGGGTTTCCACTCCTCCGCACCTGACACTCTCTTCTTCGCCTCCGAGATGAAGTGCATCCAAGACGAGTGCGACAACCTTATCGCATTCCCTCCGGGACATTACTACGACTCCAACGAAAAGGAGTTGAAACGATACTTCAACCCAACATGGTTATCTACCGATGTGGAACCCGTGCCCACTCAGCCTGTCGACCTCGAGAAGATCAGGCTGAGCCTCGAGGCTGCCGTGCGCAAGCGGTTGATGTCGGAAGTGCCATACGGTGTGCTATTGTCCGGCGGGCTAGACTCGAGTTTGATTGCGAGTATTGCGTCGAGAGAGACGGATAGGATGGCGGAGCAGCACGAGGCGTTGAGGAGGGAGAGGAAGAAGGCTATTGCAGAGGGGAGGAAGCCTGGTGAGTTTGACTCCAATTGAACCTTTTCTGTTTTTGCTCCCTCCTGTTTTTTTCAATCTTACTCTGCTTTCTCCTTTTCCCATTCTCCCACCCGTCATATGCTAACCCCACGTAGAAGGCGATGAGCCCATCGCCTCCTGGCCCTCTCTCCACTCCTTCGCCGTCGGCCTCGTCGGTTCCCCCGACCTGATCGCCTCGCGCAAAGCGGCCGATTTCCTCGGTACAGTCCACCACGAATACACCTTCACCGTACAAGAAGGTCTCGATGCCATTCCCGAGGTCATTCATCACCTGGAGACATTCGACGTCACTACTGTCCGAGCTAGTACTCCCATGTACTTGCTCAGTCGGAAAATCAAGGCGATGGGTGTCAAGATGGTGCTTAGTGGAGAAGGCGCTGATGAGGTCTTTGGAGGTGAGTTTTGCGTCAGTGCTGTGCGGACGATGAGATTGGAAGGAGAGGATATGGCATTGTTTTGGGAGATGATGGAATGGTTCTGGAATTACTTCACATTTGGGAAGGGGTGGATCGTTCCTTGTCCCACCACGTCCCGTCTCACATTCTGGACCCTAGTCTTTATTTGATCCGGGCTAACCCACAGGCTATCTCTACTTCCACGCCGCACCCAACGCCGAGGACTTCCACCGGGAATTAATCAAGCGGGTCAAGAACCTACACACGGCCGACTGCTTGCGCGCCAACAAATCCACCATGGCCTGGGGCCTCGAAGCTCGCGTTCCCTTCCTCGACAAAGCATTCTTGGAAGTAGCCATGAACGTCGATGCGACCCACAAGACATTCTCAAAGGGTCAATCGCAGGAAGTCGACGCGGATGGCAAACCCCGAATGGAGAAGTACATTCTACGCAAAGCATTCGATTGTGCTCCTGGAGGAAAAGCCTACCTTCCCGACAGTATCCTCTGGAGGCAGAAGGAACAATTCTCTGATGGAGTGGGGTATTCATGGATTGATGGAATGAAGGAACATGCCGAGCGAGTGGTCAGCGCGGAAATGATGGAGAAGCGCGCAGAAAGGTTCCCCTTCGAAACTCCCGATACGAAGGAGGCGTACTGGATCCGAGAGCTATTCGAGGGACAGTTCCCTAGTCAGGCTGCGGCTGGTACAGCTGTCAGGTAAGCCTTCGGATACTCTTTGTCATAGACGATGGGATGCAGCTGACGATTCAGATGGATCCCAAAGCAGGAATGGGGTGTGTCGTCTGACCCGTCTGGCCGAGCGGTGTCTATCCACACTGCCGCGTATGAGGGAAAGTAGGGGATGGAGGGAAATGCAAATCCGGCTAGAGATATTTGTCTAGAGCATAAAAGCATCAAGATGCATAGAATGCGGATATGCTCAAGTGCATCACAGACTGGCCATATGTTATGGGCGTAGACTATATGAGGCCGAGAATATCACATCGAATAGAAGGTAACAGCCCAGATCTAGAACGCCCCGATACGTGCCCCTCCATCCAGTAGTGCTTTCCGTCCGGGACCTGCAAAGACTGATTTCCACAATTCGACGCGCATCTCAGGCATGGTGAGTAAAGTGCGAGTCTCTGTAAATGTCAGTCTTATAATCATCCTATACATGAAACGGATGGACATACTGCTATCTTGGTGTCCGATATCTAAGAGGAGAATGGTACTCTTATCCACTGATATTGTTCCTGCGAAGCGTAAGCCAAACTCGACCAGTTTTCAGGCGGCAACAAGACACGAAGCGCACCATCTGCTAGAAACAGCCCCACTCGTGCTGGTGTACCAACCGCTATTGACACGGGCGTAGACTCGAGGAACTTCTTCTGCTCAGGCGCTTTGATGTGCTTAGCGAAAAGCTAACCCGATCAGTACGCCTCCAAGCTAACTATACGTGGTGTGAGTCATAGACATACCTTGGCAACCTGCGCATCCCCCTTAAGATCTTTGATATTGTTCATGACCTCAATACACCTCAATCCACTAATACACAGAATCACGATCCTCGGCCGGCCCTTCTGAATCTTCCCGCCCTTCTTTAGCAAACCCGCTACGCGCCGCCGGAGTGGCTCGAAGGACTCCCGAGGTAGATCCGGGGCCGCATGTTCCGGAGCGGCGAGTAATGAAGTGATAGGCGGTAAACGGTCGGTTATCTCCATGGGTGTCAACGAGGGGTGGGTGGACAAGAGGGAAGAGCGGAGGAGTGCTAGAAGGGCTTCGGGCTGAAGATGTGTTGGAGGTGTTGAAGCTGATGCAGTGGGTGCGTTGGCTAATCTCTGCACTTTGATCAGTCTCTTATAGCCTCAAGGAGACGCGAAGCATACTTTAGCTTTCCTCTCCTTGGTTTTCTCCCTCTTCCTCTTCCGCCTCTCTTCATCCTCACCCCCACCTCCAGCTTTCGGTTCCCCCTCATCATCCGTATCCCCATCAACCACCTCTAGCGCTTTTCTCTTCACCCCCTCATTCATTCCTGTCCCTTCATCCCCATCTCGATCCAATACCGGCCTATCACCTTCACCCTCCACATCCAGCTCATCCTCATCTATCCCTTCATCGTCTGAATCTTCGACATCGGATCCACTTGCGACTAGATCTGGATCTAACTCGAGGTAGTCGTCCAGATCATCACCTCCCGTCTTTGTATTTGTCGTGATAGCCATCGCTGCGATACTATGGATCTTTCTAGGGATCTTTACAGTGTGAGGTATGTGTTGCAGAACTTGAGCGATCAAATTTTCAGCAGATTTGAGCCAAGAAGACGCACGGATTGTAGATCGCCATTTACGTCATTCCCGGAAATTTCGGAGATCACCGCTTCGGGTTTCCGACGGAAGCAAACGAAACCCTATCTTCCGAAACGCGCCCTGACGAAACCGGCAGGCCAGAAGCGGTGATGCAACAGACCTCTTCGCATACACTACTGGCGAAGTAGTGCTCGCTTTCGACCATCTAGCTCTCAAGGCCGACTCACCATTAAAGAGAAGAGGCAGGTCCTGCTTCTTTCCGCTCTCACACGTATTTTCTCTGTGCAGAAATCCCTCGAATTGAGCGATATCGGTCAATCAGCGCCGAAGCTCTTCGTCATTTCGGTTCAACGATAGCGGTCACAAGCCGCTCGTCATCCTTCTCTTTGGATTTAGCTCGAGAGGCACTTCTATCCCTACAGTGAGTTCTGCTGCTCCGTCACTGCATCGCTTACCGAGACTGGTAGTTGATCAATCAGCACACATCAGCGCATCAACAAATATCGCAACCATCCTTTGTATTCCAACTCAACCCTCTGTGCATTTTCGCTCACCATCCTTTACGTTGGGTAACATCACCTGATTCCACTGCACGAACATCATGTTCGGTCGACCTTCAAGATCGTATGCTTCCGTCGACCACGACGCGGATGGGCTAAGCAGCGTCACTGCGAAGGCTGCTGCTGCTAGAACAGCCCGGCGAGTCGAGGGTGGCTTCAAGACATATCGACCTCGTAAGTTACCCACAACTTCTGGAATGTATCTTCAACTCACCAATGATAGCGTTGAGTGAGACGCACGGTCCGCGGCACATCCACTCACACGACCCCAATCCCAACTCCTCCTTCGCTCCCCTGCCTCCAGCCTTCCAGCTCCAACTACATCGTAATCGCAAAGAATCAGCCAATGCAGGCCAACAAGCTGAGCTCGACCGGATACTCGAACCAGGCTACAAAACCACCATTCCCACTGAAGGCATGAACGGACATGGCGAATCCTCATCTATGGCTGCGTCCCGGTCTGGCCGGTCAAATCGGTCTGGCGGGAGCATCCTCAGTAAACACTCGAACGGCGCTGGTCTAGGTATAAAGAGTTCGTCCTCTATAGGCAACTTCAAATCAGCAATGAACCTCAATGGGAAACTAGGAGGGGCAGTGTATGCAGATGGGAAGGGACGATTGCACGATACGGAGTATGATCCATTTAAAGGAGTATCCGAGGCGAGTCGGAAACAATCTCGACGGCGATCGGCTTTCGGTTCAGATAGGCGACATGGAAGTGGAAGTTCCTCCGCCTCGTCCGTGTCGAGTGGAGGTGAGAGGAATGGAGGGAAGAGCGGGGCAACGTCGGAGTACGCTTCTGCAGCTGGAGGGAGGAAGAGTGTTGATTCAGGGAACGAAGAGGAGATCAGGCGGAGGTTGGAGATTGAACGGAGAAGGCTGGAAGATCTGTCAGGACACGTCATGGCTAGGAGGAGAAGTATCATGTCGGAACGAAGTGGAAGGGGGACGCCAAGTCTCCGTTCGGTGGACGAAGGGGATCAGCGGAGTGAAAGATTGAGTACTCGGACTAAAAGTCAACAAGGTGGTGCATACTACTATACCCCCTCGCCGTTATCGCCAACATTCGAAGGTCGGACCACCTCAGATCTGCCTGTTCCCGATACCCCTTCTTTCTCGCAAGCTACCACTACGGCATCTCGGGCTCGAACCAATACAACTTCGGATGGAGGCGATGAACATCCTCGGAAAGTCACAGAGAATACTCTTACAGTATCCTCGCCACCTCAACCGCCTACATCTCCCTTCGGCCGGACAAAGTCTTCACATACGACTGTACCCCGGGAACCCACAAAAGAGAAGGTCGAGATTCGCTCAGATGGCTCGAAAAAAATCACAGGGTTCGATGCGCCAGCATCTCCCATGCCACCTCCATACCCCTCTTCCGCTTCCCCGCAGAACACCTCGTCAACCCAAGCGCTCGACGTTCCCTTCTCTGGCAAATCCGTCCACTCCCACGGATCTCGCGGGTCGTCCGATCGGGGCCGAGAGCGCGAAAGAGGTGATGGAGAGAGTATAATGTCGACAGCGCAGACTCGGCGGCCCAAACCTGCCGAGCGGCCTCGTGAGGAGTTGTTCCCTGAAACTCCTGCACAGGCTAAGAAGAGGGAAGAGCGAGAGCGTCGGGCAGGTCGCGCGTCATCTGCATCGACTCGAATCGCATCAGGATCGACCGTCCGCTCCAACCTCGTAGGGTACGACACAACCATGTCGATGTCTGGTTCGGCGCGCCTATTGCCCGAAATCCAGATAGTGGCGGATGACGATCCTCGAGTCGTTTTCAACCCTTCGGGTCCAGTGACGCGGGTGCAAAAGACGCACGATCATGTCATCAGGGGACCATTCTCTTTGGCGATGCAAGCACAGGGTCAGGGATTGGCGAGGATACCGTCTGGAGGATCGAGGGCTGGGAGTCCAGGTCCAGGACAGGGTCAGGAATATGGAGGAATTGGGAGTGGGTATCCAGATGGATTGGGAGGTGGACCCTTGGGGAGTCGAAGACCATCTTCAATCCGATCGACGCCGTTCTCACTTACGGGCAGTGCGAGAGGTAGTGGGGTCATTGAGGAGGGTCAAGGAGGGTATTTGCCTAGTCGATGGGCGAATGGAGATCGGAGGTTGCGCACGACGGAAGAAGAGAAGGAGGCGTATAGGCCTCAAGAGTGGGGTGGGAAGCATGGCGATCTAGGTGGGAGGCCCGAAGAGTGGAGGTGAGTGTATTTCTCTGAGTCTCTGGGTTTGGGTTCAGGGTGCGTAGCTGATATTCCTTAGGCCTGATGTCAAGGAACAATTCAAGAGACAGTGGAAGGATATGCAGACCAATGCGAGGTTCTCGCTTTTCCGCGCGAAGAAGAAGATGGAGAGGAAGGTATAGGTGGTGAGCTCTGGACAGCCATTGTATGGGTCGCCGATGGAGTCGAGGAGGCGTGCGAAGGTGTATTTTGCGCTATGGAAAGATCTTTGTGGTGGTGGTTGCGCAGGTCGGGGTCTGAGGAGAGGCATGCGAAGGACATCCGATCCGTGCTCAATTGTAGCGTGATACATGGCCATCAGTACCTGAATTCGATAAGAGCTGAGTTGTTCACCTTTGCATCTGATCAGGCACTTGCCGAATGCGCCAATGACACAGAGGCTGATGTGTGATACGCCAGCTATAGCTAATAGGCTCACTGCTCTCCCGTTGACTCCTCTCCAAATACACACGTCAAGACGCACCAACCGGATACTGTGAGTCCTAGATCTTGACACATCTCTTTGCATGTATGAGCACTATTCACAGCTAGTCCCAGAAAAAAGAAAAGAATGAATCCACCTCGTCAAAATCCTCCCGGCGCTACTCGCGGATCGCCAAAGAACCGGCCTCGAAACTAGCTACGAAGTTCGAACTCTCAGAATGCGGCAGATGCCTCCGCCTTTCCATCACGTCGAGGGATGAGTATTGGTGGTGTACTTGTCCCAATCGTCAAGGGCGGTGAGTAACGCATCAGTGTCGAGTTTCATCACTTCCGACATGAACGCCTCGGTGAGGATGGGGTCTTTGGCGAGGACCTGCTGGTCGAATGTGGACAGGCTTGAGCGGATGGTGGCCCACCCGGCGGTTGAGCGTTTGTGCAGTAGGGAATGCGCGTAATTGGCGAGGGCAATGCTGGGATCGTCCGCGTTGTCCGTGTATCCGAAGAACTTGGTGGCGAATGCTTCAGGGCTGGTCGGAACAATGTGTGCCACTTCATTGGCGCAACGAGTCGTGAATTCTTTCAAGCGGATGACATCGGCGACCGTTGTGCCGGACTCAGCTTTGTCAAGCAAGAAATCGAGAACCTTGATGCTTCCACTAATCGCCTGACTGATCGCAACTTTCTGTGTGTTCAGCTGGGACCAGAGGGCCGCCGCAGCAATCCCTAGCATTGCCGGACTCGAGTCCGCTGGACATCGCCCCCCGTCAGCCGTGGTCTGCGCCCAGATGGTCGGTCCGGAGACGCATTTCAGCACGTCGGTCACCTCAGAGGCGAGGGTGTCGGTGAAGCGACTGCTCCAAGAACTTCCATGAGCAAAGTAGCTCTGCACATGTCAGCAGTCGACCAGCAATCTGCCAGATCTGATGGTCTCAGACTCTCTCATTATTGAGGTTGCGATTGGGAGACTACTCACCGCGGAGGCCTCAGCCGGGGTTAGCCATAGCCCTTCCCACCCCACTTGCCACGCAGCCAGCATCATGGCAGAAGCAGCTGCCATGTCGGCATCGAGTTTGGCTGAGGATCCCTGCGACGTAGCATCGGTGGCCTGGTAAGTGCGGTATTCACATCCAGGCAGATGCTTGACAAGCTCCCCGACCAAACTGTAGGGACTGTCAGTGTCTCGACGCCGCCGAAGACCGACCTGTCCGAGAGAATCCTCCCAAGCAGGCATGTCTTTGCTCGCGGTGACTTCGAGTTTGCCGCTGCCGTCCTCCGGATCCGTCGCCAGCTCGAGGACAAGGCATGCGTGGCGACATCAGCGTAGAGTGTACTTGTTGCGCAGAGCAGGGGATAAAGCGTGTCGTAAGAAGGCAGTAAGTACTCGCTACCGATGGATATTCGTCTGTGTTGGGATGAAGGAGCTAAGGGAGAGTGGAGGAAGTAGAGGGAATGGGAAGAGTCAGTCCCCTTCTTGTACTATACAGTGCCCTCTCAGCAACGTTTCGGTGCCGGGGACATGAAAGGAGCCTTCGCCCGCTCGCAACCCCTTGGTCAGCCACTAAGCTCCAGGCGGAGGAAGCTTGCAGGGTCTATTTCAGCGCAGCTTCTGATTCAATGCGCAATCAGAAGTAGCATTAAGACGAGCTTCTGTGATCTGCAGCAGAGTGACGGAATCAAAGAAGCATCCGAAGAAGCAGTGTGATTTGCGCAGAAGCAGATGGCGGTGTGGAGGAAATGAGCAGATGCCACACTCGGGTCAAGGCGGAGACGGTGGCGGAAGAGCCCAATCTGCATCATCAGTGTCTTAGTTTGAGGTAATTCGTCATGAGCGACCAATTGGTCTGACACTTTATCCGACTCTTCAGGACCTCCGACTCTGCCCAGCGCGCCGCGCTCCCTTCCACCGCGGCCCCAGGCCCATCATGACGCAAATTGATAGAACGCGTCCAAGCGCCTCTCAATTTCAGCCCACGGCAGCTTCACCTCTCCCGGCTCCTTCGTCGAGTCTAGCGCTCTGTACACCTCTCCCGGCTTCGCACCGTACTTCGTGCTCAATCTGCTGATATGCGCCTTGTACGTCTCGGCGTGCCGCCTGGCAATCTCCTGACCGTCCAAAATGGCGGCATGGCGGTCGCGCACGGGCGGTGTAGACGATCGACGCCTAACGCGAATGGAAGTGGGAGGTGAATCGGCAGGAGGGGGACGTGGAGCAGGGGGAGGAATCGCAGGGGATGCGTAAATCGTATCGGGGGAATGGTGTCGTCGGGCCGAGCCATGCGATTGACGTGCTTGACGCCGAGATGAGCCAGAGACGGACGATCCGACGTGGTCTCGGAGATGTTCGCGGTGTGATCTAGGAGTTGTGATTTCGCCATTGACACTTGCCCGATGTTGTCGGCGCGGCTTGTACACCTCGGCCTCACCCTCTTCCTCCGTACTCCCGTCCTGGGTGATTCCGACGACATTGAAGTTGATACGAACTGGAACACTCATGTGTTGTCTCCCGCTACCGTCCGCTGCCTGTGTAATGCGCGGGGCCCGGGCTACCGATCTGGGAGCTGGCATGCCTGATCTCGCAGCCACGGTGTCAGATGGGTGGATGGGCTCTGTATGACGCGGCCGTTTTGCTGGAGGGGGAGGGATGTCGATTGCGGCTTGGGGTGAGCGGGGGCGGGAAGCAGCACGAGCACGCGTGGAAGCTTCCGCTCGGTCCACCGCGCTTGGCGGCTTGGAACCTTCTCCTGCCTTCGCTTGGGCGTTGGCGTGGGGTGAGGCAGAGATGACCGGTTTGGCAGGACCGAAAGTATTGTCCGCTTCCGCTTGAATCCGAGTGTGCTCCACCACCAGGCTCTGCTTCTCGACGACGACCTGAGCGGAAGTATCGGTCGATGGCAAGTCTACTTGATTCGCCTTCCGGATCGCTTCCAGCTTCTTAGCCTGAGCGATCGCTTGCATGTGCACAAAGTCGTTGAGGATCGCTTGCGTTTCAGCACCGGCGGGTTGGGTTGGGGCATCCGAGGCATCGCTCCGAGCGCTTTGCTGGCTTTCCGAGAAAGATCCACCTGCACTCTGGCCATGAGGCGGCTGGGACATCGGTCCGAGGCCTAGGGATTGATCGACGATGACGCTATCGCCCTGCAGCGGCTGAGATCTGCTCGGTCCAGGTACTGGCGCAGCGGAATGGGAGGCTGCTGGAGTTGCAATGACTTGGCCTGTCTCTTTGTCCTCTGCAGTAGGACCTGGTGGGGCGATAGTCGGGCTCGGGCCGTTCTTAGACCCTTTGGCGGCGGCTTCTTTAGCCTGAGCCGCGTCGTCATTGTCGGAATCGGTATCCGATCCGACCAAAGCCCTCTTTCCGGCCACCTGCTTCTGCTCAGGTGCTTGGGAGGCGCTCTGGGTCGGAGGAGGATTAGCGGGACCCGCGATCGCACTGCAGCATCAGCTTGACTCATATCAATACTGTTGAGAAAACACACGCTTCGCGCTGGGTCACAGCAGATGACGCTGCTGCCACTGCACCATTTCCCACTTTCGCTGCGGGCGCCGCTTGTGCCCTCCCCCGCTCTTCCTTGGTTCTCAGTGTTTCATCGATACCAGCATCGACTAAGCCCTGCACGCGTTTTGAGAACATGACTGAATTCTTTTTGAAACGTTCATGCCATGACTGATGGGAGTGATTTTGCGCTATGGGGTATTGGCGGGTATGCGAAGTCTGACGATCAGCTAAAGCCAGCTGGGGAATCATGACTCAACTCACCATCGTCTCAAATGTCTTGCGACTTGCCCAGGATCCTTTAGGATAATGAGCTGCGAGATATCGACAGAGGAAGTCGTCGTCTGCCTGGGTATACTCCTTCCGTGGTCTTCCAGTCAGCAATGATCGGCGTTGCAAAAGGGCCAAACAACTCACTGGCCAGTGGGATGACCTGGTCCCCTTTTCGGCCTCATTTCCTCCTCTCCGAAGCTTTCCTCTCCCGCATCTGTCCCATCCGCCTCCTTCTCCGGTGCCCACACCACCTTCTTCTTCCTGGAACAATCCTCCACCCAGTCGCGCTCCACCAATTCCTGATGTACCCGATTATTCTTTGCCCTCTCTTCTTTGACCGTCAGGTAGAACGTAGAGGTCGGATCGACGACGAGCACATCAGCCTGCGCTCTCTTTTTGACAATCAGAGCTCCGCCCTCAACAAGCGTATCGACAACGGCTTTGTGAGCCGCGTTGGGCTGCTCGTCCTGCTTCCGAGCAACATTTAACGAGACCCACGCCCTGAGTGGTTGCGTGTTCCTGAAGAAGATCGGCTTCGTCTTCAGAACAAATGAGACGTCGACCCGAGTTTGGCGGTGATGGCAGAGCGATAGCCAGTGATGGGGTGCGTGAATTGGTGTGACGGGCGGCTCCAATTTAGCGAGAGCGATAATCCGCTGTTTTTCGAGGTCCGCCGCAGGCGAAGACGGATTTTGGATTACAATGGTTGCCTCTCTTCGTTGTACGACAATCTGCGCACCAAGGTCCTGTCCGATTCAGCTGAGATGTTGGGTGAAGGGGACGGCTCGGACCCACCAAGACAAGCTGTTGCAATAATCCGGCAATCCCTTCGACAAAGTGATCCTCGGCGAGGTGAATTTTGTCTCCTGCCAATATGTGTCCCAGGCCTCCCTTCTCTGATTCATTGACCATGACTGGACGACGCTGGCACGGAATCGCAAGCCAAGATGATGTGTATAGGTGGAATGCACAGGTGGCGACTTGCGAAGATGGGGCTGACGCGACTGATCTTGGGTTTGATTCCGCTGCATATGTGCATCGCCTATGGTTGCCTGCAGCCAGCTCTGGCACTCGTGTACTAGGTATGCATTCAGATTAGGCCATAGGAACGGGAGGGGAGCTATGAGATTAAGGGTGAATACTATATGTGGGCATTAGAAAAAACGCAAGGAATCTTGAACAAGGCGGGGGTCTTTCGTAGCCAACAACATCTTGACCATCTCTTTCCGGTCATATTCCGTCAAGGTCCGCAAGAACTGGATTGTACAGCGGGTTATAGCAGAGCAGCGACACCACCGAGCGCCGCCATAGCGATAGCAGGTAGACCAGCGACTGCGGTGGGCAGGGCCCAAGCGGTAGACGAGGCGGACGCGGCAGGTCTAGTCAATTCATTAGCTCGGGCCAGTCTTTGTAAAGCAAATAATGTAACTCACCGACTGGTGGAGACGCTAGTGCTGACGCTGGTGGTGACACCGATGCTGCTTCCGCTGATGCTAGCCAGAACTGTCGAGCTGACGGATGTAGAAACGGAGACCGTAGGGGGTGTAATCGACGCTGAAACGCTTCCGCTTTGACTGTGCGATCAGTAGATTACAGTAGTGCCAGACACGATGACACTTACAGGCCTGAGGTGGTCACGGTGGTAGTCACGGGAACCGTAGAAAGTCCGGAGGTGGATGCAGAGGCGTTGAGGCAGGCATTGCTCGCACCGGCTTGAATCTGCGAAACTCAGCTGTAATCTCTCGCTTGGGTTGCGCGAAAGTATACGCACAACGACAGGAGACGAGTAAGTGATGGACCCGAAAGAGTCGGTGACTCGCAGAGTGATGTTGAGGCCAGCGGCGAGGTTGACCGTCCACACATACGGCGATGCGGGAATCCCGGTGGCGATAGTCGCAATGGCGGGAGCCGTGGGCTGCGCGGCGGGAATAGCGGCACTGAAGAGTCAGCGGGGGTTTAAGACGCAGGGATCCAGCAGTGAAGAACGATGCTGCGGCGCTTCTTCTCCAACCGCCTGGACTGAATGCAGTTGGCGCTATCCTCTCCAAGCCAATAGACGTGAACTTACAGAATGTAAGGAGGAGTTCCGCCGGTGATCTGGATCTGAGCAGGCTCTGCAATATGATCAGCAAACTGAATCGTGGCTCTGGACTCATATGAATATACATACGGCACTGGGGAAGAGCAGCCTGAGATCATCAGCAGTGTACATCTAGACTAACGGAGCACCTGGCGACTTACCGGGGTGTTCACCGAGAAGGTCTGAGCAAGCGCCGAAGCCGCCAACAGAATGGGCGCGAATTTGAAGAGCATCGTGAGTGTTCGTGAGCGTATAAGGATATCGGAAAAAGGCTAGTTGTGATCTGAAGCTGCAGTGCAGGTAACCGGAGCGGCTGTGGGAAAGTGGGCGAGTCGCACAAAGTGGGGTCTTTATATCATCCGAGGTGGCAAATTATAGTGATCTCATTCATGCAGCGCAGCAGCCAAGCCCGAGGGCCGAGCTAATCGCTATCAAATCCCGCCACCGATGCCGTAAGCTGTTCAGCCTCCCGCAACCTGCTGCGTCGAATGTGGCACTGTGGCAGTTGTCAGAAGTGGCTCAGTGCGAACTCTCTATCGTGCTCCCCGAGAGTCAGGCATCAAGGGGGTGAATGGAAGGCCTGGGATCATTCGAGCAGAGCAGCGAGCTGCCGGCGAGAAGTCGCGGACTGTTCGGCTATATGCGGGACCGACTCTTACGTTACCAGAACTCAACGCACGGGCCTGATCGAGCAGCACTGCAGCAGCTATCATAGGTGCGAGTATAGCTAACTCTAGCTGTCAAGCATACATTAGCCATCGATCTCGACACTGTATGGAGCAGCCTGACAAGCTGAACAAAGCTTACGCAAGAGATCTATCGAGTGGACTCGAACCGGTTCCGATAGTCGCGTCAGGCTTTACGACGGATGATTTCGAGCGATTGAAAGGCTTCGAAAGAGTACACCTCTGCCATGTCTAGTGAGGAATCAAGCTGATTCGAGCTGTACGTCGTCGACAGTGTGATACCGGATGGCACGCCAATCTTATTACACCCTCAACCGAATGATATCCTTTTGGAGGATACTAGTGAGGACTCCGACAACGACGATGTGACGGGGTGTGGTTGCTCACCGCGCTCTGGGCAGCTGTGGTCATGTACACGGGAGGATGGGGGGTCATGCGATTGCGTTGGAGAGTACGGTGAGCTCTGACCTATGTATCTCGGCGATGCGGAGCTAAGAGTACTAGGTAACTTCTATTCAAAGCCCGACGCCGGCGCCAAGGAGGAACAATCCCTTAACCTGGATGCTCTGCCAGAGCGTTGGCCGCTCGTTGAATGTTACCCAGCATGTCCGTGTCAGGAAACATGCGCAAACCGACTTACTCAACAAGGTGTTCGGTAAGTGTCTCACATGCAATTGCAGGCGACATCAAGCTGATTGATTTAGGGTATCCGTTGCGGTTCGCCCAGTCCCTCAAGCTGGCTTTGGCCTCTTCTACTCTCCAACTGAACCCAATCTTCTACCACGAGGCACTTTCATCTCTCTGTACGCCGGCGAGTATCTCTCGACACCTGAAGCTCGTCTCCGCTGGTCGTCAGCTTCCGACAGAGCAGTACCGGGCGCAGGCAATTATATCCTCACTCTGCGACTCCCGGACTCCACACTGCATATCGACCCAAGGCGCATCGGAAATGTCGGAAGATTCCTCAATCATTCTTGTGAGCCGAACTGCGTCATACAAGTTGTGCGGTGGGGTGCCGGGAGCTGGCCTAGGGCGGCAATCTTTGTAAGTCGACTGACAGTAATGCTTCCGTGCCTCAGGCTCAGGGCTGATCTAGTAGACACAAAGAGAGATAGATCCAGGGGAGGAATTGACATTCGACTATGGGAATGCGTCGGGAAGTGCTCCATCAGACAGAGAGGACGTAGTGAGAGAAGCTGCGGAAACAGGCAACGAAGCCGGTCGGGGTCGAACGAAGTGCTTCTGTGGGACTCTGAGATGCCGAGGTTGGATGCCTTTCGATGAGACTTTGTGATCACAAAGATCGTTGCAGGCGCCCACGAGTGGGTCCTCCATATGCCATCCCGCGACATGGCATAGCCAGGCAATGCTGTTCCATAGAGCTATATCCGGAAGTGAACTCGGTATTTCCGTGATCCGTGTACGCGTTTCAGAATATGAGGATCACAACACCGCCAACGCGTTGACCGTTGCCGTTCCCACCATCAATCGACCATTTCATTCCAGCAGCAGGTCCCTTGGTACCTCTTACGCGTCCATTCACGCGCCAATACCCTCGCTGCAGATTCTCGCGACCGCGGCATCGAGTGACAGGCAGTCATGTCAACACCAACCCAGGTGTACGATTCGCTCCTCGCGTTACTCACACCCTCCGCTTCTTGGGGCCGACATCGGAGCCACTCCGAGATATCAGATGGCCTGAAGAGAATAAGACGGATAGTTCTGACAGAAGGTATACCAGAAGTCGTACGTCGACATACATTATTATGTCGGATACAGGGAGGAGTCCAACAATTGGGCTACCGAAAGAGATGGCTGCAGCGCTGACACTGAATAGGTTGGACGACCAGCTCTTCGACCCAGAATATGGAAGCTCATGTTGAAAATCGATTCTCTCAACACGGACGAGTATCTCCGATGGGTCACCATGGGGCCCTCGGCAGTGAGCACAAAGAGTGAGCTAGCTTGTACGCCTTGTTCGTCGCTGGATCAAAGCTTACACTATCCAGTCAAGAATGACACTTTCCGGACGCTAGCTACGGATACGCAATTCAAGGGCAAAGTGAAGGAGGATATGTTGATCCGTCTACTGGAGGCATTTGTTTGGAAGAATCATGGTAAGTTGTTCATGCGTATCATTCTGGCTTCTCGAGACACGCTGACTTCACAGGATCAGAAAGGGATGGACTACCCTTCACTTACGTGCAAGGTGAGTGGTTAGATAACTTGGACCAGAGAGGCCGATTGTGCTGATGTCTCAGGCATGAATGTTCTTTCGGCCCCATTCCTATTTACACTCCCATCGCAAATCGAAGCCTTCGCCTGTTTCTCGACGTTCATCGAGCAGAGTTGTCCGCTATATGTCCAGCCGACGTTGGTCGGCGTACACAAAGGATTGAAGGTGAGCTACCATTGACTTTGTATTCGCATCAAGCTCACTCCTTAGCTACTCGATCAATGCCTGAAGATCGTCGATCCCGAATTGTTTGACCATCTGCGCAGTAAGAATCTGTCAGCTGAGCTATATGCTTTCCCATGTGAGTTCGAATCTCGGCGTCTATGTGGACATATCCGAGAAACGAACGCGCTGATTCTTACAGCCGTCTTGACATTGTGCGCCTGCACTCCACCACTGGAAGAGGTTCTGCAACTGTGGGAGTGAGTCAGCTGGACGTCAATGCTTGATTGTCATCGATGACTGATCCTCAGTTTCCTTCTCGCGTTCGGCGTCCATCTGAACATTCTCTGCGTGATTGCGCAGCTCCTGCTAATCAGACAAGAGATCATGGATTCCCCTTCGTAAGCCTCCAACTCACTCCATACGAAGAAAAGTGGAGATGCAGCGGCTGATGTTACTGCAGACCGATGAAGCTCCTCCGCACTTTCCCTCCCCTCAACGCTCGACCAGTCATTGGCGTTACTGTTGCGCTTGTGAAGGACATCCCGGAAGACCTTTACCGAGAGCTGGTAGCTCACCCCTTCACATCATCCTAGATGGATAGGCACCCCGACGAATCCGTTGAGACCGCGATCCGCCCTCGAACAACCGCAGCTAGACCGAAGCGCGATTGTGTACAGTTCATCTGGACCCACGCAACCGTACTACCGCCTATCTGCTTGGAAGTCTTGATCTAGGCTGGAGGGATTGGTGGCAGAAGAACACCCTATCGTTATGGTCTGGCTGGCGATCGGTCGGCCTTTTGTGAGAGGGCTGGGTTGACTCTAGGACAGGCTTGGAGATATTCCAGACCAGGCCGTTGATGCCCTGCCATGTACGTATGCAACAACATCGTTGGAGCCTCGGAAAACTCAGAAAGCCAGACCCTCAGGGCAATAACATTAAGAGTCCACATTGGGCTCGTGTGACAGATCTAAGAGTGTACTTCCCTATGCATGTCAGCAAGCTGGGACGCAATAGCTCAATGTTTGGGACCAGGTGCCACGGTGGTACTCACATGAACGCATACTCGATCACTCTAAACATCGCCTCATTGCTGACATCTACATCCCAGCCAATCCTGCTCTCGTGAGCTTGCGATAGATCAGTATAATCCATATGAAAGACCCACGCTTCTTTCCAATCCAAGCCTGCTTCTGCATGGAGCAAACCGCGATCTGACCATTGGCCTAACTCGCTATCCGCCACCCCACGGAACAACACCTATGGCATTTAGTGAGATTCCTTGTATGTAGGATCCGAGACTTACAAATATCCGAACGAGGACTTGCGGCGGAGGTATGATGCGAAGCGACAGGCTCGGCTCCATCTGTGCTGGACTGAGCAATCTATACGCCTAAAATATCAGCCTTAATCTATAATTGACTAGAGAAATGACATACCACGTTCTTGTGCTTCATCAGGCTTGGTAGCCAGCTTGTTATCATGCTTGTGCGACCTTCAACCGGTACGCCAAGGGTGGTGAGGATGCGGTCGATATGCGGGATGAAGAGAGATTGAGGTAGGCAAAAGGCATTGATGGGTCTGATATCAGGCCATGCTGAAGAGTAAGCGTTGTTTGCAGAATGAAACCAGAAATCAGCATAAATGAACTTACCCGGTAGCAAGGGGCCTTCTGGATCCATAGCTGCAGGTGCAGGCTTGACGGCAGGTCTATGGTGTCAGCTCATAGCCCAGATATTCAAAGCGGACTTCCGAGCTCACAAGATGTCCATAAACAAGCCACTACTCTCTGTGCCCGAGAGCAAATCCGTCACCTTCCCTCCGGGAGCCACTTGTGCAAACCACCTGATACGCGACTGCCCGCCCTCAGTGGTGAGATTCGTCATTGGATATGCGGCGAGGACCTGCCAATCTGTGAGAAAGTAGGAGATCTCAACCTGCGCGCCTCAGCTTAAGACCAACCGCTCGTGTTGTGGTATACAGCTGAAATTCTCACCCCTGTATTAGAATTGAAAAGGATGTCGAGCTTTGGCTGGATGGATCGTGGGCGGAAGATGAGACGCGCAGTGGCTTGGTCGTGTACGATATCTGCAAGATCTCAGCGCTTCTATCTGCTCGGACCTCAGGGAAACTTACGCTTAGTGATCACCTCATTAGGTCCCAGAGCCTTTCCAACGAACTTTTGCTTCGCTGTCTTGTCCTTTCTCTTTAGCTTAATGACAATGGCACGAGGTCCATACCTCTACTGTGAGTGTGCCCAGGTAGTCTGATTGGATCAGCTCATGCTTTACCTTTGGCAAAAACGGGGAGCTTACGTCCGGGCGGAGGACCCTTGGCTAGCTCTCTTAAGTACGGTGTCAGCCGTATTTCTTGCGGACGCGATTGAGAAATCGAGCGACCCACCCGCTGATGGTCCCGTTCATCGTAACAGTTTTCCCAGCTGCCGTTTGACAAGTCAGACTAGCATCAGTAGTCTTGTCCGCTTTAGGAGCCGGAGCTGCTGCGACATAAGCGCGATACATAGGCCGTCGTACCTCCGCCTCCTCCTGCGACGCCCTTTGTAGCTCCGGCCCCGGTAGCAGCAGCGGCAGCTACTTCAGGTTTGAGCTGATCTGATCAGCTAACCTTCTTTGCCGCCTCCTCCGCCGCTTTTGCGGCCGCTGCTAGGGCACCCACATTCACGACGTTCAGCCGGACTACCGCTTTCTGAGCACAGGCGTAGAAATACGAATCGTTGTCGGTCCTATTGCACGTCAGCTGGGTTACAGCAGAATGGAATGCGCAACAGGGCTTACACGAAAACCTGCGCTGAACTTGCGTAGGCACCAATCCAGGGCATATCACTTGCAGCACAGGACAGGCGGACATCGGTCTTTGGAATGGTGAACTTCTCAGCGGCGGCTAGGACAGCTTTCTGCAAGGATTAGCCAGGTTCTTGCTTCTGCATGTTCGGCACTATTAGGGAGACTCACATCGTATGTCATTGGCAGCGCAACAAAGGCCTCGTACCCGCCCCCATTCAGCAGCAACATCCTCGGTGGTGCTCCCGCCATTTTTTCTGCAGATCGTCAAAGGCGATGTCGGGGAAATGATCTTGATGGATAGCGATGTACTGGTCCTGGATAGGATGATGATGAGTCAATGATAAGGCCGAACAATGAGTACTGAGTCTGATCAGAAGGTTTGGTGTTTCAGCCTCGTGTGGTCAGTGCGTCCGCGCTAGCACCTTCCTTCCCGTCCTCCTGAGCCTCGCGAGACAGCTCTGAGCAGCCAAGGTCGACCAGTCCAGCATAAGAATGAGGCATCATGATAGATGTCAGGCATGGTGAGGTACAGACGAGCGCAAATGAGACCAAGAGGCAGACTCATAGGCGGCAAATGTTTCGGACCAGCCCGGCGGGTCCAGGCCTTGGCCAAGGGGATGGATGTTGAGAAAAGATGGATGTTGCCAGTCTCTACCGTCACATCATCCTGCCAGACTGACACTCGATCCAGATATATCTTCGCCTGGCAAGAAGCGGTGCAAGGTCACTGAGGCTATGCGTTGGGAATAGCACACACGCTCCCTTGTCCTCGTAGGCACCCGTTGGGGGTCGGTCATTCGCCGCTCGAGCCCCTTGGCGAAGTCAGTCATCGAAACCGAACTTCAAAGCAGGCTCTGTACCTATCATAAGACCTGTCGCCAACGAGTCATCGACAGAGCACACGGTACAGCTTCAACCTTTCCTAAGCGATTTTCGTTGATCCGATGGTGAAACATCATGTTATCGACCGCTTCATCGCCATCGTAGCCTTATCGCACATTGCCTTTGCCCAGCTCACCCCATCCCCGACATACGCCCCGCCCTCGCCCACATCCGGGCTTGCTCGGTCGACAAGCACCCCAAACGCACAATGGTCGAATGTCCTTGGCAACTCGCTCTACTTCTTCGATGCTCAAAGATCAGGAAGGTTGAATCAGGGGACATACGGGAACCGGGTGGCGTGGAGGAATGACTCGGCGCTGAATGATGGTGATGACTATGGTGTAGACCTGACAGGCGGATGGTATGATGCTGGAGATGTGAGTGATTACTTTGGGCTGTGATTCAGCGAGCGAGCCAGAGTGGTCTTAGAAGATTGGCTGACCGACAGTACATCAAAGCGACGTTCCCGCTGGTCCACACACTGTTCGCAGTTTCCTGGGCGGCCCTGACACACGGTCAAGGCTACTCAATAGCTAGGCAGACCGCCTACCTGGATGGAACACTGAGATGGGGCTTTGACTGGTTGATGAGGGTGAGTTCGCCGACAGAGGTGGAGGAGAGGACTATCGGCTGATCGACAGGCTCATCCGTCTGACGATGTTTTATTCGTGCAAGTTGGTGACTCAGACATCGACAACAACTACTGGTGAGTACGAAGCAACATGTGAATCCTAGACTGATTGTCAGGGGAGGAGACCGCGGGATTGCCACACCTCGCCCAGCTTTTCCCGTCAATGCTTCTTCGCCCGGTACAGACGTCTGGGCAGCAGCGTCCGCTTCACTCGCTATGGCTGCCCTACTCTACTCCAGCTCCACATACGCACCATTTTCCACATCCCAGCAACCGGCCAATCCTTCATTGTCCAACACAACGTACTCCACCCAACTCCTTGATCACGCCACCAGGCTATACAGGGTTGCCAACACTACTCGCCAGGTCTCATTCGCCACCTCCATACCCGCCGTCGCGAGCGCGTACGGTTCCAGTGGTTGGGGAGACGATATGACTCTGGCAGCATTATCGCTTGCCCTAGCGACAAACCAGTCGTCGTACTATGCCGATGCGTACAGGATGTATGGCCGATACAGGTTGACAGGGACAAGTCTGGTCTACAATTGGGATAGCAAGACGCCAGCGGTCTTCGTGCTGTTTGTGGAGGCAGCGAGGGCGAATCCAGGACTAGCGCAAGGTGCGGGATTATCAGTGAATCTTACGGGATGGCAGAATGAGGCGGAGGGATATTTTGATCGGATCATCAATGGCCAGACTACCAACACATATCGGACTTCAGGTGAGTGGTGATCAACACGCAGAAGAAATCCGAGCTGATTGACCAAGCTGGCCTACAATTCTGGTCGGGCGACTCCGATTTCGCAAGCTTGAACCCAGCTCTAGCATTCACCATGTTACTTCTAAAGTATGCGCCTATGGCATCGAGCATTGATAAGTCGAATCGATATACTGTGAGCTTTTCAACGACCACGGTGGTCTCAGAATTCGGCTGATGTTATAGAGCTTTGCCCAGACGCAGATCGACTACGTGATGGGCAAGAATCCTTCAAATGGTAAGATGTGTCAAAGCCGAATACATCAATATAGCTGATTATCATAGCTGTGTACATGGTCGGCTCTCATCCCAATTCGCCAAAGAACCCCCACTCAGCTCCGGCTTCAGGTGGTAGCGGCTTCAACAACCTCCGCAATAATCCTCCTCAGAACATTCACATCCTATACGGCGCAATGGTCGGCGGACCGCTTGCCAATGATCTTTTCTGGGACTGGAGAGATGATTGGGTCCAGACTGAGATTGCTCTGGATTACAATGCGGCCATTCCAGGCATTGCAGCAATGATGGTACGCCTCATTCCCCAAGTTTGACTTGGATCTAGCTGACGTGTAAAGCTGGCAAACTTCTCTGGAGACCCTTACTACGTCAATCTCGAAGCCAACACCTACTCCATCCCCAATGGTCAGCCGTGTGATGCTGCACTACCATGTGGTGGGCGCCTTGCTCCCGGGGCCATCGCAGGGATTGTTCTGGGTATTCTGGGTTTCCTTCTCATTCTCGCTGGTCTGATATGGTGGAGGCGAAGAAGGGCGTGAGACGTGGATTGTAGCTAAGACTGAGACGATTGTAGATTTATTAGATTCAGCCATACAGGGTCGAGCCAACAAATATGTAAGGGGATTCCACCGGGATTGGCGATCATGAGGACACAAAACGGCGGACGACGTTCTCAGGGGTCCATACACGTATGATGTGTGCTTTGAACAAAGAGGGTCCCTCCTTTGAGATGAAACCGGAGTGAACAAAGAGCTCAAGCTGACTCGACTCGACCTGATCCGACCCCTGAGACTCCTCCCTGCACACTTCACGCTCACAAAGGAGAATGTCGTTTGCCCGATAGCATACAAGCCCTTCGCGCTCTTGATGTAGACACTTTGCCCTCTATCCGAATAGTCCTGATTGAGCAGCTCCTGACAATTACTCATCCCTCAGATACGCCGACAGTCCCCAGAGCAGCCTACCCTGATTCAATCGCCGACATGGCCAGCAACAACGAGAAGCAGAACCAGACCATTGCGCAAGCGCTCGCGACGCCCGTGGAGAAGGATCAGCCCAGACAGCAACCTCCGCTGTACAGTCCCGTCCGCGAAACCAAGTCAGTATCCCTTCCCATCACCTGCCTCCTCGATAATGTGCACGAGCACCGCACGTACATGCTGACGACCCAGGCCCGACCCAAAGATCATCGACCTTCTCTCGCCGCTCAAGACTGAGGGCCTTGGAGGATCCGCCTCTTCCTCCTCCACCGCCGTGTCCCAAGGGCAAGGCCAGAAGTAGGTCCCCGCTCATTCCCCCACCCATCTTCCATCCACCAACATTCCCGCTGTATATCGTCTTCAGAGAGTGACGCTGACGTGCAGCTCCACTGCTCCCATCACCGCACAACCTCTCGCCAAAGCCACTCCGACCAGCACCAGCTCCCGATCGACCTATGACTCCTGGAACCCCGCCGACGCCTCGAACAAGGATGGCCGGCCGCCATGGTGGAACCGATGGTTCTGCTGCGGCTATGGCGTGGGGTGTGTGCTGTGCCTCTGTGGGAGCCCGACGTGCTGGCAGGAGAGGCAGAAGCAGGTTGTTGATGGAGGAGCAGGTGGACAGGAGGCGGAAAAGAGAGTGTAATTGAGGCTGGTGGTGATTGTGCATATGACGGCGGAAAGAACCGGCTCGTATTTGTGATCGATGTATCGACTGCTTGTGTTCACCGTGCAGGTCGGTGGAGGCGGGCCCAGCTTAGGATATTCTAGTCTCCTCCGGTAATGACATTGCTATCGCGCCCCACCCACTCATTGCCTTCTCACCTCTCCATAGAGAGTGACCTTTCACCCCATCATCCTCCCCGTGAGAAATCACGCCAGCAGCGCCGACCGCTGCAGCCTGTTCCCGCTCATGGAAAGCCGCCTTCTTAGATTTCGCACTCTTCTGGTGAGCAGACGGCGTGCCTTTTGCTCCCGAAGACACAATCGGGGGCGTGAGGGGTGGGTTGGGGATGGTTCGGATGGTTTGGCAGGAGATGCAGGTGTAATGCGTTACATAGGTGTGAATCTTACTCGCTATCTGATCAGCTCGGTGGACGCCAGTCAGATCGTGTCTGATACTTACGTCGATCTCGAACACGACAAGTCATACCGGGGATCAACACCGTCGAGCAACCTTTGCAAATCGCTCGTTTGATGGAAGGATCACTGCAAATGTGAGCTACATCCCTCGCTTTTGCAGAGCTGCACAACTCACATCTTCACTTGAGTGTGCACAGCCATCTTCTTCATCTCCTTCGTCCCCTTCCTCGCTAGGCTTCCCCACTGCACTGAAGTCTCATTCTGCGATATACCACCGCCATCGACTGCCGCTTCGACTGCTGGTGTCTTGACTGACACCTGACCTCTTGCCTTCTTCTTCCGCTTTTCGATCTTTGCAGGTGTAATACACTCAGAGCTACTGCCGCTGGCACCAGAGCTCGGCGTAAGCTGCTGCAGTAACGCAGCAGATTGATAGGCGAAATTGATGCGGTGGAAGACATCTCTGTTGGGGAGGGGAGGCGGCCCGCGTTCGGTACCGAAGCTTTTGGGAGCTTTGGCCTTCACCATCGCTTCGCGATAGCTCTATTTTGTCTCGTAGCGTGTGCCGCGAGGGGGAAAGATAGACTTGTACGGCGGTGAGGGAGTGATTGAGAAGCTATGTAAAAGGTGGGGAGCAGTTGTTGGCTGGGGAATTTCACCGTAGGACATCGAATCCGAAAGAGGGAATTCGGCATCGTTTCATCTGAGTTTACGTAGCCAGTGGTGTGTCACGTGAGCAGTCCGCATGCGCGGGTACTCTGGCGCTAGACTGATGAATAGTAGAATCAGCACGCTGTAGGACATGAAATGGGTCCTGTGTATTGGGTGGAGAGGTAAAGTCATATACTACATCTAGCAAAATCTCGCTACAGGTCGCCCTTGTACAGCTTCCCCTCCTTGAAGACCGCCTTCAGGTACAGCTCCGGTCGATCTAGGACGGTGATGTCCTGCAGAGGGTTCTTCTCCAGCACCAGGATATCCGCTACTGCCCCCTTCGCTATCAGACCTAGGCGTCCCTCTTGCTTGAGCATCTTGGCAGGGTTTGTTGTGGCTTGCCGTAAGATAGCGGGTGAATCCAGAACGGATGCTCGGACGGTAAACTCTTCTGCGACTTGTTAGCTCTATCGATATGGCTGAGAGTAAGCTCTACTGACCTGTTTGTAGAGCGTGCATGGAGATGAGCAGATCTGAACCGTAGCAGATGGTGACGCCCGCGTCATGTGCGACTTTGATCGCGGTGAGACCGTCCTGCATGACCTCAACCGACTTGTCGCGACAGTCTGGCGGGAGGAAAGATTCGTAAGGTTTCCGTAGCATGATACCGTAGCAGCTGAGAGTAGGGGTGAGGTATATGCCTTCTTTGGCCATTCTATACTTGATCAGCGATTTTTGTGAATGAGATTGGGCTGGACATACCGCTTAGCTGTAGCCTTGTCCAGCAAGTTTCCGTGTTCAATCCCCTTGACTCCGTTATCGATGGCGTGGTTGATAGCCTCCGATGTATAGGCATGCGCAGTGCACTGCGGCGTGAGCTCGGAGCTCCTCATTTCCTGTGAAACACTCACCATCTTCTTGCCCATTTGCCACGCCGACGATGTGATCGCCTTGACCTCGTCTGGCGAGTATTGAATGGTGTCAATAGCGTCTGTCTCGCTGGAAACCCCTCCGCCCAACATGATCTTGATGAAATCCGCCCCTTGCTTCAACTCCTCCCGCACAGCCTTGAGCACTGCCGGGACACCGTCCGCCGTGCGGCCATAAGCAGCATGGTTGCCACCACAGCAGCCTGACCCATCTCCGCCTGATTGCCCCGGAATGAGATCTCCATGGCCGCCAGTCTGTGACAAAGCCTTGCCACACTGGAACAAGCGGGGTCCTTCGATGAGGCCCTCAGCGATGGCGGTAGCGATGAATTTTGTGGCGCCACCAGTGTCGCGCACGGTAGTGAAACCGCGTTGTAGCATGCCTTTGAGGACGAAGGTGGATCGGAGAGTGACAACTTGCTCGTTGAGGCGGATCATGTCGCCCATAGTCTGGTTTTCAGCTTAGGGTATGACTGGTTAAAGATGGAAGAGACTCACGTTGACACCCGGGACAGCGCAGACGTGGACATGCGCATCGATCAGACCAGGGCAGATGAACTTGCCCTTGACGTCGATTTGCTTGACCCCATTATCAAATCGAGCCTGCTTCTGCAACTCGACAGACACAATGTCGCCCTTCTCGACCTTGATGGCGTACTCTCCAGAAAGCAATTTGCCTGCAGCCGGGTCGATGATGGTGGCGTTTGTGAGGTAGAAACTGTCGTGGCTACGCGTGACCCAAGGTTTCACACTGAGCTCCTCAAGCCTGTATGTCAGCGTCGAATCAGTGATGCGCAGGAAAAGACTCACATCGCATCTCGAACCACGGGAGGGTTGGGGAAGGCTTTGGCGTAGTCGAAATCGTCAGACATGGCAACTCGATGGTTGGTGAGACGAGTATGTAGTTGGGAGTGATTGGCTGTGAAGTGATGATGGGGGATAGGTCAAATGACTTGCGAAGATGATGTTGCGGTTGATGGAAGGGCGACCATCTTTACGTGGACCTCTATGACTCCGCTTTGGCCTCGGGCAACATGCTATCTCGCTATCATATCTCGTCTCCAACGCGCGAGCTGACTTCTGCCCCGCCGCGGCATCGGTAAACCTTCCCGGCACCGGATTAGCCGTATGCCGTAATACCTGGGTGGCGATAATGAGGAGGTTGGCCGCGGTCAAATTGCTCTGTTTGCTTATCGGCCCGGACTTGGACCTTCACGCCGCGGGGAATCAATAGCAGACCCCACTTGACACTGCAGCTCATCGACTGATATATAGCGAGGCATGCTAACTTAATGATGGCATCGTCCATACCTTACCCCTAACTCACCACCTCAAGATGTCTGACCTCGAGCGACAGACCAGCGAGAAGAGTATATCGAGGATCAAAATCCAGGGCGGTCATGAGAATGATGACCCCGAGTATGCCGAGTATCTCGCTCTTGCCGAGGAGTACACAGGCGAGAGAATGAGGAAGCTCACGGTTAGTCATATCCGGTCGCATCAAGATATCCTATGACTGATCTGAGTAGAGACAAATTGATTGGCGGGTTGTGCCTCAATTGATCTTCATCTACATGTGTGAGTTCCGCTTAGCCTTACCCGACCTCGCCTGAGCATGGACCCCAGCTTACCCCTTCATAGTGTCATACATCGACCGAGCGAATGTTGGTAATGCCCGACTGTTTGGTGCCCAAGCAGGTAAGCATATTGTGTCACACTGTCAGAACCGGACCCCATCCCCCTCTTCGCTCAGCGCTTTCCGCTCAGGTATTAGATCGGGTCTACTCAACTCCTCCATCCCATCCTAGCTTTAGCTGACGATACAGATACTGGGCTCAGTGATACCGACTGGAACATTGGTCTTTCTCTGTTGTGTAAGTTTGGTCACGCGACCCCAAATCAATCGCAATCTGACAGATCTCAGTCATTACTTTTGCCACCTTCGGCTTACCGTCCAACATCCTCGTCAAGCGCTATGGTCCTAAGAAGGTGCTTCCCACACTACTTATGTGTGTTGGAGGTGTCTTGATTGGTGCCGGCTGCTGCAACAACCGAGCATCATGGTTTGCCTTGAGAATCCGTAAGTACCCTTGTTCTTCGTCACTTTCTTTCCTCTACCTATGACTTTGAGCTCATACCACAGTTCTCGGTGTCTTTGAAGCGGGCATGTATCCAGGGTGCACTTATACCCTCACGACCTGGTACACTCCCGAACAGATCCACAGTCGAACTTCGATCTATTACCTTGGTGGTGTGCTGTGAGTGATATCTCAATATCCATCGGAGGCTGTGATTGACTCCTTCCAGCTCTGGCGCATTTTCCGGCATTCTCGCCTACGGTATCGGTCACCTCGACTATACATGGGGCTTCCGCGGATGGCGCTTCATCTACGTTATTGAAGGTCTCCTCACTTTCGTCGTTGGCCTAATCGCCATTTTCACTCTGCAAGACACCCCCGCCAAGACCAAAGGATGGTTGACCGAGACCGACAGACGATTCCTCCAGTTGCGCACCAAGTACTTGTACGGAGGTGGAGGATCCAAGGCCAAGGACGAGTTCCGCTGGGTCGACGTCGTCCAAGCACTCAAGGTGGGTAAAGTTACATCCACCTGGTGACATGGCTGACGAATCCAGTCTGTTCACACATGGACCCTTTGCCTCATTGCCATCTGCAACACTATGGCAGTGTACGGTTTCGCCCTTTCTCTACCGACTATCGTGAAAAACATGGGCTTCTCAGCAGCAAACGCCCAGGCTCTCAGCGCTCCTCCTTACGTCTTCGCTTCGATCTGCGTAGTCGCCTCTGGATTGTTCTCCGACAAGTATAGATTGCGAGCTTGTACCGTCATCGGTCCTTCTATCGTTGCTTTCATGTAGGTCTTCTCGTTGGCTTGTATCATCGGCCTGATGCTGATTGGTTTAGCGGGATCCTGATCTGCGTTCTTACCGTCAAACTACCTAATCTGGTCGCTCTATCATGTCAGTCATTACGATCTATCATCTACCTGCCGGGGGTCAAGCTGATGCAGCAGATGTCGCAACTTGTCTCGCAGCTGGAGGTTTGTACTGTCTCACACCAGCTCTGACCGTCTGGGTCGGTCTGAATAGTGCCGGTCAGACCAAGCGAGCGGCGGCCATCTCCATTGTCTTCTTCGCTGCCGCCATCGGCGGTATTCCAGGATCGTACATCTACATTGCTAGCGAAGCTCGTGAGTTTCCTTCTCACCCATTTCATGCGTCGGCGCTAACGAGGCAGCTGGTTACCCTACTGGATTCGGTACATCGCTTGGCGTGCTCGGTTTCGGAAACGTCATTGTACCCGCTCTGTACTGGTGGTACATCGGCCATGTCAACAAGAAGCGTGATGCCATCTCCAAGGAGCAGATTCTCGCCAATCACTCGCAGGAGGAGCTTTCTGGATTGGGAGACTTGTCGCCTTTGTACAGGTACGAGCGATAGAGGGGACACCATTTTGTACTGGGTAACAGTTTGTACGCACATATCTGGATAAATAAAGATGGGTAAATTGGGCATATCTCGGCGTAGATGCAGCGACAATTTATGGTGTTCATGGCTCCGTCCAGTCACACTTTTTCTGAGCAGCCGAGCCCACTACAGTTGGGAGGTTCCAGCCTCCAGGCTTATCGACGTGAGTGTGGCAAAGTCGGTCGGAGGTAGGCCGAAATGCGGTGCCTGGCGCCACTCTCGGCTTATCGTCAACAGTCTCTGTTTCGATACTGTACATCTCTCGGCGTGTGTAGTGATCCTCTACAAGCTGCTTTTACACCTTCGAGCACCGTTCAGTTGAGATTGCCTTCAGTTATGGAGACACCTGGTCCGCCAGCGGGATCCCGAGCCTATCGCTCCCGGACCAACAGACCCTGCGATAGATGTACGTATCAGTCCATCAACATCATACTGACAGTGCTCCAGGTCGAAAGTCAAAGCAGCTATGTATCATCGCCATCGAGGGAGCGTCATGCGGAGGTTGTCAGACAAGACAACAACAATGCACCTTCGTCCTCCCGCCCGTACGCCGAAATAAGCGTGCGAAACTCACGGACGAACCGCCGTCGGACGAGCATGCCGATACTTCGACTCTCGCTGGAGTACATGTACCTGGACCATCCGGATATGGTGGGATGCACGGTCTAGATATGGAGGATGATCTCGATGCGTCTCCGGAGAATCATGCCGGACCGTCACCGTATGGATCTGCAGGATGGGCGGGCCCGCAATCTGTATTGGAACCGCCAATCAACCCTTATCGAGTTGAGGAGGAGAGTCTGCGATATAGCGTTGGTGGTGAGATGAATGTCGTCGGTGCTGGTGCTGGAAACCCATCCGCAGGACGAGCAGTCACTTCGCCCCTTGATCTGCTTGGTCAGGCTAGTGCCAATGTGAGTTCAATCGCGTGACGAGACGCAATTGCTGATCGAAGTAGGCCAATTGGGTGGATCCAGACATATGGGAGACGCTCTTCCATCCTCCTGCACAACTTCAGGTCAGCAACACTCAATGCTCTGATGGTTTGGAGGGTGCGTAGCTGAAGCTGTAGCCCGGTCCAGATCCTATATCTCTCGACAGAGAATCAGCATCAGGCGTCGAGTCCCATTTCCTCGGCACGGGCACCTTCCGAGGACTAACTCTTCGAGAGATCAACAATGCTACTCAATCAATACCGAATCATCCGGGCATGGTCGAGTTCCGACAAGTATCAGCGGACGAGCAGTATCCCGTATACTTCGTTCGACATCCTTCGCTGCAGTACGGCGAGGCGCCAGAGAATGGGAAGGTGGCGTGGGATAAGGTGACGCGCCTGTGTGCGCACCTCGGCAGAGAAACTCTGCTCCAGACCCTCACAATGTGAGCTTCGGCAACTTCTACGCTCGTCACTATAGCTGATGATGCAGATTGAAGAAGACAGTGCTGCCAACACTGCCCATCATTAATTACCCTCAGCTTGAACAAGCCTGTCGAAGTTCAGAAGGCGCCGGACCGCCCTACGCTCTGCTCGCAGCGACCGTCGCCCATGCTGCATCCTATACATCCGGCTTGCGCCCTCTACATCAGCAACTCTGGGCACACGTCCTGAACGCGATTGATGCCGAATTCCGACAACCGAGATTACTCGCTATCCAACTTGTCGTCCTCCTCCTCTCTAGTCGACCGGGAGTAAACTTCGCCCAGAGTGACATAACGCTCTCAAGAGCGATAGGCGCCGTTCATGTGTTAGGACTCCATATCGACCCTTCGCAGTGGTCGTTACCGCACTGGGAACGATCCTTGAGAATACGCCTGTTCTGGACGGTCTTGATTCACGATAAGATGCGGTCTTTACTCCTTGGACGCCCAAGTCACCTAAGCTCCGAGAACTATTCTACCCCCATCCCGACAATGGAAGATGCTCGATGGGATAATGAAACTGCTAGAGCTACTCTGAGCGCGGATCATACAGCTAGCATGGAGGCTTTCATTGCCAATTGTCGACTGGTACCCATCATCGAAAAGTACGTCCAATGGATGCTAAACGCTGACACTGTAGGCTGCTAGATGGTTTCATGACAATCAAGGCTGCATTGAAACCGATGGACTACCTTTCCCGTATCGCACTCTTACATGAGATCCGGCAAGATCTGGACAGACTCGATGTCAGCCTCTCTCCAGCTGTGCGCCTTGGAGCTCTGTCAGGTACCGCAACCCACATCCTTTATCCTACCGGTGTCCGTGAGTCTATCGCCGACTTTTAGCTTGCTGATAGTTCAGGCTCGTTGCAGATCTGCCTCCTTGGGTTGAAAATCATTGTGCACCGGATAGAATTAGACATCATCGACCGAGAATATCCTCCACACGTCCGAGCGACAGTATACGAATCAGCACTCAACACCGCCGCATCAGCTGTCCTTCTTATTTCAGACTTGACAATAGCCGATAGGACGATGTTTTGGATGCCTTGTGAGTCACCTCTAGCCTACCCTTGAAGGTCACTGGGATTGTTGGCTGATTTGCAGATACTTTCCACCACATGTCCAATGCTGGTTCACTCCTCCTTCGGATAGCATCAGAATATCATACGGCCGATCCCGCCGTATCTGCTCGAGCAACTTCACTCGTCATTGCATACTGCCATACCCTTGCTAAATATTGGAAAGATGAGCAATGGGATATGGCGGATGAAACGTTAAAGCGTTTGGCTGAACCGGCATTTACGGTGGGGAAGGAATATCGCGAGGCGAGGGAAGTGTACCGAATCATCTCCAATGCGCTGGGGTATCAGGTTCTTGGTGAGTGAATGTTCTGAGCGATACTTTCGATTCCGCGGCGTGACTGACGCCTGTAGACTCCGCGTGGGACGATGTCGCGCAGACAAATTACCTCGGTTTTATCAATGACGGCTTCGATCCCTCGGTATGGACTGTCGACGGCGCTCCATGGATCCATTTCTGATCTATTTCGCGTCCGCACGCATACCGCGATCCTGCCAAGATCACTTGCCGCTGACAATGCTGCGACTGGGCAGTCATCGACTGCAGCATCGACCTCGACTCTGCTTGATCCATCGCGCCGAAAACGTCCTGTAGTCGCCATCAAATCTCCAGCCGCCTACGACATGTAATGCGATAGTGATGAGGGAAGGCTGGAGGGGCAGACCTGGTATGTGTCGAGGGGAGCTCCGCTTAGTGGAGACTGGCCGCCTAGTACATGACGACAAAGGAAGATTAGCTTCGAGGACACATGCAATGGTTACACCACCCTCTCAGCAAGGCAATAGCATCTACTGGTCCGGTGCATAGACTATATACTGGCTCTATCTCTCTCCTCTGCCCCAGTCCGCAGCTCCCTACCCGGACCCCTCATCGCCCGCAGTGCGGCAAACACCATTTCCGCGGACGGCTGTTCCCCATGCTCATCTTCGTCCTCATCTTCCTCCTCATGCTCTTCCACCGAGGCTTCATCCTCCTCCTCCTCAGAGACCTCCTCCACCACATCCTCCTCCGGCGCAAATGTCGAAGTCCGTAATCGATGTTCGACCCTGACCAACTTTGGCCTTGTCCCAATTCCAAACGCCCCGAACGCCTCTTCAATCTCCACGGGCGTTCCCACTGGCGTCGCCGCATCCCTCTGCTCCATCTGTCCCCTGAGTCCAGACTGCGAAAGCAGCGCGACTAAGCTGGCCGAGATACTGGTGTACCCCTCAAATCGCCTTTGCTCCGCGGCCGAACTGGACTCCGCCTCGTCCGAGTCTGCGGATGGCCGACACATCTGCGCAAACATCATTCGCCGCCTTTCCATGCATTCTTCCCACTCCTTGTCTTCTTCCTCGGCATCTGCCTCGGGTTCGGGCTCGGATGGGGATGCGAGTGCACAGAGAGTTGTGGTGGATGAAGAGGAGAGAGTGAGGGTTGAAGCGATAGGGTCAACGGCTAGCGGCTGATAATCCTGACGAGGGAAGAACGCGTCTTCGGGGACGACTTCGGCAAAGCAGTCGAGAGGGGATAGACAGCGAGAACCGCGGGCGGGCATTGTACAGGCGCGTTCTTCCGGCTTAGGGGGTTCGAGAGGAGAGCGATCGTAGTCATCTGCTGACCAGGTAGAATAGTACGCCTACGGCCATAAGCTGTGCACCGAACAATTATCTTCGAGATGTGACTTACAGCCATGATGCAACCCCCACTCTCGTCCCAACGCACGTTCCTGCCTCTGCGCCAGTCCCCAGCTTCATCCTGCGAAGAGAAACTAGCCGAGCGGCTCGTCATAGGTGACGAAGAGCATGTGAGGCTAGGCTCATCGGTGGAGATGCTGGATGTGATTGATAATGCGACGCCGAAGGGGTCCGGCGAGGGCCTTCGTCGCGTGGGAGAAAGACATGATCGGAGGCGTTTGGGCGGTACGGGTACAGAGGTGGGCGAAGGGGGAAGTTGGGTTTGCAGGTACAAAGTAGGGGTATTGGGGCCCTCAGAAGGCTTGGAGGGGAGGGTCAGGAGATCCATGTCGGAATGGGTAGAAGACGGAGATAATGAGAGTTCGATGCGATGTGATGACAGGAAGGGAGGGCTGATAAGCCGAAGCTGGACCACAAGTCGTGGGAATTACTGAGCGACGTCCATGATTGAAAGAGGTAGGTTGATGTGTTGGTGCGAAAGAAGACCAAGGAGTGAGACTGAACTATTAGCGCGTTGAGCACAGCCGCCACTACTATGAGAAGCAAACACAAAACAAGCTTTGTCGGATGTTTCAGGGAGTGGAAAAGGGACTGAGTGATTATTGTGGTCGTCCTCCCTCGTCCTCCTCGTCCAAGCACCTGATCCGAATCTACCCGTACACTAGTCACGCTCATGTTACATCAAGCTCCGATAGCGCCGGGGCGGCGCGACGTCTGAGTGAAACAAGGAAAGGACGGGCAGAGACTCACATGATTCAAACCGCGAGCGTGTCGTGATCGAAATCAAGTTCCCTTTTATGACAGTTGACAGACCGAGGTCGATGCACGATATCAACACGCCGATGAGAGCAACGAGACGGGTTCGACGACGAGAATATCCACAAGGAGGAGGGCCCGACGTCGATGAACGCCTGAAGGAAAAGGGTCGAGGAAACTCCTGCTACACACCAACCAGGCGACCTAAGCCTCCTGGCGCGACGCTGCGAGCTGAAGAGAGCAGGCGACGGGGGAGCGGTAGCCCTGTGAATGTATGGATGCTATCCATCTCTTTCCCATTAACCCTTCCCTCTTCCCTTCCTTCCCTTCCCTTGTTGCACCCGAGCCGGGCCCAGCCAGATTTTCGTGGCACTTTATACTCCCGCTTGTGTTGTTGCTATTTCCAGCTCAGGCACGGCGAGTTACGTTACCCTGCGTCAGTGGCGAACGTAATGGTCCAGCTGCTCTGATCTGTGCATATCTGTGAAAGGTAAGGCAGTCTGAGACAGTACACCTGCAGCTTCCCACCTCCTCTACTGGAGCTGATGCCGCTATACCGTGGTATCGGTCCTATCTGACTGGGATTGATATCAAAGACTGAGCATGGCGGAGAGCAGTGCGAGATGCGGTCTCGTCGACCACGGCGCCGCTGGATCGTGAATCGTGATCAGCTGTACTGAAGGGACGGCAGGCGTGACTGACATGAGAGTAGTAAGCAAACTCATGGTAAATGCGTGTACCACCACTACCGCAGGCAGCAATGCCTCATAAATCGATAGTCTACGGATCTCCAGAGCGCTCTGAGAGCTTCAGCGTAAAAGCAAGTTTCTATAAATTAATTTATCTTCGCTATAGGACGGCTAGTGATTCGATATATAAATCGATACCCAGATAGGTCTCATCCGGAAAACATCTCATCACAGTTGACACTTGAAACTTTACGTGGAACAGTCACCCTCGACAATTCCGGAACCCCGCCTAGCGGATCGAGTCTGTCACCTGACCATGGCTAACCTGCGCCCGTCCTCACTTGGGACTCTTCTTCTTCTTCTTCGTCTTCTTCCTATCGATGCTGGAACCTGCCGCCAAAGCATCGGCAGTACTTGCCAGAGCCTCTCGCTCTTCTCTCTGTGTCTTGCCAATGTATAGCGCTCGTCCAGTCAGAAGCGGAACGACCGGCTTGTCGACGCGAGTAGCGGGTTCCGAGTAATGCTTGCGATCGGGGTCTTTGCCCTTTGAACGTTTGGCGCCGCTGGTTTTGGCGGGAGTGGGGGGGTCCAAAAACCCAAAGCTTCCGAGAGCTTGTCTGCGGAAGCTTGGCCAATCGTTCGTGAAAGCTTCGAAGACTTCCGCGGCGCCGGTTGGGACTTCTCCAAGCGCTGCGATGACTTCGGATTGATCACCGTTCTGAGCATCTTCATCGAAGCTGCGCAGGTTCTTGTGGAAGAGCGCCCACTTCTGGTCTGAGTGAGAGACAGTGTCACGCATGATCGAGAAGGCTTCAGATACAGCTTTCTCCTTCATGCGTTTGCGCCCGCAGCTCGCCCAGCGTTTGCTCCGCGAATCCTGCAGGAAAGTGCCTTCATCGTCCAAGAAGCTGGTGCTTGCAGAAGCCAACCCCGAAGCACTCTTCTTGAGAGCCATGATGCCCTCCGAGTCAAAGTCATTCCCCGCGCACCACGTCGTGACGTCGAGGAGATGGTCGAGAATTGGGGTGACAGCCGTCTTGGCCTCAGATGCAGTCTTGAATCGCGTCTTGGTCAATGACAAGCGGGCTGCGAGATCCAAGGCTTGAAGGTGAGGATTGGCTCCCCTTGTCGTCTCTGACAGGCCACCTTCCAGCAACAGTTCTTCTTGCCATTGCCCCGGCATAAAGCCCTCAACCAGCTCCTTCACCTCACCAAAGACCGTCTTGAAGACAGATCTGGCCCCCAGCTGATATTGTCTTTCCCTCTCCTGGCAGCGATCGAAATTTCTATCGAAGCGGTTCTCGTAGTATGAGCTCTGCAGCACAAACAACCAGGGGGCGCAAGCCTCGGACAAAGCCTTCGGGAGATCGATGTCATTCTTCTCCGTATCTCCCCTGTCAGTGCCCTGGCCTGCACTCGCATGAGCCCTCACAATGCTCTCGAGACTGACTTCTGCATCCCCGGCGCCGGGCTCCGAGACCCAGGGCACCCCATGTAGCTTCAGTGTGCCATAGTCGTCGCCGTAAGTCTTTCTCTCTCCGGCCGTCAAGCTAGGATCGAGCTCAGCAACAACTCTGATGACCCAATCAGGTTTTTCGACGTCGTCTTCAGGTACGCCCCCTGTGGCGAGGAACAAGCGGAACCTGCCCCAATCGCGGTCATGAGAAGCGGGCATGGCGAGTGTATACAAATGAGGAGGGGTTGTTCGTGCAGACCTAGCGGATTTGAGTGAGCATAATTCATGAAGTAGCGAATCGTACTCACGAGGTGCGTTTGCCTTGATCGACGATGGTAAAACGTTAACGTTTGTAACAAGGAGAAGGAAAATGGAGATACAGTATAAAGTGTGAGGAAACGTAAAATCGAGGGTCTCGTCAGAGTATTGGTCCAGGGAGCAAGGCGCTGACGGGTGGAGAAAGAGACAAAGGATCCTATTTCGAGCAATTGGAACTCAGCTGGACGAGCACGCCATCGCTGTGGTGGAACATGCTGGAAGTTGACTATCCAGGACATGCGATATCGATGCAAGCCATTCGATTGAGGTGATTCCCTTCCAGTCTTCTGGCAGCCTCACTAGAGGTTGGGTAAGCTATCACTCCTGCGTGAACGCCGATTAGGGTGCTGGAAGTACGCTAGTAAGTAATGCATCACCAGGCCAGCCTAGGCATGCGTAAGTATCGGAAAGATGTTGATGCTGAGTAGTTGGGTTAGCTGGCGTCATGCATGAGCCGTCCATCGGCCTGGGAAATTGCACGGCGAAGATGCGGATAGCGAGATTTGATGGGTGCTGAACGGAGTTTCAGAATCGGCGGTTAGTTCCGGGGGATCGGCTATGCAGTGAAATGCTTAGATCATACCTCCCCTCGCTGCAGTCGCTGCCCGCATCGTCGCCGCCTCCCTAGATGGCGGAGGGACCTTCCCTCTCGGCTGCGTCCGCCGACTACTGACAGATCCCGCCCTTTCCAGCCCCTTCTCGCCGCCACCTAATGCTCCCGCCTTCTTCCGCACGGCCCCGCTGTTCATCCCGTTCACCCCATTCTTCGGCGACAGGGGTGCGATTGGCACGTGCGCCCTAGCCAGCGCTTGTGGGTTGAGTGTTATGGGCTTGTTTCCACCTCCCACATCGCCCGATCCCGCCCCATTCGTTGCTGAGCGCATCATAGCTGGTGGCAGACTTCTCCTCGCAGCAGAGTTGGGCCTGAGAGTCGAGCCTCCGTCGTCCCCAGCTATGGAAGCTTCAGTCGAGCGTAGACGATGCGCAAACTTCGCATCGGCCGCTTTGCCTTGCAAATGCCCTCCGGTCGATCGGCCGGATTGGCCAGCGTGTCGAGTTGTAGCTGATGAGACTGCTCGTGCATCGGCAGGCGTGGTAGATATGGCCATACCAGCAGCTTTGGGTCGAAGACGGGTTGGGCGGACCTGATCTCCCCCATTGAACGCGAACGACATGACGCTATGCCGGTCCGAAGTCATGGTGTCGGCATCGCTGGGCCGAGTTGCGCGGATTGTTCGAGCCGGCGAGGGACCGTCCTCCGTTTTGAGCGAGATCCTGCTAGGAGCGAGATTGGATGTGGACCCGCTAGGATTTCTGGAGTGGGTTCCTGAGCGGGAGGAAGGAAGGGTTTGTTTGCGTGGAGTAGTAGGTGGTGAGAGGGGAGTGGGTAGGGATGAGACCCGTTTGCTTGATGTGGTAGCCGTGCGTACCCTGGAGATGCTATCGTGTCAGCCCTGGATCATCAAATGGCGATCGTGTACGCTTACTCATCCATCGACAACAGAGCTCCAGAGCTCCCAGTCTTCGCCTTCAAATGCCACTCGTCAACTTTGACAAACTACGCTTATCAGCTGTGAACCGCATTCTGACAGTGTTCAGGACTTACACGATACAGGTTCCTCGCCCGGATAGACTGACTTCGCCTGCCCACAGTCGCTAACCCCCTCCTGCCGCCCATCTCAGGCATGCTCTCCCTCTTGGACTTCGTGCTTGATATGGGCAATTGGGTGGAGCCTGTCTTCTCGCACAAAAGCGAGACATCGGTAAATCGGCTGACTAGTCAGTACTTACTTCGTAATATAGTGTGATCAATCAAACTTACATGATCCATAATTCAGCCTTCTCAGTCTTCCGCAGCATGTCGCTCAGTCGATGTTTAGATTTCCGGCCCTTCGTCCCTGCTTCCGCGGCTATAGAGTCAGCAGCCGATAGTTGAGTCTCGCTGATGAGCAGTCTATCCGACTTGGGCGCCATTAGACCCTGCACAGATCAGAGTAGCGCAGATCAATACCCAAATAGACTCACCTTGTCCGACTCCAATCCCTCGATCCTCGCCCAGACATCCCTCGTTCGCTCACTCTCCTCTTTTCCTACTTTCTCATCCTCTATGCCCCTCACGATTATCTCAACCTCATCCACCATCGCCAGCGTCGCCTCATATTCTCGCAGACTAGGATCCGTGTTGAAAAGCAAATTCTGAAACAGGAGGGGGTATTTCAGTAACCGCTGAAACGGTTTCGAAAGGGAGATCGCCAGTCCGGACTCGCCACGCTCTGTCGCTAGCTCTTCGAGCTCCAGGAGGGCTTTACCGAAGGTGTGTTCTGCTACGACGGATTCGAGTTGGCGCGAGTGCCGTTTGGGTGGAGGACGGGTCGCCAGGGAAAGAGCAGAGTCGATTATGCCTAGAGCAGCTTCGAGGTGGAGGATGTATGTAGCGTATTCACGGAGGATGTATGACTGATGTGTCAGCTCCAGTCTCTCGAGACGACATGTGCAGTCTTGAACTTACGTGGGCAGTAAAGACATCCGCGAGACTGCGAACGAGAGGGTACTGATCCTCATACCGCTTCCGTAGCGCTGCAGCGAGTTTCAGATGCCCCTCCAGAATCCCACCGCTGAGCACCGCCAATACCTGCCGCAGCTCATCGGGGAGGACTACTTCCCGCGACACCTGCCCCTGAGCTATGGATGCCAGGCTCGACCCGGATCCGATCCTCGTTGACCCGATCCCACTTCCAGACTTCTGGGCCGGATGCGATAATCTCGCAAATGATCCAGACCATCCTTTTCCCTTGCCACCGCCCGTGCCACTTTCACTGCTTCCCGATCGAGATTCGGTGACACCTCTCGACAGCGGAGGGAGGGATTGATGCGCCCGAGCTTTGTCTCGCATCGATGTGATGCTAGGCCTAGTCCGTAGCGGTCCGGTAGGTCGACCATTCGTTAGTTTGTTGTAGGCGTCTAGGCGTACTGCGACACCATTGGGAGCTAATGAGTCCGTTTGTGCGTGTGCGTCGGACGGGATTTGGCCGTGAGAGGATGAGGAGGCTGAGCGGGAGTATCGCGCCGCTATGGGAAGGATGGGGGAGTCGTGCGATGCAGTTGAAGAGGGCGAACCGATTGAGGACGGTGACAGTGTACGGGAGAGGGAAATGAGGGGATCGTCCAGTGTCAATGTTGGGGATTGAGCTGATGGAGGTAGAAGCGTTCGGCAGAATGTATCGTTCAATTTTACTAATTCTTGAACGTATCTATCTGTCAGCTGGCCCATATCCGACAGACATGATGCTGGAAAGTAGCACGAAAGCTCACCTCTCTTCGCTCGAGACGATCTCCCACAACACCTCCTGTCTAGTCCGTTCCCTTGGCCCCAGATTAGCAATCAATTCCTCCTCCGCCATTTCCGACCAGCTATTTGGCTGTGCCAAATAACTTTGCGTAGAAGCAGCGAGAGACGTCTCACTTGACACCGACACCGATGTTGATGGCGCTGGACTCGTCATGCTCGACGACGATAGCGGTGTAAATGATTTCGATGGCGAAGGGGATGAATACGAAGTAGACGATACTGAGGGGTAAATCGGCCGGATGGATGTCAGAGGGGGTAGAGAGTGTTTGCGCAGGGTGTTGGGACGATTCCTATCATGATTGCTCTGGCGAGATGAACTCCGAGGTGTTGTTGAGCCAGATGAATGGGCGATTGGGGCTGCCGGCTGAGCGATCGAGATATCCTCCATTAAAGCGCTGGATGGCGGGGTCGGTATAGGACTTCTGAAAGTCACCTTCTTCCCTCCTCCAGCACCAATCACGTCCAGATACGTCGCGCTCAGCGTTCTTTCCCTCGTATCCAGACCCTCAAGGGAGCCGAGATCCGCCTTCGAGCTCGTGGGCCCAAGCTCAGAATTCCGCCGTTGTTGATGACGGATTATGGAGCTACTTCGGCGAGGTACGAGAGGTTGTCGTGGGGATGTTTGAGATGCCGATTGAGGTCTGGATGATGAGGCTGATGGAGGCGCTGGGGATAGTTGGGCTGTAGAGTCATTGTGATTGATTGACTGACGGCGAGAATCCGAATGACCACATTGCGTGTTGATTGTTTCTGACGACGGTCGGCGCGATGGACCAGGAGTGGATGATGGTACGGGCGCATCTTTGTCCTTCTCTTTGTGCCTGAAGCGCGAGAAGAGGGACTTCATTCTGGCAGAGCAGAGGGAAGCGATCGGTGGTGGGAGAAGGAATTCAAGATGTTGTTGACGCAAATTCCTTTGAGACTGCAAATAAGGTTCGGGCTTGTGTGCGGAGGTGTGTGTTTCACCCTCAACTCTCCGATCCCATACAAAGCTGCACCGCCATCGCATATGACCGCATGAGCATCATCATGGCCCTAATTCTGTTCTCCGCTGATCGATGCCACTCTACAAGACGATGCACTGGCTGGCAGAGCAGGCTCGCACCAACGAAAAGCACACGCGTTGAACTGGGAATCTTTATGCCGGCATCCAGCACCGAGGGGCTGTTGAGTCCCTCCTGGGAATGGCAGCGGCGGTACGTCAAATGCGCAGTCGTAGACGAACATCCATGCGTGAGGGGACCTGCTTTCATATCCCGCCAACCTCCTGAGCAAATTGCACACATGAGTACCTGATAAAGGGGTTGCACATGAGATGTGGCATCTGCAGTCAGAGTCCACTTTCGGCTTGATAAATGATGACGAATATCGTGTAGCAGCGGTGCACTATGACCGTGTCCTGTTGTCGAAGGTCCCGTCTCCGGAATCCATGCTTCGACATGTATCGCGCATCAGTACGGATCAGTTGACGTCTTGGCGCAGTCAGTCCACTACGGCTCGCCGCTCTGGCATCTTCAACCCGCACGAACAGCTCAAACTATCAGATGAGCGGATAAAGCCTTCCCGCGCTGCCATCCACTGTGAGTCCATTTGCTGCGTATTCAAGGGTTCCCGAGTTCCCCAGGACAGGGCACCTACCGAATATAGCTGACTGCACATGTCGTTGATTAATAGCGTTAGATCTGCCGCTCGTCCGAGCCGTATCCCGAAAGGAACGTTGCCGATCCGAAAGGCGGCTCTTCCGTGAAAAGCGGCAAGTTCAGCGTGAAAGAATGCGAGGCACTAGCTAGCTGTACACGCGAGATGAAGCAAGATGTGACATCAGAGACGATGGATGAATGTGCAAGGATGCTGCGTCACTTTGCTCCACAATCTCAACGTTCCTCGCATCTCGGCACGGGAGATATCACCCAAAGTAGTAATCTTGACGAGGACTCGCGTGGCAGAATTGATCCCGCTCGGCTCAGGGTAGCTGTTCCTGGTCCAGAGTGCTGAAGCTTATTTGTAATCAGGGTCCATCAGGGTGCTCGTGGGTGTGCCTTCTCATAACCCTTGTTCCTGAATCACACAAACCTCTGACGCTTCCCTTCTCCTTTATTTTGACTTGACTGCAGCATCAGCAACGGTGCGGCTCCGGCAGTATCCCTGTCCTCGCGCTCTAGTAGGCGCGCACATCCGCTCGCTAAAGGCCAAGCAAGATCCAGCGGAACTTCCAGCATAGCGCTCGCTATCCTGCCGCTCCTTCCACGACCTCGAAACTTCCGACCCAAGCCGAAAGATTCGATTCCGCCGGCAGGGATCCAGGCATGCAGAGTGTCTAGGATTTACATTTCCTTCCGCATCGAAAACGATTACCCATTCCTCCTTTCTACATAACATCTGGGAACATCAGAGTCACCGTCGTTCTGAGGGAGAAGAGGCGACAGGCTACAACGGCAGGAAGACTATTTGGTGAGTGTTCGAGACTTTTGGGACTGTGTGTGAGGCCTTTGCCGGCAAGTTCTCGGTATGGCTTGTGCCTGACAACGGACGGGGTGGCGACCCATGATCGACATCCATTCAAGTACAACCTTGCCTGGGGCTGTCAATGTATCGGTAGCTATGGAGTGGAGGGAATGAGAATAGGCAGAGAGGGATCTGCCTTCGGCACGCATCGCCCAAAGTGCCGCTGCATGACATTGATAAAGTGGCGATTAGAAATTTCCTTCCTTCCTTTGGCATCCTTTCGCCACGCCTTCGTTAACTCTGCATCCGTATTGCTAGGTTCTAGCGCTTACACACACAGCTCGGACCTGTGCCTGTGCCTCTCGCCCGTGCCTTCTCTAGGTTAGTGATTGCTATGTAGGGGATAACAGAAGCAGATCAGTGCTGAAACTCTCAGGTTCTCAACTCAGCACACACTCTGTCCTCTACACATTCCTTTGCTTGCCGCCGGTCACACCCCTTTCCATTCCAACAAAACGGTGACTTCCTTCCTACTCACGGATCCTTGATCGCTACTCGGCTCGTCCTTCCATCATATACTCTGCCGCTCGACCTGATCAACAAGGCACCAACATCCCCCCCTGGCCTTTACCCCTCACGCCTCACGTCAGCCGTCCAAAAAACAGATCCGCCTCGTACCTGACTGCGCCGATCTCATGTCCCTTACCACCACCGCGCCCCTCTTGCTACCCGAACGACAGCATTCAATGTCTTACCAGTCCGAACGGGATTTTGCCTCACCCTCGGGCGGAGGCGGAGATAGCCAGGGCCCAGGTCCAGGCGCGTATTACTCCCGCCCTCCATCATCCCACGGCGCATCATCACACAGCTTCACACACCCCGACGCCCAATCATCCCCCGACAGAAATGGCTCATCACACTCTCAAGGCCAGGCCTTCTCAAAACCGCTGCCAACCACAACTCCCCAAACTCCCGTCTACGCCCACTCGCAATCCACGCCTCATGCCTATCCCGCTACGCCGATAAGCGGACCGTCGTACCCGGTCGGCACCTATTATGGTATCAGCCATTCTCAGAGCCAAGACGGGCACGAGCGTGAGCACGAACACGAGGCGAACATCCCTAGCCCTCCGCTAAGTAGTGAACGCGCACCAGTCGCGAATTTCACCGTTGAAGGAAACCCACTCGTACCTGTTGGCGTTAGCGGAGGAAAAATGTTCCAGTGCAGAGGATACGGACAGTGCGATAAGGTGTTTACGAGGAGCGAGCACCTAGCGCGGCACGTCAGGTGAGCATACTTCTCCATACCTGCTCGACCTATAGCTGATCACTCAGGAAACATACTGGCGAGCGACCCTTCCCATGCCACTGCGGTAAATCCTTCTCACGCCTCGACAATCTCCGTCAACACGCCACGACCGTCCATTCCAACGAGACTCAGCTCAACAGCAATATGCTCGACTCTCTCACACCTGTCCACTCTGCACTCTCGGCTCGAGCGACGCGCGAACAGCGCAAGCGAGGTGAAATTGTCGAGGTGCCCAAAAACGCCGTAGAGCGACCTCGGCATGGTCTGCAGCGGAGCAGCCTGGAGGGATCGGTACCGCCCCCGATGGTCACTGCGGCAGCGTATCCTCCTTATGCGGATGGCGGCGGTCCAAGCGGGTGGAATGACCATGCCTCTCGACCCAGAGCCAGTACAAGCAGTGCATACGACTATCATCAGGGTGTAGATATTGGCGGCGGCCTAGACTCCACACCGGGCCAGGGACCTTCTAGGCGACCTGGATCATCCTCGGCCGGGTACGTTTCCGCTTCGGGGTACACGAGCTACTATGATGGTCCATCCTCACGACAACCCACCGGCGACTCCGCGTCATCTTCCAAACCCCTCGAACCCCTCGGTTTCCCATATCGATCCATGTCAGCCAGCGGGCGAGATCTCTCCCACGGCCATTACGCCGACTCGGAACCCCCAAACTCGGCTCACGGTCTGCCCGAATCACCAATGTACGCTGCACCTCCTCCTATTCCTCAACCCAACTGGTCCTCACCTCCTCCTCATTCCGGGTACGGACACGAGCACCGAACATTCTACCATCCCGCACCCACGCCCGAGGGCTACTCGTACCCTGAACCCAGCCATACACCGATTCCAGGCTCGAGTCACTCGTACGGTCCCCCTCCTCCCGGATCTGCAGGAAGCGGGTATGGATATCCTGCAGCTGGCGCTCCTCCTACGCCTGTGCACCCCAATTACTTCGGTCCCACTCAGAACTACCCTTCAGCCATGGCCGCCCCGGCTCCCCCCTCTACTTCTCACGCACCTTCAGGACCAGGGTATTCTGTCAGTTCATATACACCCACTAGCGCCAACGATGGTTCGCCGTTCCACTTCCACGGTCCCTCGTCGACTCCACTCACTGGGTCGACTTCCCTGCCCGCGGTTTCTGCCTCGGCGGACTATACATACCCTCCTACAGCCGCGACCCATAATTCGCTCAAGAGGCGACTGGAAGATAGCGAAGACACCACAACTACCGTCCCAAACTCTTCTGCCGCGCAATTCAACAGTAGAAAGGTACCCCGCTCATCACTGAATCTCAGCTCGCAGCCTATCCGGGCGCTCCAGGAGCACAATCCGCCAGGACAGGACAACGATGAGCAATTGTGGTTCCCGCCTACTACGGAGCGAAGGTCGAGTTTGGCCATCTCGGCGCTGCTCGGTAGTCCCCAGGCGGATCACAAACCTCGCGCACCATGGGATGGGAGTGGGAATGGAAACGGGAATGGGAATGGGAATGCTGTGATGGGTACCAATGGAGGTGCGACGGGAGGAGATATGGAGGAGAAGGCAAAGGCATTATTGGGGAGCGCGCATTGAGTGGGCGGGGACGGTCGAGGTTGCGTGGAGTTGTGGGGAGATTTTTTTGGGATATTGGGAATCACACAGCGATCAGACACGAACTTGATCATTCTGCTGAGCAGGGGATCACGCTGTGAGGCTGGGCGGAAACACGCCTTGCGAAAAGCCTATACTTTTGTAAACAATACTACATAAGCTATTATTCATACATCCATACAATCATTGTCATCATACACGATATGGTTATTGGAATTACGACGATCTGCAGATAGCCACCCGTTGCTTCCGCTTCTGATGTGGTAGCTCGCCTATTTCTAACACTCCCCTCGACGCTACTCCCGCCCCTTAATCGATGTGCTTCTGCTTGCGCTTCCTGGAAGCAACAATAACGAGACCTTCCTCGTCCATCTCGTACGTGTCGGTCTCATATTCTCCATCAGAGAGTTTACCGCCCTTGGCTTACGCTGCAGGCTCCGTTTCCTGAGCTACCGTACACTCGGCTACAGCTGCCTGAGTCACGCTGGGTGCACTCGGCGCTTCCGCCTCCTTGTCGGCCACTTTCACTTCGGTCTTCTTCGGGTCTGTCTTAGAAAGTTCAAAGGATGCTTTGGCCTCCGCTTCCGCCTCCTCCCTCTGCTTTCGCCAAGGCATAGAAGGCTTCTTCGTCCTTGCGGTGTATGATTTTGGTGGTGTAGGCGTGGTGATAGTGGAGTGCCCTGACCTTGGCCTCCTCCGCAGTCTCGGTGCAGATGTGCGGGATCCGGGGGACTTGGATGTAGTTGCCGTGGAAGAGTGTGTTGTGATAGTGTGTGACAACAATTCGTCGGCCATTCTGACTGCCTTGCCGGGCATGGAGAATAAGAGAGCGTAGGTGTTCTCCGAGGGGTAATAGGGTGTCGCTGCGGACATGTCGTCCCAGGCGTAGATCACCAACAGCTCGTGGAGGGTGGATTCGTCATGCCAACGATTCTGATCCAGATGTATTTGGGGTCCTTGTGCTTGTGGAAGTTGAATTTCGGCGCGGACGCGGGAGGTTCGGGGGTCGCTTGACTCCTGGCGCCATCAGCATGATAGGACATCTTTCCAGAGTCGCTCTGATCATCTGACTTTTCGGTGGAAGACTTCTACCTGTGCCAGAAGCTCGGCTTGACCGACACCGAAGGGGATTCTTGTCAGAAAACCCACCGAATCAGAGCAGTTGCTCTAATGGCTATCGGCGTCCATCAGAAGGGAGAAGGAGGAGACCACTTGTCACCGGAGTTTTATCCTCCCCTTCTCCACTCTATGTCCCTTCTTCCTTGCTAGATCCTCCACGCCCCCTGCACCATCTACACATATGCCCATTATCGCGCCCGCCCAATCTAAATCCACTTCCATGTAACTCTTCCGCATCACTTCCCATGCTCTTTCTCTCATCTTCTCACCGGCCCAGCTGATCACTGTCCTTTCTGCTCCTGATATTTCGGGATCGGCGAGGAGACGCCAGAAGGATATGGGATCGAATCGGTCTGCTGATGTATATCGATGGACCCGGGATGACAGGCGCAGGGCTGCCGAGTTGGGTTGTAGGAATGGCATCAAGCCTGCAGCTGGGGAGCTGGGGAAAGCATCACTGCTGCCGGCGACAGTCAGCGGGCGAGATTGTGCAGCTGATTGTGGCGTCCGGGTGAGAGTCATGAATGCTGAGTGGTATGAGGCAGGGGAGGCGGAGTGGCAGAGATGAAATAGGAGGAGAAGCGAGGCGAAGTGCGCTCGGCGATCCGGTGCTCTTCGCCCAGCTGCCTCTGCGCTAAGCTGTAGATTTGATAGTCGATCACCTAGAGTATTGATGGATGTGCTCTCTAGTGGCGATTGTCCGGCGGCATCAACGGCTTGATATAGGCCTGGAACGAGGCCGGACAGCGATGAAATCACTTGTGGTGTGTTATGTGCGAAGATGGCGGTAGTCACTGACGCTTCGAAGACTTTACCGTCAGCTTTGAGTGACCCGAAGTGGCGGACAGCAGCTGACCTTCAATTGCGAAGGGGTCAATTCGGCCAGATGCTACTACTCCTTCGCGCAATTTGCGATAAAGCAATACGATACTACTCAAGCTTTCGAGTTGATCAGTCGCTCCGGGAGGTGGTAGTTTATCGCGAGAACCGGGAAATTTGGTGTGGTGCTTGTCGAGCTGTTGATCAGCATGACTTGTGGGGAATAATATATTGGACATACCCTGTCATCGATATATCTCCTGTACCGCTCTTGTAAGCGCCAATCCTTCAGTCTGAAATGATAAGCTGTCTGCCAAAGTACCGCAAGAACATCATGAACGAACCCACGCATCGCCCTCAGCTCCATCACCACCACTCCTCGATACAGACTGAATGAACTCCATGTCGTTCTCGAGACCTCGCGGTCTTGAGTGGAGATCTGATCGATTAGATGGCCGAAGGTCGTTCGCTGGGGATGCTAGTACCGATCTGCTGGATTGCTGGGCGGCTGAAGCTTGCCAGTTGCGCGTTGATGAACTGGGCCGCTGGGTAGGTGGACGGGAGGGGTTTGGGAAAATGGCGGGAACAAAGCCCGAAGCGGGTATGGTGCTCGGTCTTCCGTCCTGAAAATTCGAGGCTACTGTTCGATTCCCAGGAGGCCTATTCCGCAGGTGTGGGGGCTGATAAGCCGGCATATTGATGATATACACAGATGCTAACGTAGAGGTGTAAGAGATTGAGAGGGGATCTTATATCTTTGGCTGGGTGGATTTTTGGTCCCGCCTCCACTTCGACGCGTCTGATTTGGTCCACCACCACCTATATCGCCTTCATTCTCCAACTCACAGCTTGCTTAGACGCGCAAGAGCTTTACATACATCCAAGGATGTCCGCATTTGCACCGAGAGCAGCAGCGGCGGGACCGTCCGTTGACCCAAAACTTCAGCCATGGGTGGAGAAGTAGTACGTCCCACCTTCGCCTTCCTTCATCCGTGATAGCATGGAAGACTCCATGGCTGATTATGCAGTCGACCAAAGACGATCGACGATGTCTCGTCTCAAGAGAACACGGTGGCTGTGCTACAGAAAGCACTCGCGTCTACAAACGTGAGTACAACAGTTTCACTTGAGGCGTCTAGCTGGGAGTCGATCTTCTCCACAATACGTCGAAGCTGACTGTGTAGCTGCCGCACATGCTCTTCTATGGACCGCCGGGTACCGGAAAGACAAGTAAGCTGAGAAATGGCATATCTACCCCACCTGGGCTGCACTAGCTGACCGGAATTAGGTACGATCCTAGCCTTGGCTAGACAGCTGTTTGGGTAAGATTTTCTGTCAAGGCCCTCACAAAAGATCCAAGCTCATCAGGACCAGGCCCGACCTATTCCGCCAGCGTGTATTGGAACTCAACGCTTCTGACGAGCGAGGTATCTCCGTCGTTCGAGAGAAAATCAAGACGTTCGCTCGGGAAACACCTCGGAATGTCAAAATATCATCGTGAGCTGCCCAGAGGGTCGCGTTGTGTCCGGGTCCCAGCTGACGACACATAGAGATGGCAAGACATATCCATGTCCGCCCTTTAAACTGATCATCCTTGATGAGGCCGATTCAATGACGCAAGATGCTCAATCGGCGCTGAGACGGATTATGGAGACTTACTCGCGCATCACACGATTCTGTCTGGTCTGTAACTACGTCACTCGGTGAGCTTAAATCCTCCGCTCTCTGCGACGCAGACGTGAAGCTTACGTGTGATAGAATCATTGATCCAGTCGCTTCTCGATGTTCCAAATTCCGATTCAGACCACTAGCTCAGAATAGCTCATTGGCAAGGATAGAAATGATCGCCGTCGCGGAAGGTGTGCAGACAGACGAGGGAGTGAGTCTCCCTCCTTCCACGAGACAGAACAAATGCTGATGTATGAAGGTACTTGAGTTGATCCTTACTCTCGCTGGTGGAGACTTGCGGAAAGCAATTACATATCTCCAAACAGCGCAAAGATTACACGCAGCTGCCTTCAAACCCGTTCCAATCTCGGCAATATCAAGTGAGTTCCCGCTTAGATATAAAGTCGAGTATCAGAGTTGAAGCTGACCTCGCAGTACATGAGATCTCAGGAGTAGTCCCAGACGAAATAATCGACATGCTACTGAACGCCGTCGGGGTTGATAGGGCAGATGGCGTCTCGCAATCAATGCTGAAGGGAGGGTTTGAGGTGGTCAGGTCCGCTATTGGGAAAGTGATGAGGGAAGGATGGAGCGCTGGTCAAGTCTTGGAGCAGGTGAGATCTTCATCCTCTGAGAGATCTCGGAAAGCGAGTATAGCTCACCTCGCAGCTACACGATGCTCTCATTCCCTTACCCACAATTCCGGCTATACCGAAGAGTCAAGCGGCAATCGCGATTGCAGAGTGCGACAAGGCATTGTGCGAAGGCGGCGACGAGGAGCTGCAATTGCTGGAGTGCTGTCTGCGTATCCGAGACGCTATAGGACGCACGTAATATGGTAAGAAGGTAGCAAATCGGGTCGCCCCCCCACTTACATGTGTACATTGATACAATCTAGCGCTGAGCTTACAGCACATCCTCTCTCAAAATCCCTGTCCTCCGTCTGCTGATTTCTCTCATGGTCTTACTTATGCCCTATTGGTCAACGTGGATTCGGCCATCAACCCAATCCAGCATGATTGGTCATATCACGCAACACTCGCTTCTGCCGGCCCGTTGACGTGCTCGAACCCGTCGACAATCCTGTCTTGGGCGGTCGAATCACAGAGCCTTCAATAGTGAACGGACAGATTGTTTCTACCGATGCAAGTGGCACAGGACTAAGGAACTTCAGCTTTCTTTGTTTGGACTTGGGCTGGATGTACTGACAACAGGAGACTCACGATGGGATGCTCGAGCCGGTAGAAGAGAACGTCCCGTCCGGAGCCCTGAATGGATCCTCGGGCGACCGTACCTTCGAACGATAGTCATTCTCCTGGCCAACTTTCGAACCGCCCGACTTTCCAACCGGGATCTTCCTCGCGCTCTTCTGCGACACCTTGCGCTTCAGTATCCCATCAATCGGGACTTCCTTCAACCTTGTTGAAATCAGCGGTAGAGAGCTCAGCATCCTATCAGCCACGGCGTCCGCCGGGCCAAAGCTCGGGATAGGCGCCAGAGGGTGAAGGGGGAACAGCATGCGGGGATGTGGGCGATTCGGCAGCGACATTCCGTTGGGGATGAGCCCCGCAGCCTGTCGAGTGGGCATGATTGGTGCTCGCGGTCCGCGACGCCTCGGACTTGGACTAGGAGGGGGAACGGTAGCGAGATTCTGGGCAACTTCGGTGAATGATGAGATGGCCTTCGAGCTGGGGATAATGTAGGGTGTCATTCCGAATGAAGGGGATTGAGAGAAGGATCGTCGCTGGCGGGCAGTGGGTGTTCGGGCCGGGATTGTGGGGGAGATTGTCGGTTCTGATATGGGCGGAAGCAGATGAATGTGTGAGAGATGGGCGTAGAGCTTTGCGGAGCGGGAGGCGGGGATGAAAGAGACGGGTAGAAAAGGACCACTGGGGGTGTATAAGGGTAGGGTGGCAATCTGGTTGGCGGTGGAAATAGAGGGAAGTATGTGTAGAGTGTGGAAAGTGTCACGTAGTGGTGAGTTATCAGGAACAACATCGTGAGCCATGGTTCAGGCCGATGGAGGCGGTGCAAGCTATGGACGGGCTGATACGTCAGGAAGAGATCAAACGGTGAGATGTGCAGGGGATGGAAGGGGCGAGAAGATGTGCGGAAGATCCTAAAGGATCCGCGTTCCTCCACCTTTTACCAGATCTTGCGCTGTACCAGGAGAACATGCTGTGCACGACCGGGGAAAGTGGGGGAGGGACCGGTATCTCACGGTACTGGGAGGCATCCTTTGGTGGGTCACCCCACGGGTCCAGGGTGGAAGCGAGAGTGAATTCCTAAGATTTGGGCTCTGGGCTCGCAATCGGAAGGCTGAAGCGTGAGTTTCTTCGTCATGGATGTGAGACGATGATCATTGATGTCCACGTCTTACTGCGCTAGAACGCATCTGACGGATCACCGGCGCGCTAATTTCAAAGGCTGAAAATCACTGGCATCGATCGAGTGGGCGAGTCCTGCATGCCAGATATCTCGCAAGCTTGAGATTTGCGTTCGAACCTCAAACTCAAAGCATCCCATTGTCAGACAATACTGATGATACTGTGCAGTGTGACTTGCTCTGCTGATCAATGATCATCAAGCGATTCCAAATTCTCACTTCGGCCATTTCTGCCCTTGCTGATACTGCCAAGCTGAAACATGAACTGATCATGGGCAGGGGTCGATGTTTCAAATATTGCATTCCGTTAATCCTGTCTCCTTTGATCAGCTTTCTCCTAGGCAACAGATCCTGGACGATCTAACGTTGTCCGCTCTTACCATTGATCTAGTGACTCCCTTTCCCGTCACTCACCGCGTCTCGAGCAATCCTGCTACCACACCTCATACGTGTCACAAACCGATGACCTTTCTCCATCGCGCCCTTAGGGGGTGTACTCGTACGTACACAGATTTTGCCCACAGGGAGACGCCATATATATCATGTGCACACAAAGCGCGACTCTCTCCTCCGGTCTCAACTCCCACTGAGAATTGCTTTCATTCCCCACATCAATTCGCATTAAACACTGGCAAAGGCTCCATCACTTGATCCCTTGACTTCCAGCCCAAACCACTCGCGCGATCATATCATGTCTTCGACTCGTTTCACAGATCATCCTCATTCCGAATACACACAACCATCCACACAGTACTCCTCAAGCGCCCAACTCTCCTCCGTGATCAGGGATACCCGTAGTGCTGCAGAGTCGGGGGACAGTGGCGCTAGCGGTAAGCAGTCTCGCTGAGAACAAGTGAAATCGTCACTGACATTTCCACACAGATCGCGGACACACGCAGTCATATTCTTCTTCAAACTCTCCCCACCACGCGCACTCCATTGGCTGGTGGAATACACAAGCATCACGCTCCACTCGAAAGGCGCCGACCAAGAGCCGCACGACATCCGGTACGAGCACGGCGAGACACTCCAATATTTACGAGGATGGTGCCCTCTTGGCTGCTCTGAAAAACAAGAAGAACGCGGAGAAAGAGGCGCGGAGGGAGTACGAGAGAAACAATATGACCCCCCTCAACAGGGCCGCCATGGATTTTGCGCGTCTAACGGACAGGATAGCGTCGTTCATTGGAGACTAGAGGCTCGTATTTCCTGGCCACTTTATCCGACTGCGTGCGCGAGGCTAGGGCATCCTAGCATGTATAGATACCCTCGTACGTGATTAGCGTTTTATCGAATGTCAGGCCGATGCTACACTTATTTTCTCTGCGACCCTGAGGCGTTGTCCGATATACTTCGATTACTCAGCTATGATGGCACACCATTCCTTGAGTCTCAGCGCAGCGCCCCCAAACGTGCATTGTCTGTACACTCCACGAAATCCTCATTGGATTCCGATAGAATAAGGTATGAGGGTGATCAGTCTCATATGACTTACCCTCGTGGTTCACAACTCCCGCGCGTTCTTTGCGGAGGATATCTTGCGTCCCGACTAGCTTCCCACTGCCCAGATGATGAGGTGATCAGTCGCGGCGTGGACTTACACCGGGGGAAATCGCTAGGTAGTCAAAATTGAGCGATCGTCGGCAGCCCTAATCGTCTTTCCAATTAGCACAATCAGCGCCGATTCGTGGAGGCCTGAAGCAGAACTTCCTGTCCCATATTCAGTAGAGGACATCTAGGCCATGAACCATCGCGTAGATACCAAGCTTCATTCTACAATCAGCGTCTCATCCCTTACCGCACTCCATGACCCGCCTCTTCCACCTCTGCCGCATCCTGCCAACTCCCCGACCCTGAGCCTGAGCCTGAGCTCTCCTCCACCTCTCTCTTCGGCAACTCATCATCGACCTCATATCCCGGTGGCTCTCCTCTATCGCCTCGGCCTATCCCACTCCCACTCCCTCCTCCTCCCCTGGTGCCCGCACCAAGGACGGGCGACCCCTCCTCATCATCCAAGAATGAATCATGGTATCTCAACCCTTGACCTCCTTCACTCCCCTCATCATCCTCATCCTCATCTGACGGCCCATCCCCAAAGGCATCGTACAGATCTTTTGTCCCTCCTGTCTGTGCTGCCCCACCTCCACCCCCAAACTTCCTCCGACCCCTCTCCAACAATCCCATGGGCATATCATCCGACACGGGCGCATAAGCCCCCCGTGCACCTTCTCCGGACCCCGATAGGCCCAAACCGAATCCCCGCCGTTTCTTTCGTTGACGAAGGAGGAAAAATCCGCCAATGCTTCCTGAAACCAGGAGAACAATTCCGCCAGCACCAGCGAGCCAAGATGTGTTGTTGAGACTTGCAACCCCCGAAAACCATCCTTCGTCCAAAGCTCCTTCGCCGACTGTCTCTTCGTCTCCCCCAGCTCCGGCATCGACATCGCCATCGCCTGCTGCCCCATCACCACCACTGAGGCCGGGCTCATGGCTCTCCCCTGGTGCCTCGCCGTGATCGTCCGGTAGGTGATCTGTCGGTTTAGGCTTTTGCGAAACGGCCGGAGTGGGTGCGGCTTCTGAGCCCGTTTGCTCTTCGTCCGGCTCGCCATCTTCGGGTGGAGTCCAATCTCGCGCTTTTGCTGGATCAATGCACTCCCCCCAAAGTTGCAGAGACCACGCGACGAATTTTCCTGTCTGTGCGGGATTGTTTTGATCCTTGACCGTTATGGTCCACTCGCCAACTGGGTTCTCTTCCCTATCAACATCAGCTAACCGTATTATCGTACTTGCTGGATCAAAACTGACCAGTGTTTCAGACTCATGAACTTCCAACCCCAAAGCCCGTTGGGATCCTCATCGAACCTCCTCGCCCTAGCCAAAACGCTCACTACGCCATTCGGACTCCGAACCTCAACTTCTACATCTCCTCGTCTTTGATGTGTGATCCAGACGCGCACAGTGACGTGCTCGAGAGTCTCAAAGTTTGCCTCTTTGAGCATCTTGGAAGTCACAGTGTAGGTCGAGGTGATCCCTGCGGACGTAATGAATGACCCCTCAGCTTCGGGTGCGGGTGAGGGCTGAGGAGGCGGTGCTGTATCGTCGACATCGCCTGGCGCAGCTACGGAGCCGTCATCCCCGAAATCATCGTCGATGGGGAAAGATTCATCCTCTTGCCTCTGACGGATTTGGCGGCGGAATGGAGTGTTGGGATTAGAGGTCGTGGGGAGGTATACTGCCGGTGAATCGAACCATGATTGAGGCTTGACTGATTTGAAAGATTCGGCAAGTTCGACGAAGCGTCCAGCGTCAATGCGTCCATAACCATCTAGTGAGGATCAGCTTGGGGCGTCCGTGCCGAACTCAAGTACCCGTCAACTCACACTTGTAGCTGTAGTTTCGGCCCTTGGCGGTCTTTTGCCAATCTGGGTCTTCAGGGTTGAAGTAGACTGCGCTTCGTACAGAGATGTGCTGCATGTCGCGCCATGTAAGGTCGGGTCTACCTCGTCAGCTTACTGTCTGACTGCGGCTTCTGAAAATTAATCGCGAGCTTACCTGACTTGCAGAGCTAAGGCGAAGACTCCCGCTCCGAGTGGAGCGGCAGCACTCGTCCCTCCATGTGTATGCGCACATGTGTTCTTACCGACGTCGGTGGTGTGCTTTGGGCTGTCAGCTGGCGTAGCGTATGGCATGCCAGAATCAACTCACGATATGATCCCCGCTTCCAGAGCTAGGAGCAACCATCATCATTGCACTGCACATTTCCGAATAATATGGGTGCAACCCTCGTCGATCGATAGCGCCGATAGTGATACTCCAAATACTGTTGGTGTACCCATCGAAATTGCACTGATCGTCCGATCCACCTCCATTACCCGCCGCGAAGACGAATACACTCCCTTTGCCTCCCCGACCCTTCTGCACCCCATTGACCATAGCCTTTAAGATCAAGCCCTCGGGCGCCTCCATCGACCGCCCATCGTCGGGTGGACCCCACGAACAAGAGTAGATGTCATTGAGCTGGTAGGCGTAATTAAGAGCGGCAGCTTCGTCCGCGTCGGAAATAGGAGCTGAGAGAATTCGGACGCCCGAGATCTTGGCGCCGTAGCTTACGCCAACGCCACAGACATCGTTGGGTACTGCTGCGATTTCGCCGGCGCAGCGAGTCCCGTGCTGATCGTCTGATAAACGCGGTTCGGGCAATTCGGTGTGGTCGTTGAAGTCGTATGATCCTTCGGCGTACTGGAGTATAAGCAGGGTATGGCGGTGGTGGGACACAGGTACTCACAAAGTTATCCTTTAGATCGTCCGACTTCATGTCTAGCCCATCGTCAATGATGCACACCTTCACTCCCTCTCCCGTGACACCCCTCGCCCAAAGACCTGTGATGTTCAACTCAAAATCCTTCAACTGGGTGTTGATTAAATGCCACTGTTGTCCCAAGATAGGATCTTGGAGATCCAGCTCATTCTGCGCAAAGTCCAGCTCTGTGAAATCCCCTTCCGCCTCTTGTCGTCTCAACAGCGAGACAGATCCCGTTCCGTGCTCTCTGGCAGAGTAGACGCGCTTCGACCGCTGACGAACAGTCAGCTGCTCGATAGAGCGTACATGGGGATGTTGTCCTGTGGACCGTAAGTGTCGTAAGCGGCGCGATATTGGATCTCGCTTGATGATACTTGGCGCATGAGCGACGGAAGAGTCGACGGTAGCTGATGCTGGTGTACGGATGAGCCACTGGCCGGCAAGCTCGCCTATAGGCTCAACGAGCTCAACTCGCAGTTGCTCAGCTGCTGCTACGGCGTCGGCGGCCGTGGAAAGTGGAGAAAGGTTAAGGTGGAAGTAGGCGTGGGTGCTGTAGGATCGAGGTTTTGGTTGACGTGGCCGGAGGTCTGGGGAAGCGGAAGTGGAGGCTGCGAGAAGCAGTACGAGGAGGGTGGAGGATAGCATTGCGAGTTGAAGTGTGGAGAGACCGCGTTCCTGAAGGCGACTGGCCGAAGCAATGTCGAGCGGCTTTTTGCTGTGCGATGGTGGATACCGCTAAGGACCTAGTCGGACGAGGGCCTCTGATCTATTCACTGGCACAGCCAGCTGAGGTTACAAGCAAAGGGAGGTAGTACTTACACCGCATGAGATGGACGCGTTTTTCGCAGCGCATACCCCATCTTTGGCTGGGGACAACCGTGAGAAAGTACAACCTCCACCCAAACCTTACTTTCCACTAGTACTGACGCTCACCCAACTTTCGGCCTTGCCCATACCTCAGCATCCATACAGCCATGGCCACCCCAGCGCCCCACGCAGCGCTCACAGGTCTTCTCCAATCCCTCGCTCAGCCAGCTCCATCACGTACAACAATCACTCCGGCCCACATCCGCCTCCTCGCGCAGTCCCTCATATCCACTTCGCCCAAATCCGACCGCTCACTAGCCTACATCTGCCTGACCAAGATCGTCGAGGATGCTTCTTCCTCCGGCGCAGAGCGCGACCAGTCTCTCACTAGCACATTCCAGCCGATTCTCGAGCCATTCTTAGACGAGACCGAAGCTACCACCGAGGCATATCTCCCCTCCACCGCTCTTCTGGCGGCGCTCTTCCCTCTGGCTCCGGGTGTATGCTCGACTATCCTACTTGCGCCTCTATCGCGAGAGGCCGAAGCGCCAGATGCGTTAGCTCTTCTGCTGGAATTGGCGGAGTTGGAATCTCCGCTCCAGCTAGCATTGGCGGAGCTGCTGGTAGCGGCAACAGGAACCAAGGAGGGTCGGGAGATGGTTCAGTCTCGAGCGATGGAGTGGTTACAGGGCGCAGCGCATCTGAAAGATGGGAGAGTATCTGGTGTCTGCTCTGCGGCGCTTGCAAAATTGCGGAATACTGCTGTGACGGGGCAAGAGGGCGACGCGGAGGAATGGTGCAAGACGATGGTCGAGTCTTTGGGCAAAAGTCTCGACTCCCCTCCGTCAGTCCTGGCCATTATCGAAGGTCTCTCCGTACTCTCCCTTCGACCAGCCATCAAGCAACTCTTAGCTTCACAGCTGTCCTTCCTCAAGGTGCTATTCGGCCTACTTCCGACTCACATTAGAGCCGGCTCCTTACCCGCCCGCTCAGGCTCTGGCGCCAAACCCCCTCCAGCCAATCCTATATCATACGAGCCTGTCGACACTTCTCTCTGCTATGGCATATCCACGATTCTTGTAAACCTCACGTCGCGCAAGCCTGTCTTATCAGCGGAAGACGAGCAAATGGCCAAATTGAGGGCTATGGCAGAATCAGGTCAGAAAGGCGCTGGTTCCAGCAGGAACAAGACTAGTGATCCGCTGGATGAAGCACCGGCAGTGCAGGAAAGGGTGGAGAAGCTCTACAAGGCTGGAGTGGTATCGCTCTTGAGTGGCTTGGCGAGGGCTGAGAGTCTGCTAGTGAGGCAGATGCTGGGAAAGCTGTGCCTCAACCTGGTGCATGATCAAGGAAGGAGAATGGAGTTCATAAGAGGTGGGGGGTTTAAGGTGTTGAGTGAGATAACGAGGAAGCTCTTGGCGGCGTATGAAGGGAAAGAGGAGTCATCGACGATGATAATCGTCCCTATCCAACCCTCATCGCAAACGCCAGATATCGACATTCTACCTGCCCTCCAAGCTGGCGCAAGGCTCATCATCACCACCCCGCCCAACCTTCTCTATCCTCCACCTCATCTGACCACATCTCTCAACTCACTTACCCCACTCTATACCCTCCTCACTCACCCCTCCTCGACCCTCTTACAAACCTTTGAAGCATTAATGGGCCTTACGAACCTCGCTTCGATTTCCCAGGACGTTGCCGATCGGATCGTCGTTGCCCGTATCTCTCCACCCAAGCGGGAAGATATGTGGCGTACGACCGCTAGCGATCCCTCGGGCGATATCTGGATCATCTCCAAAGTCGAAGAAGTGATGATGGATGATAATGAGCTGGTTAGGCGGGCAGCGACGGAGTTGGTGTGTAATCTCGCCGGGAGCGAGAAGGGGTTCGGATATCTTAGTGGGGAGTCCTCGGGTAAAGACGGAGGTGGAAGGGTGAAGCAGCGACTCAAGATCTTGATGATCCTGATGGATGTCGATGATCTACCTACGAGATTGGCGGCTGGAGGGGCGTTGGCAATCTTGACGGAATCGAAAACCGCTTGCGCCGCGATCCTCGCCCCGCCCTCCCCAACATCACGGTCAGCATCATCAACGACGGCGGAAGCACTATCGGCTCGATCGGCATGGAGGAGGATCATCTCGATCCTCCAGCCGGAGGAGATTGATGACGGCGGCGAGAGGATAGCATTGATTTCGACCAAAGGGCAAGATGGGGGAATGTTGCTCAGGGCCGGATATGTCCTGTCCAACCTCCTGGAGTACATGAAGGAGTTGAAGGGTGAGGAGAAGGAGAGGGAAGTTAAGAAGATGAAAGAAGAGGATATGGAGAGTGCTTTGAAGGAGGTATTGAGGGGTGCGAAGGGGGATGAAGACTGGTGGGGGGTCTTGGGGAATTGTTTGGTGGTGGTCTCGAAATTGTAGAGTAGGGAGAAGGGACAATGTTCTTCTGCGGCTGCGTCCGTTTGTAGCTATATTGTGTAGATCATCATGTAGATCATAGAGTAGTTCCATCATGTATGATACATCATAACTCCCGCCACAGAGGTGCCGATTTGTGCCACACCCATTTCTTACCACTTTGGGCAATTCCCATTTTCCCCTACAGATCAGTTGGCCACCACCTTCACCTCCTGATCAATCTCCCTCTATACTGTCGAGTAACATACATCATGGCAGCACTAGCATCGTGAGCTACACCTTGCCTATGATCTGATGAGTGACACGAAAAAGCTGACATTGAAAGAGCGCTCCCAGCTCCGAGGTACACAACCCTATCAGAAGAATACGATGCTCCTTCCACCGACGTTACCCCGCCCGTCGCTCCTCAATCGAATATACCAGGCTATGGCTCAAGGAAGGGATGGAAGCCTAAGAACGCGGTAGATTTCGGCAATGGAGGTGCATATCCCGAGGTCAGTTTTCCGATGGGCGTGAAGAAAATGGGGAGAGTGGCTGATGCCTTAGTGTCATGTCGCTCAGTACCCTTTGGATATGGGTCGGAAGAAGGTCAGTTGTCGCGATCACGGCGACTTGTGCTAGAGCTGATATATGTAGGCGAACAAAGGAACGACACTCGCTCTGCAGGTAGACCAAGATGGGACGGTGCGGTATGATGCTATTGCGCAGCATGGTCGCGCGGCGGGAAGCAAAGTGCAGTCAAGTTTCAAAGGTTAGCTAGCTTCGTCCCATCCGAGCAGCCAAGCGTGGAACGCAGAAGCTGACATTATAGATCTGGTACCCCTTCACAACCGATCCGACGTATCTGAGAAGGACCGATTGATGGAACGTCCGGACGAAGCCGATGTCCAATCGACCACCGAGCGAACCCGCCTCGCCCTTGAACGGATCACTCACGGCAAGATCAAAGCTGCCCAGCCCAAAAACGTTCCTAAGGCCGATACCAACTCTTCATTCATCCGCTACACTCCCGCCAACCAAGGGGCTGACGAGGGAAAACAACGGATAATCAAAATGACAACGGTGCAGGAGGATCCCCTCGAACCACCTCGGTTCAAAGCCCGGAAAATCCCCCGTGCGCCTGATGAGCCCCCACCTCCTGTCCTCCAGAGTCCACCCAGAGCTGCCACGGCGCAGGACCAGAAAGATTGGATGATCCCCCCGTGTATTTCCAATTGGAAGAACAACAAGGGGTACACTATCCCGCTTGATAAGCGCTTGGCAGCGGATGGCAGGGGGTTGCAAGATGTAAGTCTATATGTCACAATTGCTGGAAGGCCTCAGCTGATATCTGTAGATCCACATCAACGATAACTTCGCCAAATTCTCCGAAGCTCTGTACATCGCCGACCGACACGCCCGAGAAGAGGTCAGAGCCCGATCGCAGATGCAGCAATTGCTAGCGCAGAAGGAGAAGGCGCAGAAGGAGGAGAATTTGCGTCTACTTGCTCAACGAGCAAGGGACGAGCGATCAGGGATCACACCCTCCATTGGCGGCTCATCAGCTCCTCCGCGCCGGGTTGTCGAGACCGGTACCGGCCTAGGCGGGTACGCTTCAGACTCCGATAGCGATTCGGACTCTGCCTCAGGCTCCGAAGCTGGCGAGGACGACAATGACGACGAAGACGCTATCCGAGAGCGCGAAGCTGTTCGTGCTGAAAAGCGCAAAGAGCGCGAGAAGCAAATGAGGATGAACAACATGGGGTCGGAGATGCGGGCCAAGATGATTGCAAAGGAGGCCAACCGGGATATTTCGGAGAAGATCGCATTGGGTCTGGCGAAACCGTCAGCTGCGAAGGAAGGTCTGCTCGACTCGAGGCTCTTCAATCGTGAAGCAATGAGCACGGGATTCGCCTCGGAAGATTCATACAACCTATACGATAAACCGCTGTTCCATGGAAGTTCGGCCGCGGCGGCGATATACAAGCCGAGGGGCAATGACGGAGGGAATGATGAGGCGTTTGGTGGAGGGACAGAGGCTGGTGTGGTTGAGGAGTTGAAGAAGGATCGATTTGGGCTAGGGAACGCTACGAGAGGGTTCGAGGGCGCGGATAGTGCCGAAGCAAGGGAGGGACCGGTACTCTTTGAGAAAGATCAGATTGTTTCGCTGGATGGAGCAAGTATGGCGGATCCGTTTGGGGTGGAGCAGTTTATGGATGCTGCAAGGAGGGGAGGGAAGAGGACGGCAGATGATCGAGCGGAGGAGAAGAGGAAGAGGCAGCGTGCAGAGGAGGATTAAGGTGGAATCGATGGCGCGTCTCCTATATGATCTGCTAGTCTATTTTCCTCTGAGTATGTAGTGACTCTGCTTTCATACCCTCCTGTACTTGTATTAGCCTGTCAAAGGGAACGAATTCCGCATAGGACGCGTCAAAGAGTACCCTATGGGTAGTGGGCGATATGAACCGTGCCTGAGAATCAACTCGCTGCACACACAAACGCGACTTTCCTTCATCTACCTTTATCTGCAGTTTGGACCCATATCGTCCTGTATTACCGGCCAGAGTCCCATTCTTACCAAGCAGGACATGACATTCGAGTAGTATGGCATCGCAAAATCGAACTTGGGGCAGTGAGTACAAGCATCCCCATCTCACCTATGCCTCATACATCCCTATCTCCCTACAATCCCCCTTTGGTGCAATTGGTCGCTGACATGAATCTAGGTAGCAAGACTGAGCCCATATCGGTCGACTCTGACTCGGATGACAATGTACCCATCACTCGTCCAATTGCTGCCTCCAGGCCGACCGCTACGGCGCCAACAGCAACAGCAGGAGCAGGGAGCAGCTCCTCGCAAATCCCCAAGCCCGGGCCTGGACCCGGCGTCGGCTTGACGGTACCGGTGGTCCAGACGGGGTCGAGAAGTAGGAGTCACATCTCGATTGGGTCTTCTGCAAATTCGAGTCGTGGGAGTCCTGAATCTGGTAGGTCCATATCGCGCACAATGTCGTTTCTCTCGGAGCAGTCGGGCTGACGAGATGTGTAGAATCATCCACCCGAGCTGAGAAACGGCCTAAGCCATCTTCATCCTCGAGCAGACAAGGATCCGAGCGCCGATCAGAAGAACGGAGATCGAGCAAGGCCACTGGCAGGAAATCTTTGGTACTTCCTGGACAATGGGATGAAATACTTGAGCGGCCGAGGTCGAGGTGTGAGTCCATACATTGGAAGAAGGCGAAGTGATCAGCTGATGCCTTACAGCTCAAGTGCAGAGAGAACGGAATAGACAGGGTAGGTCTATTCATTCGTGAGGCGTTGTCAGGATACACCCCGCAAATCACCTTCCGCAGAAAGGCTTACAAGTCTGCTTTGCCCCCAACTCCGCCTCGCATACTGTGCCTTCCGGCCTCGCTGCGCTCAGACCATGCTAATAACCCAGTAATCGAGTTGCTGGACTCAGACGACGAAGTTCCCCCTGTGCCCGCCGCGGGCTCCTCGACCTCTCCCACCACTTCGCAACGACCCAAACCTACCCCATCTCCCGCCAAACCTCGTATACCTCCTACACCATCCTCATCATCCAAACCAGCCAACCACGCTCCTCACGCCGAATCATCTATAGCTCGACCCCCCTCCGATGCCGCATCATCAGATTCAGATTCTCTCACCTTCTTTCCTTCCAATCACGCCCATGGATCTTCATCGAGGCCCTCAGCAGCCGTTGAGGTCCCTTCAGCCTCGCAGTCGTCCCTTCCAGCAACAGCAAGGAAGCGATCAGCGCCCAATAGTGCAATGAAGAAACGAATGACGATGGCGGACAAACCGCACATCTCCTTGTCGCCTGATGCGCCTGATATTCCCCGTCCACCGAACCTGTTGCCTGGTCAGCGGCCTACCGGCGCAAGTGCGGCGGCGGGCTCTTCTGGCGCTGGACCTGGTCCATCGTCATCTGGTCCAGCTGGTTCGTCTCGCGCAAAAATACTCGAGGCTGAGAATGGGATGGACGAGTATACCCCCGCTGGGGATAATGGCGAAGTCACTTCTTTCGCATTCTTCGATCCTGTTAGCGGTACCCATATTCAGCGTCCAATACAAGCTCAGTCCACGACTTCCCGTCAGCCAAAACGACCTCCCTCGCCCTCCTCACCGGAGGTCGGTCGACCACCTCGATCTAAATCCGGCCCAGGAGCACCAAGACGACGAATCTTACCACCCTCATCACCAGCTTCGAGCATCAGCTCAGTTCCCGTCGCTGGTCCTGCTACCACAGCCTACGCTGGCTACCAGTCATCCAATGTCAGCCGAAATGGCGTTACCGAACCCACATTCTTCCCTCAGCCCGACCGAGCGGGCCCGTCGACGGTTGCACCAAGCAGAAATACTGTTACCTCCTCGGTAGCTCTGGCGAACGGTTCTGATTCTGGATTCAATCGTCCTTCCCCATCTACACCTGGTGCCGAGCCAAGATCTGATGATCCGCTTGACTCTATCCCACGGGCCGGCCCATCCCAGTATAACTCCCGCCGTCCGAACCACACCCCCAGTCCGAGCTCTGACGACATCATGCTCCACGATGTTGATTATGCCGAAATCGACACCGAGCCCGGTATTGTCGTCAGTGGCCGGGCACCTACGCTCGAATTGCACGAGCAAGAACAAACACATGCTCATAAATCGAAGCGGCCTGCCGCACCCGTCGCTCAAGATCTAAGCGACGACTCGGACGTACTACTCCCTCCGATACCAGATGGCGATGGGAACATCTCTATGCTATCTTCTCCGATGCTCCGACCTGCGGATCTTACCGCCGCGCAGGTCGAAAGGGCGCTCGTAGACGCCACCCACGGTGTCGACGATATCGACATTGTCGATGCGGACGCCGAGGTCGAGGCTTCTTCCCCTGCCGCGGTGGAAGTCCCACTTCCTGCTCGGCCTGAATTAGGGGAGGCGGCCAAGCGAGCCAGGGATAAGTTTGCGAGTATGACCCGAGCGCAGAAGCTCGCCTACATTGATCGGGATGGAAGTGAGACCGACAGTGACAAGAACGCCGATAGGGAAAAGGCGAATGGAAGGGCAAAGCGGAGGACGGGCCGAAAGGGCAGTCAACGATTTTCAGATCGAGACGGATCTTCCTCGGTCGATAAGGTCGAACTCACCATTTCCAACTCGTGGGATATCAAGCCAAAGTCGAAATCTAAGTCCAAACCCTCATGCTCCCAATCTATACCCGTACCTTCTCATCCCTCATCAGAGCTAGACGAGCCCCTAGATGGTCCTTCGTCATCTGGTGTTCCGGGGCCTGAACACCCACCGCCCGAATATCGAGGTACTGTTCGACGATATTTCGAATCGGATACTATCGACGATTACAATTTGCTCAAACCGACCTTGACGCATAATCCCGCATTACACAGGAAAATGTTCCAAGATTGGATGTCGACGTGTAGTGCAGGGGCGGAACCGTACGCCAAGGAAATCGGAGTGGTCAACACCACTGAGGAAGGAGGAGGTGCTGCGCCCGAGATGGAGTATCAATATGGGAACGATATGATGTATCACCCCGATGTGCCTGATCCGGATACGGGCATGGGGTGCGGGTGCGTGGGACCCTGCAATCCAAACGACCAGAGCTGTAGGTGTGTCCGAAGGCAGGAGTTATACTTCTACGCTACGATGTTGACGGGGTTTGCGTATCATGAGTGAGTTTTCTAGCGCTGCTTCCGGGTGCGAACGACAAGCTGATGACGTGTAGAGATGGGACGGTCAAGAACCTCTCGGTGCCAGTTTGGGAGTGCGGCCCAAATTGCGGCTGTCCACCAAGTTGTATGAACCGGGTAAGTCTAGCTGAGATTTTCGATTTCGAGCCAAATCATCACAGCTGACATGGCTAGGTCATTCAAAGAGGCAGAGGCGAATCGACCGAATTGGACCTCTTCAAAACCAAGAACAAAGGCTGGGGCGTCAGAGCTCGATATGCTATTCCAGTCGGGACATTCTTGGGTGTATACTCGGGAGAGCTTATACCGGACTATGAATCTGAGCGAAGGGGTCATCTGTACAATCAAATAGGCAGAACGTGAGTTATGCTACCACCTGCGCGTCTGGCTGAGCAAAGTGGAGATCAAGCTGACTATCAATAGATACTTGTTCGATTGCGATGGTTGGCAGATCCGTAATCCGCCTGATCTGAAGCAACTCCGTGTTGTCGATCCAAGGCTCGCCGACCTGGCTGAACAGTCCGTCAGGCGCTTCAAGGCGGTTGCTGAGCGTGCTGGCGAGGAGGAAATGGACTATTATTCGGCTTATAGTGGTGAGTTTCCTCTTTCGACGCTATCGTTAAGGCTTCTGACAGTCATTAATGGGAAGAAGAACTGATGTTCTTAGTTGATGCATTCCATTATGGGGTATGTCTGATATCTGACCTGATCCCTTGTGCATGCGCTGACCATCGTTCTCTTTTTCCTGAACAGAATGTGAGTCGTAACTAGCTCCGGACGTGCTCGAGGTCGGACTTCCGCTGACCTTACTAGTTCACTCGATATTTCGTATGTCCGCTCAAGCGTCCCTGGGCTTCTCGGACCGGAATGACATTGAGCTGACAAATTTAGAACCACTCATGTGATCCTAATTTGGCCATCACGCAAGCTTATGTCGGAGTGAGTAGCATCGAGACTTGACCGTGAATGACGAGCTGACGCAATTCACAGGACTATCATCCTGAACGCCCCAAGTAAGTTTCGATGATCACTCCGAATTTGCAGCTGGGCTCCGGGAAGCTGACAACAATAGGTTGGTCATGTTCACTCAACGACCGATTGCAGCAGGAGACGAAATGTGTATCTCGTACATGGGCATACCGGTATGTCTTACCCTTAACCTCAGTACCGGCCCGAATGTAACTGACAAGTCTTGCAGGATGATGACGAACCGCCCATCCCGCGTCCTGTTCCAGTGGCCAAACCGGCCAGGAGGAATACCAAGTCTGGCCGGCGCCAGAAGAACAAGACGTCAGCTACGGCACATGTTGCCGCTGTGGCCAAGCCCGATGATACCAAGTCTACGTGTAGATGGTGAGGCTTTCGTTTCCGCACGATATGCCTCCAAGGCACGAGCACAGAACGCTGATGTTATAGCGGCGCGAAGAATTGTAAGGGCACCATGTTTGCAATTGAGTCCAGGGAGGATGAGTAGATCCACAGATGGAGATTTTCGAGGGGGTAGGGGCGGGGGGAAGATCGAGATGAGGATGCGGTGCTCGAGTGTCACGAGCCATCGATCTGGGTATGATTCACGAACAGATCAGAGTATGTAGCTCTTCGTGTATAATCATCGTCAATATCGTTTAGCCATCCGCGATTCAGCGTGCGAGTGTTCCCTCGTCACGTCTGGCGCAAGAGTTGAGCCCAGTGAACCTCATAGGCCTCAATATACGCTCCTGAACCTCGTGGCCTCGAGCCCCATACCGCGCTCTGGCACATGATGTATTATCCCAGGGGCAAGAGCGCGCCCCTTGTCTTCACCAGGCAAGCTAATACCTTGAAAGCTCCTACTAGACGTCTACGAGCAGCTGCTGGAATTTCAACAAAAAAGGAGCCCAACAAAACTCACCCCAAGGGGAAAGCTTTGTTGGGCATATGGTATGACAGAAAAGTAAATGAAGGAAATATCGCGATCTTGGCCTACGGATCTCGGACGTACTGGTGAGGGCTGTGCCTCCGCACGCAGTGAGGTTACCCCACGCAGCTCACTTGCGGCCTTAGAGTCACGAAAACTGCCCTGACAAGTTGGACCTTTGAGAGTTTAACGTCTATATCCCACAACAGACGGGCAAGTTTACCCTCCAAACCAAGAGGTACCTCTTTTACTCCTTGGTGCGGGAGAGCTGAGCTGACTAACGCACTGCGGCCATACGCATATGTTATGCAGCCCGCGCCAGACATCGTTTTAAGTCTTTGCAGTCGACATCATCGCCGGTTTTATGCCTTAGCACGGGCAGTACTGCCGAAAATTAAAGGCCCAGGCACAGGGTTGTCGGACGAGGCGCAGGCGGGACCGCCGCGCGCTCCATATAGTTGTCGATGTTGTCGGGGAGAAGTCGATGTTGTCGGGGAGAAGTATGGAAAGAAGAGGGGATCACGGGTGGCGGAGTGGACTTTATGCGAAAGCCAGCAGAAGGGGGGGAGGGGGGAGGGGGGACTTTTTGCCTCTCGGTCAGCTGGACTTCGGCCGAGATCTGCTTTGGGTTGGGCTATTTGGGGATTCTCATTCACTGCAATCCGTGAGAACGCGTATCTGAGATTGGGTTCAGATAAGATTGAGATGAGATGTCTTTTGAGATCTTTCCCAGGCTCTCTCGCAAGCTCTCTCGCCCGCGTCTTGCTCCTTGGTGCACCATGCGGTGCTCCAGTCAGGTGCACCAGGCACGACGGACTTGCTACATCGGGCAACTCCGCGTCCAATTTGCATCCGCTGATCTGAAACATCTGCCGTCATCCCATTCAGGAGGGCTATTCTTGCTCTCAGCTGTCTCATTGTTGATCAGCTGCTACGCTGCTCGACCGAACGTTCTCAAGTCTGGTGACAGACTGAGTTAGAGGGGTCAGCAGATCAAACTCAATGCAAGGTAGTTTCGCCACCCCCTTCCCATATAGATTCTGACGCTTCGTCCGTTTGTCTCCTATTCTCTTCCAACTTACCGGTCCTCAGAATCGCAAGATGAACCATCCAAACTGGAATACTTCTCCAGTCAGGCTCCCGGTCGGCCTTCGGGAGAGGTACACTGTCTTCGGCAACCCCATCGGTGTTGGAGGCTTTGGAACCGTGTATAGGGCCAAAGAAATCTCGACAGGCAAGCTTTACGCTGTGAAGATCGTGGAGTACTCGGATCGGGCGGGCCTTGATCTCGTGCTCAGGGAGATGTGAGTCGTCTTGTCCTCTGGGGAATCGACTGTGAGACTCGAACTGATGCTCAGCGACCTGCAAGATGTCCTATCGCACCCCAACATCGTCGAGTTGAGGGACAGCGGGCATGACGTGCAGAACGGGACCGTGTTTCTCGTTTTGACGGTATGACTTCCATCTACATCTACTTTTATGGAATGATAGCTAACTATACAGCTGTGCCAGGATGGAGATCTAAACCAGAAGATCCAACTGCACGTCAAAGATCGGACTTACTTCCCGGAGTCTGAAATCTGGTCGATATTTGCGCAGGTTGTCAAAGGTTTACACTACTTACACACCGCTCCCGATCCGAAGAAGGTGGCAGGAAGGTATGGGATGTGGACAGACCGCACGGGGGTTGAGTATGCCCTTTTACACAGGGATATAAAGGCTGCGAATGGTGGGTTCCGCGTGCGCACGGGCTCTTGCATGATTGACTTGCTGACATTTGCAGTGCTTCTCGACGGCCAAACAGCACGCCTCGCTGACTTTGGATTGGGAAGATTGATGGACTATCAACAGCAATTCTCAACTCAGGCTGGAGTGAGTACACTCTTTGCGCGACTATATCCTGGGCAGAGATTGGGCTGATATTCAGACTCCACCTTACTTTCCACCGGAGATTGTCGCGTGCAAGAAATACGGTCGAGGTGTGGATCTGTGGTGTCTGGGATCCTTATTATTCGAGATGGCAACATTGAGGTGAGTCAGTCTCCTCTCTTCTACTGATAGCTTGACGCTGACAAGTCAAGGAGACCCTTCGTGACCCAGCACGTCCACCGAGGAGTCACACAAGCTACCCACAAGATCCCTCCGATGGGTACTCGGTACTCATTAACTCTGAAAGCGATGGTGCGGGCTCTGTTATCTTTCGAACCCGACAATCGACCACCTACTGAACAGCTACTACAAAATCCGAAGATCATACTCGGATTGCGCTCCTTGACACTGCCCTTGCCCATCCCGTGAGTGATTTCAACCGGCATGGTCTTCGGGGAATTGACTGACCCCACAGTATTCCCGTGCCAGCGCTTCCCCTCCATCGCCCTCAAGCCCAGAAGAAGCGGTACGTTGGTTTGTCTCTCCCTTTACAGGATCGATGCTGACTTAACACTAGCGTCCGGTCGGTAGAGAATGAGACTGTCGAGGTGCAGCCGATGGCGAAGAAGAGGGATGTATTGGGAGCTGCACGTGCTGAGGTGGGGTGGGCACGCTGGGCGGTGAGAGGACTTGCCCAGCTCATGGTCGATGCGGGCGAGGTGTTTGTTTTTGTGGGCCAGGGCGTCGTGAGGATTTGCGATGACACGTAGCTCTGACCTCTGAAATGACTGCAGTATCGCAGAGAACCAGTATAAATAGTCGAGATGATACCCAATGTACCCAGTATTGTACCGCAATGTGCATCTCGCTTGTTAATACCTGTCCGCATGCCTAGTCCATATATCTGAACTCTTTCGCCTTGTGCCCCATGCCCAAAAGACTGGTAGGTACATCCCTGCTTCCCCAACTTTTCGGCAGCCCATCCCTCTTGTTCCTCCTTGCGTTCTCCGTTCGCATGTACGTCCCGAACACCACTGCTCCCAACGCCGTCATACCGCCAAATACCGCCGTGGTGATAGTAGCCGTTGGATATCCACTCGCTTCCTCCTTTGCCATGTAGACATTCCCTGCTAAAAGTCCCGCCGAGTTACCGATAGCGACCATCACCCCCGCGAGGATGATACGATGCGTCTGAGAGATAGTGTTGTTGGTGTACCAGACTGACAAGAGCGGGGAGGGACTTGTGCATCCTGCCGAAACGAGGAAAGTGGCAAAGTATCCAGCGGCGCGGGCTGAGGTTGAGAGAACGGTGAGGAGGATGAAGCCGATACTTGTCAATGCAAGCGGAAGGGCGAGATGGAGAGATCGTTCGCGGAATCGATCGGAGCTGTATGATAGGCCGATAGAGAGAATGAAGTTGAGCAAGAAGGGTCCGCAAGTGAGGAGATTCGTAGGAGAGCGCCATACCCTAGTCGGCGGGTGAGATTAGGGATATAGTTGAGGGCCGAAGCGAGTGGGACGCCAATTCCGAATGAGAGAAGTGCCCAAACCCCGTATCGCCAGTCTTCAATAAATGGGCGGTATGCGTCCTGTATGATTAGCTCTGATCATGGTCAGCACTCACCCTCCACGAAATGACCTCTTCGATCTCATGTGTGCCATCTTGCAGCAGCATAGTCCGTAGTGTATCCTTCTCTTCTGCTGATAACATACGCCACGAGTACGGCGAGGAAGGGAGGTAGAAATATGCGAAAGTAGAGAACGCTGTGCAAACTGACCCTTGAATCACCTACAGCAGAGTCAGCGCAAATTTCGTCCTGGTCTATGCTACTTCGACGCCAATTGAAGAGCAGACTTACAAACAAGGCTTGCCATCCCTTCAACGGACCCCCTTCGATCCTAAACACTCCAAAACTCAGAAGCCCAGCCGTCATACCCGCAAATGGAATGGCAGAGTACCATATTCCAAATCTCCAGGATAGATCGCCCCGCGGGTAGAATTCGGATAGGTAGGCGATGACCAAAGGCATGAGTGGACCTTCGACGAAACCGAGGAAGAATCGGACGGCCAAGAGACCAGGAAAGCCTGCTGAGAATGCCGTACAGATCCCGAGGATGCCAGTAAGGATCATGGTGAGAGCGATGAGCTGCGGTGTCGGGATCCAGCGGGTGACTACAATGTGCGTCAGCGGATATTGCATGGATGTGGTATATAAGTCTAGGGACTCACGCATAGCTAACGGAACCCCTGAGAGACAGAGGGGAGCGTAACCAAGCATGACAATGAGATCTGTGAGGGATGAGCTGTACTCCGCAGTATGCCCGGAATGATATAGAGGAGCGGACTGACAGTACTGATTGCCCACAAGGCCAAGATCAGCTTCGATCCCCACAGTTTTCGCATTTGCCAAGCTCATTCTACTTCATCAGCAACGTGTAGCGTCGTATGCGAGACTATCTGTGGAAGACTCACCTCTCCATCCCGATAAACAGAAACAGTACAGTCAAGACGGGCAGGATGAGGAGATCAAGCTTGCGCATCAACCTGTATGGGTCAGCTCCCATCCTCCATAATAGACAGCGATACACTTACTTGGTCTCCAGAAGTTCACGATCGACATCACGCGTGAGCTTCGGGCTGTCAGGCTCGACATCTCGAGATTTGAGATCTTCGTCGATGTGGATCATGCTGAAGGGAGAGTAAGGGTCGTTACGAGCAGTGATTATTGTTGAGTGAGGGGTTGGAGGATCATCGCCATCGAGGTGGGTGTTCAGATTTCAAACATACCAGCGTCGAGGTCCGAAATGCGTCCTTCAAAGGCATCCTCATCCTCCGGAGGACGTTGTGCGGCAGACGATGCAACACACAGCCCTTCCCTAGCCTTCCCCGGTCCGATCGGATCTCCGGCCAGAGCGGCGACATCGTTAGTAGACCATATGATCATGCCTTAAGCTCATGATCCTTGTGCCTCGCCCCTATCGCCACCATCTGACACCGAGACCTTCTTCTTCTTCCTAGGCTGCAACATCGTGGCGACTTCTTGCTCCCTTTCCCACTTCCCGCCCTCTCTGACTCCCAACGCAGCTCTTCTGCAACATTGGGCGGAACGATTCCCTCGCAGTACTTGTCCACCCCTTGGGCCCCCATTCTACAGCGACGTTCTGCCGAGTAGAGCTCAGAAGTAAAGCTCAACCAGTTTTCAGAGCCCTGGAGCGCCCATTCGATCGTCCCGAAGTCCGAGTTCAGCAGGGCGATATGAATTCGCTCGATTACGGTGGGTGAAAGGTTGCCGCGGCTGACGATGGGGTCAGGGGAGTGTGAGGGGTTGTAAAGAGAAGTCGAAGTTGGGTGTAGCGTCGAAGTAGTAGGATCCAAAGGCAATTGGGAGGATGATGCAGCGGCCCGCTCCCGAGATGGGGCAATTGTCAAGGTGAAGAAACCCGTATCGTCCGATGCTCACTCTCCTCTGGATCTCTCCCAGAACTCCGAGGGTGACTCGCTTCGGTCGACGATGTGCGTGCTTCAGGTCCTCATCCGCAGATTTTCGCCCCTCCCACTCCCATCTCGCCCTTCTCGGGATCAGGGAAGAGGAACTGGTCCTGACTCCTGGCGAACAGCTGGACACGGATATTCGGTATCGGTCGGGATATGGGCAGGAGGGGGTTATCATATGAAGGCTGTGACCGAAGTGCGCGTGGGTGGCAGGGGCTGGGAGGAATTTGACGAGGTGGAGAGGTATGAGGAAGAGTGGACTTTCGATGTGTAGAGGATCGACTTTTGGGAGTATAGGAATATATGGAGGTGGGCTGACCGAGGTGACGATATGGAGTTTGTCTGCTGGGTAGGGTAGATAGGGCATCAACGAGGTAGTCTCTGAGACTGTGGCAGTGTCAGCTGAAGATCATGTGAGACCAGCCATCATTTGATGACCGGGTCGAGGGAGGGGCAAGGTGTGCGAACTTACCTCAGTGATCAGTGACGATGTGGACAGTGCTGACGGAAGCCTTGGGGACGTCCAGCGCAGTATCTGATATCGGTCGAGCTCCGAAACGAGCTATGATGTCGAGACTCGAGAGTAGTGTGACATCTAAGCGCGTATGCTAGCCCTTATACGGCGTGACGCGTGATGAATGGTGGTGGAACTAATGAATTCGGATGGGCGCTTGGGCCTGCTTGGGCGCTAGAGTGACCTCCACTGAGCTCTCATTCCCCGCCAAGGGTTCATGATGAAACTCTCCAGTAGGTGCGGGCGGGAGTCAGGCGCTCTGTATGAGCCCAGTGAGCCTCATCGATGACGCTGGAAGAACCCAAACGTTCAAGATAGTGAACTTGGAGTTCCTGACAACGGAAATCCATTGGGTGGCGGACAATCCAATCCGTGCATAGTACCTAAGTTCTTTCGCCCTGTACCCCATGCCCTCTATATGCTTTCGCTGTGCGATCTCAAGGGCGAGAGCGCCTTATCTTCAACAGCTACGCTGGTACATCCGTTAGAATTCCACAAAAACATACGCCCAACGAAGCTGACCCCGGCACTTGGCTGGGGTCCGCTTCGCTGGGCATGGATAGTAGAAGAGAAGAGGAAGGAAGTATCGCGATCTTGGCCTACGGATCTCGGACGTACTGGTGGGGGCTGTGCCCCCGCACGCAGTGAGGTTACCCCACGCAGCTTACTCGCGGCCAGAATGCAGCTGCCCCGACAAGTGATGAGCCTTTGAAGAGATTAACGTCTATGTCCCACAACAGACGGGCAAGTTTACCCTCCAAACCAAGAGGTACCTCTTTTACTCCTTGGTGCGGGAGAGCTGAGCTGACTAACGCACTGCGGCCATACGCGTATGTTATGCAGCCCGGGCCAGACATCGTTTTAAGTCTTTGCAGTCGACATCATCGCCCATTTAATGCCTCGGCACGGGCAGTACCAGCCGATATTAAGGATCCTGGCACAGGATTGTTGGATAAGGCGCGGGAGGGACCGCCGCGCTCTCCATATAGTGTATCTGTCGATGTGGTCGAAGGATGAAATGCAATGTCAAAAGGAGAGGCGAGTCCCGTCACCTGCTGGAAAGGTGTCCCCCCGAACCAAGAATGATTTTGAAACTCGACTTCGCCACCCGGCATTGTCCGCCGCCTTCTCACACCCATCTATTACATGCCACCTACTCGTACTACAATCAATTTTCTTTCGACCGCTTACCGAGGCTGCTCCACCGAGCATTCAGCACTTTGGAGTCATAGCCTCATAAAACTTGGACTATGGCGCCTTACTGCAGACCTGAATCTCGATGGTTCCTCCTGGTCCGCATGTCCAGTCCATATACCTAGACTCTTTCGCCTTACCACATCCCTGCTCCCCCAACTTTGCGGCAGCCCATCCCTTTTGATCCTTCTCACATTCTCCGTTCGTATGTAGGTTTCAGAACCACCGCTCCCAACGCCGTCATACCTCCAGACACCGCCTTTGCCTCGCCCCCCTATCTCCACCATCTGGCACCTACACCTTCTTCTTCTTTCTAGGCTGTAAGACCGTAACGGCCTCTTGCTCCCTCTCCCGCTTCCCGCCGCCCTTCTCTGCCTCCCCACGCAGCTCTTCTGCAGATTTGGGAAGAACAATTCCCTCGCAGTACTTCTCCAGCCCCTCTGTCCCGATTTCCCCAGCGACGATCTGCCGAGTGGAGCTCAACCAGTCTCCAGTGCCCTGGAGGGCCCATTCGATTGTTGAGAAGTCCGTATTCATCAGCGCGGTCTGGATCCGTTCGACGATGGCGTGAGGGAGGTTGCCGCGGCTGATAACGGGGTCAGGGGAATGTGAGGGGTTGTGGGGAGAAGTACTTTTGGGCGCCAATATCGAAGTAGTAGGATTCGAAGAAGATGTAGAGGGTGATGCAGCAGTCTGCTCCGTAGAAGATGATCCGATCGTCAAGGTGAAGAAACCCGTAACGTCCGATGCGCACTCTCCTCTGAAACCTATCCTCTCCCAAAATTCCGACGGGGTGATTCGCTTCAATTGATGATGTGCGTACTTCCGATACACCTCGTCCTCCTGTGCTGTGGCAGTGCGTTGATCCCGTGATTTGGGTTGCGAGGTGGAGGCGACTTGTGAGGCGACCGGCTTCTTCTTGGAGGAAGGGGGTTGAGATGTAGGCGAGGTGATTTCGGCAGTAGCTGGGATTGGATCTAATTTGGGATGAGGGAAATTATCGGCAGCCGATCCTCCACCGCTACCGAGAGCACGGGCCATATGGTGATTCGCTTCAACGTCTTTCAGGTCTTCCTCCTCCCCGTCACAGTCGCCCGGTTCCGCAATCCATGATCTGCCCGGAACATGCGGTTTTCCCTTCCCATTCCCATTCCCCTTCCTGCTCGGTGTACCATTCTTCTTCGCAGCCTTCTCCAGCTGCTTTTCATCCAGCTCGTACTCCTTGCCCGTCGCCGTAGCCACTTCGTCCAAGAATCGAGTCTTCGGATCGTCCTCCAGACTGGGTATTAGATCCGCCAGGCTATATCCCGGTAGATATCTCCATGCCTTCGGACCAGTATGAGCTTCCTGTGCCTTTTTGCCTATGTTAGGTATCGGCGTCGAGAAGGGCGGTTCATACTTCCAATGCACGCCTGATGGGAGTGGCTGACGAGGCGCGCCGAGCATACCTTGAGCCTCGAGTTCGGAGAATGACGGAAGGACGAAAGCGAGATGTAATTGCGATGGGTCAATATCGTTATTGGGGCGATGAAGAAGGGTCCGAGTAACATCCTCATAGACCCCCTTCCACCATCCACAGAGTTTCGCCCCTCCCAATCCCTTCTTCCCCTTCTCGGAATTAGGGAACAGGTATTGGCCCTGACTCCTAGCGAAGAGCTGGACGCGGACATTGGGTGTCGGTCGAGATATGGGGAGGAGGAAGTACGATATGAAGGATGTGATTAGTGTCCGGGTGAGAGGAAGGGGTCGGGAGGACGTCGAGGAAGTCGAAGGGTATGAGGAGGAGTCGACCTTTGATATATACAGGATGGAGGTCTGGGAGTGAGGGAGTATGTAGAGGTGTGCTGATATTGCTGAAGTCAAGACTAGCTGGCGTTCGGGAGTTGCGGTGGGTGGTGGGCGAACGGAGGGAGTGGCGGTGGGTAGTGGGGACGAGGTGGTTGGGTCGACCTTGATATCATCCCCATTGAGATTCGCCTGCTCATCTTCTGCCGAGCCCCTAGCTTCGTCCGTGACGGGACTCAAAGGCACATCGATCTCGCACCCCAGTACGACAAAGTAGTCCACCTGGAAACATCTCGGCGGGACAGTCGTATGTGGGAACAGCGACGATGTGCGCTTAGGCGCCGAAGTCAGAGAGACAATGTGGAGTTTGTCTGCATTAGGAAGGGTGGATAGAGCATCGACTAGGTGGTCTCGTAGACTGTAGCAGTGTCAGCTACGGTTCAGATACAATATTTAGTTAGCTGAGAGTAGGGTAGAGTGAAAGAGGCAAGGGCAATGTCCAATATCATACCTTAGTGACGATGCGGACATTCCTGATGGAGCCTTGAGGATGTCCAGCCCGGATCGCTGTTATATGCAGCTCGAGTGCAATGACGAGCTGTTATATCGGAGCCACTATCTGTCGGAGAATCTATGCTCGTCGTAGTGCTGCGTGATGGACAATGATGCAAAGGAGGAAATTGGACGAGCGTTTGGGCGCAGGAGTGACCTCCACCACGCGTCTCTCCATCAGCATCTCAACTCATCATTCCAGACTCTTGGAGCCAAGCCTACGAGTGCATCAGGTAGTACATGTTCATCGTCGAGCGAACCATTACCTATCTCTCTCTATGTCCACGAACCTAACAAACAGTCTCAGAAATATGACTACAGACATCGCCCGCCAAGACTCAGCAACCGCAAGATAATGTACAACCGACCTGTCCATCAAGCTCAAGCCTCGGTAGCCTCTTCACTCTCCATCCGCCTCTCGACCTCACCCAACCTCCTCGATCTATACTCCAGATTCACAGCAACCAGCCAGGCTCTAATGAGCGCAGCGTGTTTCCTACGGCGGTGCGATTCCTTCTCCTCCAGCACGACACCTGCGCCCGCCGAACTATCCACTGAACCTCTCCGACTTCCCCCATCGAGCTCAAGGCGCTTGACGGCGCGCACCATATCGTCATCCGTGTGACGCTTGACCGGTGGTCGGTAGCCGCCCTCGAGCTCGCGCACCGAAGGTAATTGCGCGTGGGTGTCTTCTTCATGCGGCGAGTGGATGGCTGGGAGAACAAGGTCGGGCCCGTCGGGCATATCGTCTGCTGTGAGGAGTGATCGAATGGAGATCTTTGGCGTGTCCATCTGCTCTGGACTATCCGCAACTCCCGCCTCTGGATCCTCCTCCTCGTCCTTCCCATACTCCGCCTCATCATCTTCATCCGCATCAAAGTCCAACTCTGTCCGAAGTGAACTCTCGTTGACCCGGTTGATGAGACCCCGAGAGGAGACAGCAGCTCCAAGAGGAGCGACATGTCGATACGTCTTCTTGTGGAAATCGCGGGGTTGGATCGTGGCTCCGATCCCAGGCTTTGAGCGCGCGAGCGAATCAAAGTCAAAGTCGTTCGAGCCGGCTTTGTACGTATGACCCATTGATAGATCGGGGTATGAAGGGAAGTTGAGTTGAGGTTGTGCGTTGAATGCGTTGGGTGGAGTGAGGGATAACGAGTGATTACGCGGTAGACCGGCAATGGCCCGCTTGGTAAACTCGTTCATTGCCAAATCGGGGTTGGAGGACGCTCGAGTACGAGTAGCATCGAGCGAGGGGTACATGTTGCCGAATGCGATGGTCTGGGGTAGGGATGCTGCAGGTGGGAGCATGGGAATACCGGGCATGCCTGCCAATCCGAGAGAAGCGAGCTCTTCGGGATTGAAGAGATCCTCAATGGGTGATGAGTCGGATAAGGGGGAGCCGCTGTTGATACTGCTGGTGGAGAAGCCCGAGGAGTTGAAGGAACCAGTGTGAATCATGGGCACAGTGTTGTAGTTCGGCATCGAGGGGGCGGAGGCTGCATCGCGCCCGAGGGAAATCATGAAGCTGTTGAACATGGCGAGATCCGCGTCCGTCTTGATCTCTGGGAAAGGGAGAGAATCGAGGTCGCTACCGCCGCCTCCTCCACCGCCACCGCCGCCGCCGCCATTACCGCCGAAGCTGTTGACTGCTGGAGCGGAGTTGTACCCGTGGCCGGACGAGCCGTTGTAGTTGTTGTTGTATTGGGCGTAGGGGTTGTGCATGTGTGGTGGCGGGGCAGAGAAGCTGGAGTTCGGCAGGGACGATGAGTGGCCGAAAGCAGGAGGGACCATGCTATTCAGCCTGGAGATCATATCTGATTGTCAGCACAAGCTTCGGGGACGATGTTGTAGTGTGGCTCACCTCCGTTGTACACAGGCTCGACCTTCCTCTTCTTGAGGTCCTCCCAAAGATTCCCAAACGCGTCATCCGTGCTCCGCTTGGGCGCCTTGTGTAAACTCTCCTGTGCAAATTGGGCAGCATACGCCTGAGTTTGCTGCTGCTGGAAAGATAGTTGCTGGAGCATTGCCATTTCGCGCTGCTGATAAGCCGCGAGTTCTTCATGCTGCTTCTTGTGTAGAAGAGCGAGGGCCGAAGGTGTTGGAGACGCAGACTTGGCTAGGATAATCAGCACTATACGGTGGAAGGTTGATGACTAGACTCACCCTGCTCAACATTGCGGCGATCCTGTGGCTTGAAGCCGGATGACTCGTCCTTCTCCTCGTTGGCGGCCGATGACGCGTTTGGAATGGGTCCAACGCGCTGATTGAATGCAGGGTCTGACGATGTGGTAGCCTTGGATAGCTTGTGTAGCGCGTGATGCTCCTGAGTGTGGATACGCTCATGCTTCTTCAGGTCCTGCGGTCGCTTGAAGGTCTTGCCGCAGACCGAGCATGGGTGAGGCTTGAGCGGTGTGTGGACTATCGTTTCAGCTTCACTATAGGCAGGGTTGTGAAAGAGCTTACCTCTGAGATGACTAGTGATGTGGTCCCTCTTGACACACTTGACACCGCACCCTTCCCACCCACACGTTAAGTTCAGATTGCCAGTGCTCTTCCGGCCGACATGGGTGTTGCAGAGGTGATCGTATAGTTTATCGGGCGACGAAAAGACCTCGATGCAGTCGGCCCATTTACACTGGATGACCTCTTCGTTGCTTCCAGCAGAAGCATTGCTGACGCGCCTATCCTTGGCATTCCCATTCATGTCGCCAGATAGATTGAGAGAGATATTGGCTGATAACTCCGGCGTGACGGGTTCGAGAGAAGATGATGAGCGAGATGTCCTGTCGGTTCCGCTTCCAGAATGACTGTGATGGAAGGCGGGTTGAGGCATGTAGTGCGGGTTGTTGTGATAGGATGGAAGGGAGTGTTGGGGGTGGAGAAAGGAAGCTGGTAGGGCAGGATACGTGCTCATGGTGGCGACGGTCTCCCTGGTTGTTGATGCGAGGTTGATTGTTGTCCTGTGTGTATTGTATCGTATGGTCTGCTCTCTGTGGAGGTATGGCAGATGATAGATGTTTGTTAGATGAAGAGAGAAGGAGAAGGAGAAGGGGGATGGAAGTGGGCAAAGTCGAAGGGGAGCGGCGAATTATTGCCAAGACTGCCAACCCACGCAAGCTCTTGGTCTTTTCTTGGCCTTGGCATCCACTTTTACGTCATACACACAGCTCCAATCCAACAGCGGGATCTGATTTCCGCCACTTGAAACAGCCAGCCCGCGTTTCAGAGCATCCTTTACACTCATCTCCCATGTTCTTCTGTAGCTCTCACGACGATATAGCGCAGGCGAGTGTACAGGCGGGCTCTCTGCCCTAGGACCGCAGCTGGATGTGACGCGATGCGAAAGTCCGCAAGATCCAGTGTGAGCAAGATTTGGCTAATTCTGTCACTCGCGTTATCCTGGGTCTAAAAATGGATCATCGGGATGTCGGAAATGGACTCACCAGACTTAATGCGTCCGAGCTACCCCTTCAACGGCTCAATGCTGAGCAATGCAGACGACCATTACCTCCGTGCCGCCAGTACGAGAAGACCAGCGGAATGAGAGAATGTGGGATGCGCATCATCTGACTTTGCGGCGGGTATGGATCGTGCAGGTCTATCGTTCGCTTATACTTGCACCGACAATTCGAGTAACACCTACGTTTGGGTCACACGCAGCACGGCTACTCATCCTCTTACTGATCAACTCCCAATTACCTACTTCCTGACCAAATCGACCTCGCCAAAACTACCTATTTTCGGGGCCCAGTGCCCACCACGCTACTTAAGTGTGCTCGCTGGTAATTTTCCGCGCCCACCCCAAAACCATCGACCAGAGATGCTGGACCTCAAATCCGAGGTCGGCGTCGATGCTCGCGCTGCATGCTTCATCGCTTCATCAGCTCGCTGCTGCATCCTGCAATCTTGCATCTTCGCGATGTACTCGTCGTTGCTCAGGCACAGGGCAGCGGCGGCTGAGCGAGGCGGCGTCGTGAGCCTAGGCTTCTCTTGATTGGATGGAGACCTCACTGCTGATGAGTTGCAGGTCGTATCTATTGCATCTGGGCCATCAGATCACTCAAAGGCTGACTTTGCACCTCGTTGCACGTCGCTTACAAGATGATAGGAATCGCTCCCGTAGGAATCGCTCCCGGTCCGATACAGAGGCACTGGCGGTGGCAGACCGACCTGTGGCTGTGGTGCGTCAGATAAGCTTACTAACAACGAGCCTGGCAGTGATACGTCACTCTGTTAACTTACTACGCTCGAGGCATAGCTGCAGTGCGTTCCGATACCAGCTTGTAATTGTGGCAGAAGTGGATGTTTCCGAGTTGGTGCCTGTCATACTTTTGCGTGAGGCACTAGGGCTGGGATGGGATTGTAATGCGGTGAGGATGGCGATGTGACTCACAAAGGGGTTGAAGGGTGGCTCAAAGTTGGAAGCTGTCGAGACCGAGGTGTGTTCCAATAGACAGAAGAGGATGCTAACAAGCAGTACCGAATTTCGATGCGCGACCAGAGCCCAGATGTACCCTTCCACCTACCTTGCCCTGTGAAGTTGACAGTCGAAACTAGACCGATGCAGGGGTACCACAAAGTATACACAGGCCCGAAACCGCTCCAGCGCCAAGTTCGCCCGACGGAGCTGGTACACTTGCCCCGCTGACTTTGCGGAGGATGTCCCTTGTTGAGACCTTGCCGTCGTTTTCTATGACCTCAGGCGTGCAGTTGCGACGCGACCACTCAAGCTTGATTAGGGTATAGCGATACATTGCCACAACTACTAGATATTTGTATAAGAGATGTTGATTAAAAGAGAGAGTCCAAATACTACCAAAGCCGGAGAATGTCTATATCTACGAACTGTAATCGCGTACCGCGCGCCGCCGCGCACCAGAATGTCCCTACTTGCCCTATGCCCATGCACATGCCCATGCTTGTCCAGTCAAGAGGTGTAACAGACTACTTCTTGACACACGCACCGCGCTGGAGGGTATAGCCTCTGTTGCAGGCGAAGGCAACGCACTTGCCATCGAGACATGAAGTGGCGCCCATTGGTACACCGGCTTTACGGGTGCAGCTGAGATATCAGCTTGACTCAGGTGGGATTGAGGGTGGACGGTAGATGATGGGGTGGTGTGAAGAGAGAGGGGATGAGGATGAGAGGGGTAGATAGAGGAGAAGAGGGAGGAAGAGAAGACTTACTCTGCGCCGAGAGTACTGTTTGATGAACCAAATTCACCAATGATGCAGCCTCCGCAAGACTCTAATGATAATCAGTATAGATCGGAATGAGGTGTTCAGGTGATAGGGAGCAGGAAGCAAGCAAACTTACCAAGCTCGTACTTGGTGTCCATGCACTCGTACCCCTCGGTCGAACCGGCAACTTTGCAGGCTATGAGACCGTCCGGGCAGTAGGCGTGCTTCATCCGGGCAGCGAGTTGACGCTTGGCGGTTTCCTTGAGTGAACGACGGTAGGCGCCGGAGCCTCCGGCGGCGGCGGTAGCTTCAGCGGAACGGGTGTACTGGAATACGATGTCTCGAGAGCAGGTTGTGCCCGTCGGGTTTCCAACTCCAGATAGACATCGACAAGAGAATTCGCCATTCGACAACGGCGTCATTAACATGACCAGATTACGCTGGCAGTATCGCTGGCAGGCGCCAACGGTGGTGACCCGGGTCAGTGGTCGTGTCGGACCGATGTTGGAGTACTGGCTGAGACATCTTTGAGCGCCAGACTGCCAGGCAGAGCTCAAGCGGAAGACCTGTTCCGGTCAACACATCGATGTCCTTCGGAGTTGATGAACCTATTACTGACCTCTGCATCCGCTGGTGCACATGTGCCGTCCGCAAGTGCCGTACGCCAAGCCCGTGCATCGCTGAAGTCGGCCTGCGCTCCAGTACTGCCGCCATAAGACAGACACTGACACAATGTGTTGTCTGACCAGGAAGAATAGCCGTATTTCGACACAGCTGTACTACTTTCACAAGCGCTCTATCACGTTAGTGTCGCTTCATATCAGGATGGCGGGATGGAGAACTCACTGCGCACCCTGTGCCGTCAGGAGTTGCTAGCGACGAAGCAGGAATTATAATCCTATCCTGCTGCGGTATGAAGGTGATGTCGAGACATCCGATGTATGTGTTGAAAGCCTTTGCCTGGCCAGCCAGGACAAGGATAGCAGCGAGGATCGAGAAGGAAGAGCGCATTGTAAATGGGGGAGGTTGTAGGTGTGCGCGAGGAGGTTGAGAGCTATGAGTAAACGAGTGTGAGGTCTGGAAAAAGTCGAGAGGGGGGAGTTTCGACGGACCGTTATCTTTTCAGCTCATCAGCATTTGTGCTGACTCGACCACTCACCATTTTTTCCTCCTTGTTCTCAGCCACAGAGATTAGCCTCTAGCAATAAAGATCGACCCCTTCGGTAACAGAGTGAGACACGGACAACATCTGCTCTATTGTCCTCGAGGAATCCGCCAACCCTAAAATATGAACGTTCCATGTAGATCATGCGGTAGCGCCCTGGGCTCTCATCATCGTGCCGTTATCCGGGGGTATCACGCCAGTCCCAAATGATATTCTCGTGCTCCTGAGACGTTATCCAGCTGTCATCTTGCGAGTGCTATTTCGCTGGGAGCGGTCAGAAAGTAAGAAGTGAGTATCAGGCGGAAGTTTCGGAAGATGGCGTTCGAGCGAAATTGCTGTGGTATGACTCGGGATGGCTTGACATGAGGAGCAAGGACTTCGTGGATCGGAGAATACCACAAGGGTAAGGAGGAATGCGCAGAGGGTAGATGAGTTGTAAGTGAAGCAGGAATCCTTTTGTTCTCTTGAGTGAGAGCGATCGCTCGGAACATTTCGGCCGATTCGGTTCGCGATGCCGACAAGCCGGCCCAGGCACCACGGCCGCCCGGAAGCTGATCGTCGCGCACGGATAAAGATCTCCGATTACGATAAGCTTTGATTTATTCGATTTTATCCCGGCTGCGAACCGGAAGCCGTCGGAGCGGCGATGGCCGGGTCTGGATTGTCCGTGCGGGGATTGTGAAGTGTGCCTGGCTGCTGTGCCACAATAGTTCGCAGCAAGGCTCTCCCTTTGATATGTATTTGCTTTGTTGACAACCACTCCTTACATCTATAGACATCCTAGACGATATCAGATCACCATACAGACACGACAGGACCAGCTGCACATCCTCCCGCATACGATATCGCGTTGAGAAAGGAGTTCTGGGCACGGTACAGCCGCCGATACCGCACCAATACCGCTGGACGATCAGGCGACACTCGACTGGTTACCCCTCCATTGCCCCTCCACACACCATCTCGGCGAACACTGGGCCCTAGCATTCCTTCGAATCAACCTTGACATCATCGTGCGGCGTGCTGTCAATCAAGAAAGGAGCCACAGAGGAGTTAGTAACGGAATTGCCGTCCGAGGTGTCTCGCCAAGGTTTCGGACTGGGTACAGACCGACGCGGACGCGGAGCTCTATCAACAAATAGAGCCTAGAGGAACGCCCATCAACAGTCAGATCTTGGAGTCTCCATATTCTCTAGCGGCGTATCTGTCATACCTCCCCTTCGAGGATCTCACTTGCTACGATGTCCGGTGAGTCCTTCAGTCCAGATGGACGATTCGACTTGGCGCTAGCGTTTCACTTCGCACAGACATTGGAGAGTGTAGCTAATCATATGCCTTTCTGTCAACGCCATCCCACTTCTCAACTCTTCAATCCCTTCTCGTTGTTATACAACTCGACGGGCCTTCCTTTACAATGGCGAGACCACCTGCAGCCATCTACACGGTGTAAGTTGCCTCTTCGGCGCGATGACCGAATTAAACTGACGGCGCAGTTTCACTTCTCCTCATCATGCCCCTATGCCAAACCACCTCCCAACATTGATAGTCACGCCACACGGTACGTACCTTTTTCCTCCTTGTTGATGTTATCGCTCAATCAGCAGGTCAACCCAACCAAGTCCTCTACACATACCTCCACACCGAAGAGAACAAAGTCAACTACCTTCTCACTCCCTCCCCTCAGGGCGATCTATGCGTCGCCAAGCTCTACCCACCAAATCGAGGCGGTCTCGGAAACCCCTCATCATCCATGTCCGTCCCCACTACTTCAGCGAATAAACAACCGCCAAATGTCGTGAGATGTGAGGCGTCACGCGACCTCAAGTGGACGATTGAAAACACTGGGGTGATGTCGCCAATATACAAAATTGTCAATCAGGATGATACGCCGCTGTATCAGATATCTAAACCGAATCCGAATGCGGAGTTCTGGACCATGTTTTACTTCAAATATGCGGGACATCAGATACCTCCAAAACGAATCGAGGTGAGTTTATTGACCAGGAATTCTTCCTCGTGGGGCCTAGATCAAATGGCGATCATTGCTTATTCTTCAGTTTGGAAGAGTGGCCAAGAACCCACCAGAAAAGGGCGGAGGTACGCGAATAACAATCACAGGCAAATCAGAGGACGAGAAGCAGATTTGGCAAACGCTAGGAGTAGGGAATGAGGATTGTGTAGAATGGGTGGTATGCTGCGCCTGTTTAAATCTACTCGAGTGAGCCATTATCTCTCCGCCCTACGTTGAAAGAAGCGCTAATGTAAGTGATCAAATCCTACAAGCTGCTGAAAAGCGGAATGGACCCATTGGACCCGCATCGACAAATTCCGCATCTTCACCTGCAGCCACACGTCCTCCGCTCGCACAGCTCCAACGACCCGGTACGACCCCTCGATCAGCTCCCTCACCCATCGGCGCTAACGGGAATGGGAATGGCATGCCCGGAAGGCCAGGTGGTGGAATTGCATCAACGGCACCTATGCCAATGCGAGGCGCACCACCACCCTCTCGGCCTGGACCTGGACCTGGTCCAGGAATCGCATCGACCTCTTCTCTCCCCTCGCATCCCGCTTCCAACCTCGCCCAAACGTATCGGCAACAACTACCACCGCGGATGAATTCTGGAGGACCGAGTCAGGGCATGGGACCAGGAGGGTACAGAGGTCCGCCACCGCCAGCGACGAATGGGCAGCCGCAGCAGCAGTACCCACAGCAAGGGCAGGGGCAGTATGGTGCGCCGTCACCTGGTGCGGGACCGGGTACGGGGGGATATGATCCGAGAAGAGGACCGCCTATGCAGGGTCCACCACCACCTCAGCAAGGGGCCGGGAGGAATGTTATGCATAGGGCACCACCGGCCGGAGCGGGTGGGCGGAGATTCTGAGGAGAGGAGTAAGGTCGGCGGGCATAGCGCGGAGGTATGGGGAGAGCAGGGTGGTAGGGACGACTTTACCGTGGGCAAAGGTCAGGCGAACACAGACGAAGGGCGAAGAGGAAGTACGATCATGGCAGCGCCTATCGACATCAGCCAAACACGAGCGACACATGTGCTACACGTCCATTCCTTCTCGGTCGACTATCCTCGTATCGCCAATGCGACCGCACCTGCCGAGATCAAATTTGTACCTCATAACGCCACACCTCGCCAATCTGCAAATGTGCATCATCTACCTATACCCTCATCGTTTCGTTTCTTTTGCTCTTCTTCTCCTCTCCGCTGGGCTTTTTGGGTGTGAGATTTGACGTCGGGACGACAATTTTGGAGTCGCATGTATCATTCGTGCGGTCGCGACTGGTTGTGTCAGGCCTTCAGAGCTTGTTCGAAGAACTGAGCGCAGAGCGCTGAATTTGGGATGGTCCAATCCTTGGTCCGAATTTCGAGCTTCTGATTTGGCGGCTCGCCGGGTGGCGCTGAAACGATCTCCGACTTCGCCTCTGTAAGCCCTTGTGCCAGTGTGCCAGAGGGCTTACTTCCGTTACTTCCGCGAATGACTGACGAAGGCCGAGCGTCAATCGCCATTCAGCTGCCACCGCTCCCGGGCCCCAGAACGACCTGGCCCCACTCCTCCTCCACCCCCCAGACCCGCATTTGCTTCTTCACCTCTCCCATCTCGGGTCTATGGGCATATTGACCATAGTGCGAGATCTGGTCCGTGATGTCTACCATTCGAGGGAGGAGGCGATCTGTTGACGAAACGAGAGGATTGCGAAGACGTTCTGTAACCTATTAATCGTCAGCTACTGCTTCTCTTAACTGGGTCTGATGAATTACAGTGAGGACTGACCTTCTTCTGGTATGAGGGGATATCGGACCATGATTCGCTCTTGATGCGAGCCATATAGGTGTCGATGTCCCCGCCATCACCTTCGACACAGAGTAGTCCTGGCTTGCCTGATGATCAGCCTTCAATCTCCGCGCGAATCGGTAAGAAATCATTCACCTGCCAGGACGAATCCCGTCAGACCCGCATCATGTGCGAATGTGACCAAATCTTTCCTCTTCTCCCTTGATGATAATGAGGGGAACCAAAACCATACCCTCTCCAACCTATCCACTCTCTCCTCCTTATCCGCCTTCTCTCCCCCATTCACCTCCATGATCTTTTCGGGCTCAATGCAAGAGATTTGAGCCTCAATACAGCTGATCATATCCAAGATGTATTCCCCACTTCCCTCCCCATCTTCTATCGGCCGCAGTACACTCCGCAATCTCTCGTGCTCGACCCTAGATAACGTCGAAGGGCCTAGAGCAATGACAGCTTTCGGAGCAGCGGCTACGAGAGACAGAGAGATTTCTAGAGTGATACAATTGCCTAAGATGGGTTCTTGGGAGTGATCGAGGGCGAGATTGAGCTCAAGAGGGATGTAAGTCTCGCTAGACTTCGAAGGGGAGTCGAGGAATGCCTGACTGGTAAGCGAGGGGAAGACGAGCTCGGAATCGCGAGGATACATCGCTTGAAGGAGGACAAGGGCATCATGTTGTTCCTCACTGAGCTCGGAGTGGGCGGTGTTTGTCATTTGAAGGAGTGCGAGCGGGGCAGAGATGATGCAACAGGCAGAGCTAGAGGCTGCATTTATTTGACGCGATGGACACGAACATTTTGGCTGACGGAGAATTCTTGGTGGATTGTTTCGGTGCGCTGAGAAGACTGGCTCGACTTGACTGAACATGCATATAAGTCCCTACTTATCCCTCCAACATCCCCATCTAATCATATACCCCTCCTACATCTCTCGAGACACATCGCCGGACGTCCAGGATCGGGAACCGGCGATAAGGGGATGACGGTGTGATCAACACCCGCAGGCGGAGCCGCAAGAGCACCTGTCAACCATCAGCTTAAAATCGACTTGGAGTGTGAAGGAGAGTACTTACCCGCCGGTGGTACCGCACGAAGTGCAAGCGCCGTTAGCGCCGGAAGAGTTGCACTGATTGATCTGGGATTGTCAGCTAATCGTCTGCTGGGATTTGGGAGTGTGGGAGTGTGAAGGGGATGGAAGACATACGGGAGACATTGTTGTTTTGGTGTTTGTGAGTTGGATGAGTTTGGGTGGGTGGCTTGGTTTTGGGATTTGAATGATGGGATGGTTGATGTTGGGAAAGAGAAGAGAGAGCGGGCAGAGTGGGCCTTATATATCGCTTCAGCCCTATCGAACGAGAAGGCCTCGAGGCCGCCCAGTCAACGCTAGTCAACTCTGGTACCCTCCTTTGACGAAGCTTCTTCATACTAATTGACTAGCTCACGCTCAGATCTTGGCGTCGACACACAGATCATCAGCGGAAAGCCCGAGAAGCACACACCTTTCGACGTACCCGAAACCCCCGAAATCCACATACTCAGCGCGAAGTCCTCTGATTGCGGTTATTAAGAACAATAGGCGGCAAGGAGGTGACTCTCAAGTCCTCATTCCTCACTCGAGAAACTTCGCTTACTGGTGCTATACTTACTTACCTCTGATGGGATCAACACCGCTTTTACCCGGCCCATCACTCCCCTATACTGCAACAGCCCTCGAATACGGAAACCAAACACTGCCGCCGAGCCATTAGAACCTCAGCTTTACCGAGACCCCCGACTTACCCATTGCAAGCACTCAATATCATGAGCTAGCTCGGGAGGGGACACTAGTGGGGTGGTTGGGTATCACGCCTGCCGCAAATCCCCCAATCTTACTGCTTGCGCGCTTGCGCTGCGGTCTCGAAGCGATCAGATCACTGATACACACGCACTCGACACGCCGGAGGCTATCCCCACTCTGAAGAACTACCCGGGCTTCCCCACTCACCGGAAGAGTGCAACCCTGGCATGGTACGCGTGTGACCGCAATATGGGGCATGTCAAGGCTATATAAGACCTCACGCCATGGTCCATACCCAGCTCTTGATTCATTCCCAACAACCAATACCATCCAGGTCAATCAATCTCCACCTTCGCACCTTCGTCACGTATCACTTAGCCAGCATCATTCAATATGTTCGCCGTACGTTGATTCCCCTCTGTCCGAGCAGCTCCCGCTCGCTTTGCCTAGTTTGTCAACGTGAACACAGCTCGTGCTGCTAGCTGATACGAATAGGCTCCTATCAACACTCACGAGCCCTGTACTGCTTGCGGCAAGCCTGGGTATGTGTCTCTTTGGTACCGTCTCTACTCGGCCCCCTTTCACGCTCATCCCAGTCGAACGCTCTTTCACGTTCCTGAGTTGCCCACAGTATACCAAATTCCACTTCTCTCGCTCGCTGGCTCTCCCCATCCAGTAACATTCTCCACAGATCCTTTGCCTCATGTATCTCAATGGATCTCGCTGATTATGGTAGCTGCTCCTGCACCGCTGGGTCATGCGGTTGCTAAGCGTATCGGCCGATCCGACACACTTCGAACCCATCTCCCCATCTCTACATTCTGCTCTATCCTCCTCGCTTGATTGCCCGCTCTTTCCCTATCTCAACGACCACTATAAACATGTACTTTCGATCGCATAAGGAGAACCGAGGCTCAATTAAGGCGAGGTGTGCAGAATAGAAGGGGATTAGATTATATGCACTCTTGACAGCTTTACAAACTTCGATCGGCAGATAAGTTTACTCCAGCTGTTAGACAATCGTTGCTCGATGAGTATAGTTCCACTTCACTCCAAGCTATCCATCTTCATCAGGCATTATAGACTGAAATCACTGCCTCAATGGCCGTGCTGCAGATGGATCTTGCACAATCACACCGGCAAGTATGTCCGACAAAGTCTTTGGCGAGTTCTATGGCCGTCAGTCAATAGTCATACAGCTCACAGACGCCAGAATTAACTCACCCTCAACTCCAAACACGGCAAAGCCACCCCTCCCTTGCCCGTCGGTCGCAGAACGAAGTTGATTCCGGCTATTGAGGTCAGTGCGAGAGTAGATCTACTCGTAGGCGCTGTAAGACGTACCAGGTAGCCTAGACGGTTCCTTGACGCGCAACAAGACTTCGAAAAGCGGGAAAGAATTCAGAGCGGCGCGCGATGTCCGTAGAGCAGATGTGATTGATTGGATGATCATGGAGATCTACGAAATCAGCTACGCGCAGAAACATGGTGAGGACAAATGTACCAAAAAGAATAGTCCGGCGTAAGTCAAGACGGTCGGAAATAGGAACGCCGAGACGGTGAATAGCAAAGTTCCCAGGAAGAGCTGATCCACATCATAGGCGTATGAATCTGTTCTCTGTCTCAAGACGTTCCACCTCTTACCTATTAAAATGAGCTTCCGTCATCTACAAGAAGAGGTGTACACATACCCCTGAAGAGATTCCACAGCCCACTGAGAGACGCAAGCTGCCATCGACATATCGCCCTGGTAACCATATTGCACAGCCTCAGATGCAGCGTGAAGAGATTGATGACGTCCTGCAGAACCGCTAGGGTGAGGGTGAGACCGCCTAGAGAAGCGAAAGCGAGAGCTGTGAGGACAGAGGAAATGGCAGAAGTCGCAAAGGGCAGGATTGACTCTTCATGTATTAGCACCATTCCGCTCAATTGCTGCGCTGTCGAATCGATCGGACCCACCTTTCCAGCCAATGATGACAGACCCAAAAGTTGAGCAGAAGAATTGACTGAGTGGAGTATTGAGCTTCAGACCGACTGGCCAATCGTTTAGCCAGTTCAGAGACGAGACGATGTCGTTTGCGAGATGCCGCTCGCATAGCGCTGGGAAGTGAAATGCGAGGAAATCGTGGTTGTGCGAGATGATTTCGTATGAGCAATAACCAAGGATAAGATCATTCTGCTCCTGTCAGTGACTGCAGACAGAAAGACCGTTGAGAGAAACGTACCAGGATTAGCCAGACGGTGTTCCAAAATCTGTAGGTATCAGCTATGAATTCCCAAGGGCATAAATGCCAAGAGCAGAAGAAGGGATGAACGGACTCACTTCATGTACCTCTTGCTCCTTGTCTGCACTGAGACCCCAGGTCTCTGCAGAGTTTTCCGGAAAGTCTGCGGTGCCTGCAGTATCTGCTGAGCCCTCAGAGCTAATTGGGCAACTATGTATATCAGCGCCCGCATTACCCCAGATCAGCAGCCGGACGCCGGACAACTCACTCGTTGCACTCCATCGAGCCAGAGGCGCATTTGAGGATGACACGAATGGCAATTTGCAGTTCGAGGCATAGACGACGAGCGACAAGATAGCGGTGCAAGGGGAGATTGCTAGCCCGAGGGTGGAGAAGATCGGGATCCAGCTTGCAGTTGATCGCAATACAGCCCACGATCGACGCTGGGGTCCGACGATGCGGGCGATTTGTCGTTGTGCGTCGCGCATTGAGTTGACCTATCCAGTTAGCCTCATTACGATCGGTTGCAGACATGTCATAGCCAGTCATTTGGTGCACCTGCCCAGGCGGAAACTGCGCTCAGGTGGCTCCTCACCACGTCAGATAGGGAAAGTTGAGGACTGACCATCTCGATAATCTCTTCCATCGCGTCACCCTCCCTTTCTGTATTGCAACTTGGCCCATAATCATCCTGCACCTCCAAGCCTACAGCCAACGAAGAGGCTTTCGCTTCTTTAAGTGATTGTATGGGCGTAAGATATCGCAGTCGATCTCGATCTGGAGGGTCCACCAAGATTATCTGCGTGCCAGGACTGAGCTGTGTCAGTATCATACACTTTCCAGATCGCTGGATCCTGAAGGTTAACTCACATACTCCCTGTTAAGATGCCATCCCGGACGACGAATTGAAGTCCAGTGCACAGTCCGTCTGCTTTGCTCTCCCCGATCTGACCCACGACCTTCAGATTTGCGATATTGACTGAACATGCTAGTTCGGAAGTAGTCCCTGCTGCTGCGAGGACAGCTTCAACAGACTGCTGAATGGTCAACAATTCCCGGATGACAACGAAGACGAGGGCGAAACAGATCCCCGCGGATCAGGCTTGCACTCACCCATTCTTCGACGATAGCCAAGACGCAGAATATGCGAGAAGTCTGCCAGCCAAGAGCATACCCCGATGAGGGGCAGCTCAAGCCATTAGACCAGACCAATTGCATAGTATGCTATAGTGAGGATCGACATAGTTAGGTGGGATTCGAGATCTGAAACGTGCTGAAACGCGCTTCCGACGGAAGCGGAGCTGGATGTGGCGCAGGCAGCAGCTGCAGTGGCCATGGAACTGGCACCAGCTGTGGGGGTGTAACACCCCACAATCCACATGCGAACAGCAGTCGGGCCTCGCTCCACGCATGAGGTGATCGTTGCTTGACCCCTAGAGCAGGTGCCGCAGTCAGTAAAGACAAGTCACCCCTTATCACGGCGCCAGCGATCAAAAGGACCTGAAGCAGACTGTCGATCAATCAAGTGGGTCACCTGCAGGTCCTCATCAGAATTCATACAGATCTGGTCGATCATGGCGAACTACCGGTTTCTGATCTCCAGCGCCATGCGAGTGCTCACGGCCTTGCCCCGGCTCCACTCCGCCTTCATCTTCCTCTTCTCCCCCAAACCTGACTTTCGCTCTGACCTTCTTTGGCTTTTTGACTTCCCCGATCGCCTCGGCGTTCACTGCAACACCGCCGACCAATTCCACCCCTTCAACATCTTCAGTCTTCACACCGACCCCATGATTCCGACTCGAAGTACCATGCTCGTGCCCGTTCCCGTGCCCGTGCCCATGCCCAGTATCCAGCACACCCGCCACATCATCCACAGGCCCCGTCCGTCTTTCCCCGCTTCCCCCCTCGATCCCCAGATGCGCAGTCTCAATCACCAACCCCTTCCTTTTCACTCTGAATCCAAGGTTGTTCTCACCGGCCCCGCCACCCCCACGCTCATTCGTCGCTGATTGCGATACGCCCAGGAGGGTCGAATGTCGTAATGTTGGTGGAAGAAGGGTATGGGAAGTGGGGAATTGATGCAAAGTCAGGAGACCATGCAGGGGTGCGAATGTTGATGATAAGTTTGGATTATCTGTATGAGTAAGCTTTTGTAATAGCGGCGACAAAAGGGCGAGCAGCATACCTGCAAACCCGTGCATTTCGATACAGGCGTCCGTCATCCACGATAATGATTTTATCCACTCCTCTTGCCCTCCTACCCAGCCTGACGGAGGTGATGAGACGAGATGTGGAGGAAGAGTGACGATGATGCCGACTGGACGAGATCTAGTGAGGCCTCGTAGACCGTGTAAGAAGCGATGTATTTCCTGAATCCGGTCAGCTTCTCCTGGTACCATAGTGACGGAGAGTAGCTTACCTGGGCCGATGGATCACCCCAGTCTGCACTACCTAACTCGCTGATAGCTAGCCGTATCGCCGTGTTCTTCTCGGCCTTGGCGAGGAATGTACTGAGTCTTGATAAAGCGTCAGACATCGTTTCCCAAGCTGTGGCTTTGGGAGAGAGAGCGAGGTAGGTCTGTTGTCCATTTTGATTTATCTGAGAGAGGACATCGTTGGGAAGAGTCTTCATCAAGTTCAGTCCGCTGGATCTGCCTACATTATCAGTTTCAAGGCCAGGACGAAGAATGAGGAGTTATTAAACCCCGCAAGGACCAGGACTTTTACTCACCTGTAGATGTTCTAAACTTGCTCATACCCTCATACCGCCAAGCAATCTTCCCTCCTCCTCTCCCTTCTCCCAAATCGCCCCCGGCTCCTTCGCCCTCACTCTCACTCCCTCCAGCTTCGCTACTCCGCTCATCAACCCACATACACCCCTTGACCGTATCTCGGATTCCATCCTCTTCACCGACGATACAGCAGCTCTGACCAGTCGTCAAGCCCTGAGCTAGCCAGTAGCGAGTCAACAGTCGACCCCAAGCAGAGTGTACATCCGGGGTAAAGACCAGCAAAGACGCTCCGAGGGGTAGTCCACCGCCTAAGAGGTCGTCGAGCGATGGTACGCCAGAAGGGAGCAGCGGGAGTGAGGTCGATGGGGACGGGTGCGTCCCGGCTGGTGGAGCTGTAGTTGAGGGCCCTGCTCTACGGGTGAATGATGGCATAGTATATGATAATAATTGTCGAAGTATGCTTGCTCGCTACCAAGAAGCTCTTGCTCGCTACCATGAAATCAACTTTCCCACGGTTGTTTCTTAAATTTCCAGCTTCAGATATTCCGGTAGAGGGAAAATTTGCATCTACCATACATCTCCCTCCAAAAGCCACAATGGGCAAGCAACAGACTAAGAAGAAGACGCAAGCATGGAGGCACAACCCCATCAGAGTGCCTGATGCGCATGTTGGAGCTGGGAAAGCCGAGGGGAAGGCTGATCCAGGCAAAGAAAAGCAGATGTTGCCGATTCTCAAGAAGGTCCGTCTGTTCCGTCTGGCTTTCGTATTTGGACTCTGCTTATTGTGTGTGTAGCTCTCGTCGCCAGAGTACGCAGATAGGACTTGGGCTTGCGCTGCGATTTGCAATTTGATTCAGAATGATGCAGCGACGAGACGGCTATTCCAATCTCGGAATGTTGTTGGGGAGCTCATTGAGCGATTGTCGGACAGCGTCGATGAGGTCGTCGTTGAGGCGTCTGGAGCCTTACGGTGAGCTAGTTCCGCAAATACTCGAACGGAGCTCATGTGTCAGAAACCTGGCGATTGACGGTGGACACGAGCTATGTGGAGAGATGTACAACAAGGGAATCATGTCACACTTGACAACTCTCACTGTCAAGGTATGTGTACAGGATGTGACGCAGGCAAGCGATGGCTGATGGCCTAGATCTCAGCTACTATCGACACAATCCTGGCTTCTGACCCGTCCGTCCCGCGAGAACACACCGATGCCGAAGCTCAATCGCGGAAACACCTACTCTCCCTATCTGAGAATGTCATTTCGCTCATCTGGTGCTTGGCAGAGGCGAGCCACAAGACACTCAACGCTGTCAATGGAGCTGGGGTTGAAGGGCTGTTGATAAAGGTTGTCGAGGGTCGGAAGGTCACCGGGCAGGGAGTGACATTGGCAGCTGGTGAGTCGTCCTATCATTGGGGAAATCGAGCGGAGTCACTGATCCCGCCAGTGCAAGCTTTATATTCCTTGACGCAGGACAACTTTGCCTTCACCTCCACTCTCCTCCGACACCCATCTGCCATCCACGCACTTGCCGAGCTGTGTCGAGATGACCACACGGCCGGAGAACCAGCTGCGAAGAAACGGTCCAGCAAGGGCAAGGGGAAGTTGAATGGTGCAGATGAGGAATTTGGGGATGGTCGGGCATTGCTGAGTCGTCTGCTCGCGTGCGGTGCGTTATGTTGATCTGAGCGGAATAGAAAGCACCGGCTGATCTTTAGGTATCCTCAGGAATATTATCAAGCCCACCTCGAGGTCCGATGAGGACATTGATATCCAGCGTCTCACCAATGAGGTCATTATGCCACTCATCGATAGCTTGCTGGATGTCGATCTCGCTGCGATCTCCGCTCGAGTCGCGCAACTAGCAGCAGAAGCTGTAAGTCCACATGGTGGATCACGGAGGATCACTCGAGACTGATACTTCAGGCCGCGCAAGAGACCGACAAACCCCTAGCGAAGGACATGCAAGTCGACCATCAATCGTCCGCAGAGCAGACTCTGGAGCGTATCGAGAGAATGCTCAATACCGTCGTTGTTGCTCTTGAGATCCTTACCGGTATCTGCGCAGGACTAGAGGATGAAGAGGATTCCGCACCTGGTGCGGATGGAGAGGACGAGATGGTAGAGGATGAGGAGGACGAGGAGATGGATTCTGATGAAGGGGATGAGATGGACGATGAGGACTTGATCAACGAGGCGCTAGATCATGCCGATATGGCCAATGGCGACGATGACGATGGCCTGGACGAAATGGACGGATACCCCGGCGCCAAAATCAACACGGCAGTCACTATTCAAAGCCTTCTATCGCATCGCCTACCTAGTCGACTTACGAAGCTTGGACGACTTACACCGCTCTCTTTCCCTCCTGCCGGTACTCAACCTTCCTCACATCCACCCACTACTTCGGTTCTTTCGACATTACACCTCCGAGCGTACGAGGCGCTGAACAATCTGTTATTGACAGTTGTTGCGTCGCTCTCGGGCTCGAGAGAGGATGGAGGACGGATAGGGGAGATGTTCCCCTTGCGGGAATTATGGAGTGGGCTGTTGGGCACGGTACAGATGGTCGCGAGTGAGCCGGAGGTGTTGAAGGAGCGCGGGCAGGAAATGAGGGGCGAGGTGCTTGAAATGGCTCTAGGGTGTATTTGGGGGATCATAAAGCTTGGTTCAGGGTCATTGGTGTGTTTTCCTCGCTTGCTCATCCAATACCAAAGCTAACATACTCCAGCCCGTCACGACAGAAAACATCCAACTCCTCTTATCCCTCTCTCCCCTTCTCCGAACCCCACTAGCCCGAACAAGGCTGATCGAATCCCTCTCCGCACTCGCCTCAAGCCCTACCGTCACTCAAACCGACAACAGGATTATCGCATCCTCTCTCCTTTCTACCCTCTCATCGCCTGTTGAGCCAGAAACGACCATCGCCCTGGTGAACGCCCTGATTGACATCTACGCAGACGAGACGAGAGAGTACGATGTCGCCTTTAGAGAATCGGGGTATTTGGCTCAGTTGACAAGTGCCGTAGGCGGTGTGAGGGCCGCAGTGAGAAAGGTGAATAAGAAGAAGGAGAGAGAAATGCGGGTGAGGGGCGAAGAGGCAGTGGAGAACCTTGTGGCGTTCATCAAGTACCGGAGGGGGTTGGTGAAGGCTTGAGGAGATATCTTGATGTCTGAGTGGGGTGCTTTGTGCGCGTCGAGGTTGTGAAGCGGCAGAAGGAGGTATGCAATGATGGATGGAGGTGCCACATTGAGCTTGGACCTGATTGGTGGTGGTCAAAGCTCAGATCGGGGATGACGACAGTAGTGTGTGTGTGTTGATGAACCTTCTTCTCGCCAGCCAAGCTTCCCCCTCCCCTCTTCATTTCTTCCCTTCTATAGTTCTCCCTCTCACTTCTACTTACTTATCCCCATACTTCAGCTCGATAGTACAGCAGACATGGCACCTCGAGGACTCAGCGCGAACGAGAAGAAAGTGAAGAGTGAGTTTGGCTTTCCGTATCCTTGGCCCAAGGTGGCATCCCACGCTAGTCTACCGTTTGGTCCCCTTTCCTTCCCCACTCCAACCTCGCCTGACGGTCGCCCTTCTTTGGGATCATGACAGTTTCACTTTTCGAGGGGTGTCGCTGACTGTATAGTGCTAGAGATATTCCACGACTCCGTACGCTGCGCACTGATCGAAGGACGTCGATGTTCATGCAGGACTCCAGCTTACCGAAGCAGAAGGAGTTTTATACGCTGAAGGAAATGGAGAAGCTTGGTCCTAGTAAGTGGCTCGACTCGCTTCACGCCTGCTCTGTTCCAGCTAGGAATCCCTTTCCACCATGAGGGGCTGACAGCTGATGATTGCAGAACTGAAAGGGATCAGTCAGTCTTTCCTTCCTCCCTTGCGACGCGCTTCGACGTCATTGGGGCTGACTTTCCAGCTCAACAAACTGTCAAAGAGACTCTGGACGATCTAGTCGGAGATAGTTTGGTCATGTTTGACAAAATGTAAGCTTTCAGTCCCACGATTGTCTCCAGGTCAGAAGCTGACAACTGCAGTGGAACGAGTAACTGTGAGGCCAACCCCACCGCCCGCGTGACAGCTGCGAAGACAGACACTTGCGACCTATGTCCTGGCATCAGCTGATCCAGATAGACTACTGGTCCTTTCCCTCCGCAGCGGGCGCAGCGGTGAGCTATCAGACCCCTTTCAGCTCGAAGCCAGAAGGCGAAGCTGGGCGATGGCTGAGCTCATCTCTGCAGAAACAAGCCGCACTTGACAAAGCCAAGAAAGAGCTCGAGAATGTCGAAGCGCGTATCGCACAGGTCAAACTTGCGCTCATAGCTGCCCAGGAAGGGAAAGAAGACACGGTAGGTCTTTGACTACTTCCCAGCATCCACCCTAAAATCTTCTTCGTCGTCCTGATCACAGCTGGCCCGCCTTCCAAAACTGCAGCCCAGGAAGAGCTCAGCTGACGTCCCTAGCCAGACCGCCAACACCTCCTCTCAAAGCTCGATGCAGCCCGAACGACCAACACCGCCCTTAAGTCGGAACTTGCAGCTTATGGCGCTGCCGATCCAGTCAAGTATGAACGGAAGAAGCGGGCCATAGCCGTTTGCAAAGAATCAGCATTAAGGTGGACCGGTAAGTCGACATGATGCGACCCTCCTTCTCCGTATGCAGGCCTTTCTTACGTTAGCTATACATTCTGATCAAGCCCACGCTATGTCTTCGGATGCCTTAGCTGATTCTCATTAGACAACTCAATGGCTGCTATGGGGTTCGGTAAGACGAGTTGTCAGATGGAGGATGAGCAGATCAAGTCAATTACGGGAATTGGTGAGCTAGCACAATCGACTCCATGTTCAAGATTGGAGAGATCATCAGCTGACGAAGTCAGACGATGTTGACGAGTGGGAGAACCTCAATATCGACTAAGCAAGCGAACAACAATACCGTCCACCAAAAATCATCGCTCAAGACTTCCATACTACTCATTCATATTGCGCGCGCCGCGCGAACATCAAGCATCAAGTCACCGTAATCGTGTACCCACTCCGACCAAAGCTGTTCGTTGTGCAAGTATGAAGACTGTATTTTATATAGGATGATTCATCATGCAATGGATTATTCATATGCGGCCCATGAGTCATGACGCCAGAGATGCTCCTGCACTTTCGATCTCTCGCGCTCTATGAACCCCATATACTGCAAAATGCCCGAGAGCGTCCGATCTGGCAACATGCTCTGCGGGACGATGGCCTGTGGAAGAAGTCGGAGCCGTCTCTTGAGGTGAAGAGGCAGAGTTGCAGCCTGCGGCCGTCACGTCATCCTCACTAGCAAGGCCGTTTGCACGATGATCAGGGAAGTCCTCAGAAGCAATTGAGGGCTACCAAGGCTCGGTTGGTTGTCTTATAATACATGCATGGTCCTCCTAATATATACAAAGTTGAGCAAGTCTGGCTTGGAGTACTACGACTGGCGCAGTAGCGGTTCTGATTTGAAGCGTGGCGGGTCTCATGATGAAGGGTTGCGGAATCGATCGAGACAGTCAGGTCGGTTGGTCTTGAGGTTTCCCGTCGATTTATCGAGGCGAGGGTGCATGATGATTGAGAGCGAACTTGCGGAGTACGAGTGGTACTAATTGATCTATCGGTTCCAGGCGATGAAGCGTCTGGCGTTTCGAGTGAAATGAGTGAAGTCTTGGGAATCCTGAAACCGTCAGCTTGCCGTGTACCAAATGAGTGTGATCAGAACCAGAGCTGACTCACCTCGATGTGCTTTAAACCAGATTCTACAGCCGCCTTGTGTGCCTTTTCCAGTGTGGAAACTATCTCTTGCGCATCTTTCGGCAATGTCCCATCTAGTAATATAAGCTTTCACCGCTCTAGGGCAGAATGTGCTGGTTTACTTACAACGAGTAATTGTGTCGTTTAGCGACTTTTGTAATGCCGCCCGGTCCTCGAACGTCGCTTTGATCGGACCACTCAGGGCGATAACTGTGTCCTAGAATGATAAGCATTGAGCATGAGACATTCGATGGGTGGGACCTTTCGGGGGGAAAGGAACGTAGTGACAAGACACACGTAGAATATCGCTCGGTCGTTGCAGAGCGTCATCAGCTGCTCCATGGGAATATGTAGCTGTTTCTCCAGCTTGTCCACGAGAACTGTGATGGTCTCAGATCTGTAAAGAGTCAGCTTCGCAAACCACACGTACTATGTCACGGTTGAGCTGACCGCTTGGCAACACTTTTGTCTGACAGCAACTCAGACCCAGCCGCATAGATCTCGCCAATCTTGTCTTCGCCCTTACTCGACTCCCTTCGAGCGTTCTTGGTCTTGGCTGGAGCTACATGTATGAGCTTCATAGAGACTATCTGGGCATGAGAACGGTATGTGAAATTCACCTGTCGTTTTCGGCGCAGCGGCTTTGGCGATTTCTTTCACTCTGAAAGCTGTCAGCTTTGCGCATATGCACAAGAATACGAGTGTTCAGACCGCTCAACTGACGTAGATTTTGCAGAACGCTTGACTGGCGGCTTCTCAACCATTTCTTCTATCTCCTCGTCCTCCTCCTCCTCCTCTGCCTCCTCTTCTTCGGCTTCAACCCCAACATCCAGCTTAATCTTCTTCTTCACTGGTAAGACCACTTTCGGCTTAGCAGCTTTGGCCGACGCTGGCGCCTTATCCTCTCTGGACTCGATGACGGCGGCTTTCCTTTTGACAGGTTGCTTGACTAGAGAGGAGCGAGGTAAGGCAGGAAGTGAGGTACGGCCTTTCCTGGTTTGTGCGGCGGTTGGAGTGGAGGGAGGAAGGCCGGGCTCGGATTGACGGGGTTTCTTCGCTTCACTGGGTCAGCTCGAAACCTCTTCCCGATATGAGACCCTAAGAACCGATACAGACAGCTTACGTGCCATTCTGTAACCTCGTCCACAAGTATGCCAGGTGTATGTACGGTGTGAGAATGGGAGAAGGAATGCTATAGCATTAATTTGCACAGACCACCTCCACCCAATGGATTTACGTAAACAGAGAAAGCCAAAAGCAAACGCGTCGCGATCAGCAAGTCGCGTCCAAGTTCTCTACTTCACCTCCCCTGTACCTCCCCTCAATCTGACCACAATGACAGCGGTCTCCCCGTCTCGGAACATAGCATTCGACACTTCGGACTCTATATTCGATTTCGATCCCTTACCCACTTCCCTCTCGCCCACAACATCAGCCACAAAAAAGGTTGCCGAGCCTGAAGAATTCACAGCGGATGATGTCTTCAATTTCGAGCCTGAGCCTATGCGCGTTCCTGCTGCAGCATTATCTAGTGCCTCGCGGGAACGAGATCAGAGGATGATGGATTCTCCACCGCCAGATATGGAAGAGCCGGATGATTGGGAGGCTGATTTGGCGCGATTGGACGCTGAGAGGGGATGGGGGAAGGAGAGCTTTTCGAAAAAGGCGACTGTTCCTGTTCCTGTTCCTGTTCCTACTGTGTCTACTGCGGTTGACAAGGGGAAGGGGAAAGAAAAGGAGAAGGAGAAGGTACAAGAGGATTTCGGAGAGTCTGATCTGTTCGATTTTGAGGCTCAGCCAGAGGCATCTTGTAAGTTAAACAGGCCGGACGAATGGACCAGTCTGTGCGTGGAGCTTACATTACAGCTTCTCGTTTGCCTCCTGTTCGTCCTCCAGCGCCTGTTTATTTCAATCCCAGACTGGAACCCCAATGCGACCTCCCGCCTCTACGAGCAGAGACTGCTTCGGGGAGCTTCATACACTTCAAACGAAGGTTCAAGCCACAGCCCAGACCTCTCACCGTGAGCTGCCTCCATCTTGAACTTTGCTTGGATCTGAGAAGCTAATAGCTCAGGATGATTCACTAGGCGGACGTGGCACTGCCCCTTCATTACTCGGACAACCGCTACATCATCTCCTGAGAGATGTTGAGGAGTTAAAGAATAGACAACAGGCCGTTCAGTTAGTTGACCCTTTCGCCATATGCTCATCGGACGGGCTTTCAGCTGATTCCACCCAGGCTACAACGGCGCTATGATGCGGAAGCTCGACGCTCGGACCCTATCGCACAGGCAGCACTTGCTTCGGGATCAAGTAAGACGATGTGGGTGGATAAGTATCGGCCAAAGAAGTTTGCAGATCTACTCGGAGAAGATGTCAGTTACTGCTTTCCATCCCATCCGGTTGTGGCAAGAAGGAACAAGCTGACATGATAGCGGACTCACAGAGACGTAATGTCTTGGCTTAAAGAGTGGGACAAATGCGTCTTCAAGCGCGCCGCTCCTGCTGGAAAGAAACGGAAAGCTGGAGTAGAAGAGGAGATCAACCAATATGTCAGCTGTCCCGTCCCTCCCGAAAGCTGCTGGATGATCACAGCTGACAGATCCAGACCGACGCCCTTGGTCGACCTCGAGAACGTATCCTACTTTTATCGGGCCCACCAGGATTCGGCAAGACGACTTTAGCCCACGTCTTGACTCGTCAAGCGGGATATAAGGTCTTGGAGATCAATGCCTCGGATGATCGGAATGCCGCGACGGTATCCACTCGGATCAAGAATGCTATTGAGGCTGGAAGTGGATTAGGGGATAAGGGCAAACCGGTGTGTGTGGTGGTTGATGAGATTGATGGAGCGACCGGAGGTGATCAGGTTAGCTCTTTCTCTCGCTTCTTTTGCCCGGAAGAGCAGAGCAGAGCCAGCTGACGGTGGCAGAGCTTTGTGAAGAGCTTGATCAAGTTGATACAGGATGTACCTGCCAATAAGAAGAGTAAGCTCATCGTCGGGTTATCTCCACAAAAAAATCAAAGCTGACAATCCCAGAAAACACCCCTGCGAAACCTCTGCGCCGACCCATTATTTGCATCTGCAACGATCTGTGAGCTTCCCATTCGTTACCTCGTCTCTAGGACTACAAGCTGACTGCTAGATACGCCTCATCGCTCCGCCCTCTGCGCCCATATGCCCGTATAGTCCGCTTCCGGAAACCTGCAGCTCAGATACTTGTCAACCGCCTCAGAGAAGTATGCGAGCGAGAGTCGTTGACTGCGGATTTGAGGGTATTGACTAGTCTTGTCGATATTACCGGGGGAGACGTTCGGAGTTGTCTCAATACATTACAAGTACGTTAGCTCTCAATCCATCGTGAGGAAGCGCCGCTCCCGGAGCTGACATGTAGTTTATCAGACCCAAATCTGGTTTAGTTACAGAGGATCAAATCCGAACGGCCTCCATTGGATCCAAAGACTCTCTGACTTCTCTCCAGGCTGTATGGAACGCCCTCTTCATCCCCCTCGCCTCTAAAGAACGGCGAAAGCAACAATCATCCTCTTCTACTTCTACTAGCGATAATCGATTCATTCATCGTCTCGTTCCCCAGATCACATCATGTGGAGATATGGACCGACTAGTACAAGGATGCTTTGAACATTATCCGAATTTAAAACCACTCGATGGGAGCCTGGCGAATATCTGTCGACTACTCGATGGGCCTACAGGGTTCTACGATGTGTTGAGTAAAAGGATCGGGGAAGGGGAGTACGAGACAACGGGATATATGGGATACGCGGTCTGTGGGTGGTATGCCCACTTCGCGGCGCCGGCGAATAGTACGAGGTTGACCGAGTGGCCTAAAGCGGATTGGGAGGTGAGTTTGGGGTGTCTGTAATTAGGGAAGGTGTAAGATGATTTTCGGAGCTGATGAGTTTGTAGTCATACCAAGCTCGACTAGTAAATGAGGAAGTATCCACTTCAGTCAAGAATGGTTTCCCGCCCATCCTTCGAAGTTTATTTTCAACAACGACAACATTGACAGAGCTCATTCCGCTCTTGATGAGAATTATCACGCCTCCTCTCCGTCCTGTAAGCTGTTTCCCTCCAGTTTTCTTCTGCTTCGATGAAGATTCGGATCATTGGGACCAAAGCTAACCTCTTAGGTCAATGCGAATATCGTTAAACCTGCTGAAAAGGCCGTGTTGGACCGCCTGGTGGAGATTATGATACCGCACGGTTTGAGCTTCTGGCTGGAGAAGGCGGAGAATGGACAACCCATGATGAGGCTTGAACCGTTAGTACTTCAGCTGAAAGGATCCCGTGCTTTTCGGTATCCGGGGGAATGACTAGCTGAGGAGCATTTTAGGCCGATTGATTGTTTTATGCACTATGAGGGTAAAAGGGCGGATGATATTGCTGCGGGACGATTCGCAGTGCGGCAAGTGGTATCACAATCTGTCAGTTGTGAGGGTCTTACTCATGCGCCAGGAGTTGCAGGTTGGACTGTTTAGCTGATTCCTCGCAGATCGATAGTGAGCTTGCACGACGAAAGGGGGCGTTGGCGGGTTTGGACACCAAGAGTGCGAAAGAGACACTGGTGGGGATGTATGGTGCGGCAAAGTAAGCTCAGTGCTACACAAACAATCTGCTCGAGATTGGATGCATAGCTGACAACGGCAGGAAAGGGCATCAGGTCCATGCAGCGCCTGTTAAGCCCGAAGCTGTAAGTCTACTCAAGTATTTCGGAGTGCTGCCAGGAACTTACACCGCTAGCCGATCGTCACGGACTTCTTCGGTCGAGCGCTTGTCAAGAAGCCGTCTGCTATCATGGATGAGAACGGCGATGGTGAGTTACGCGCTCATTCTACATCCAATCAGTGCAGAGCTGTAGCTGATCAAGTCATCAGTCAATATGGATGAGAGCGATACGCCACCTCCGCCGACTAAACGATTCCGAGCGGTGTACAAGTTCCATGAAGGGTCCAGTAGCGCCGTGAGGAAGTGCATCAAGATGTCTACGTTGATGTAAGATCTGATAGGGATCTCAGATGCAGGTCATCTTGTACAGCTTGATGCATCAGGTCGCTGGCTGTGATGTGAGTTTTGTCAGATATCGCGATATCCTGAGAGCCACTTGCGGAATCAGTGGTGCTGATGACGGTGGCGATACAGTATATACAGTGGAGCCTTAAGCTTAGTCCGAGAGATATTGACGTACCATTTGGATTGTACTGTAGGAACTAGCTCTGGCCGTCGGGGGGGAGGTATACTGGGCAGACGCAGCTTGGCTCCACGCTCGAATCTTGTCGCTCGAGGTCCTGGAAGTAAGCACTAAGTAAGCATTTAAACAGACCCACGGCGAAGCATGACTAATCTCAGCTGCATAAGGAGTACCCTCCACCTTTCCCCCCCACCCAAATTCGCCACTCTCCTTCGGCGCCGCCTCCACTCGGCGCTCCTCGGCGCTCGGGCCGAGCTGCGAAAAGATACCCGAATAGGAGAATACCTCCCCGCCGAATTGCTCCGAAGCTCCACCACGGGGTAAGATGGAAGGGCGTTTGAGATTTGGACCCTGACCCTGAACCTGGGATCCTCCCTGAGCCCCTGACCCTGAATCCCCTGTCCTTGCTCTCGGACCCTTCAGCTCAGCTTTCATCGCCCTATCCTATCTTTGACAATTGAGATCATATCTACACCCTTTGCTCAACTCTTCCCCCTTCCCCTCGCCGCCTGCTGTGATTTGGATACCGCGCTTGGTGAGTTGAAGTTCAGTTCGTGGCTCGAAAGTGGGATCGCGGATGTGGGGGCGAGAGGAAAGGTTCGGGAGGAGATGCCGGTGGAGCAGTGCTTCTTATCAAGAGGAAAGGAAGGCTCTTTTTCTCTGTATGAGAAGACGAATGAAGGGGAGGTGTCTAGATGGGATGTGGGAGGTGCACAGGAGGGCGGAAGACTGGGCGGGAATCGAATCGATGCAGGATGGGGAAAGGTCATGATCATGCACCGAGACGAGGCGAGACGAGGCGGGCCATCGAGGGATTCCTTATCGCGTGATCTTACTAGTCCCTCCTACATCAGCTATTCCTCATTCCTTTGACTATTTGGTCCGTCCACAGCTCGTCTGATATACCTACGTCTTCTCCTAGCATCGCAGCTTTCCGCAAAACACTAGAATCATTAAGCTTACGCATCATCTTCTCTCTCTTCATCATCTACCCACCTACTTCTAATCACGCAATCTATCTCTATTTTCGAACACATCGCCACTTTCCTGCCAACAGCTCGCGACCCAATCCAGTTCCCTCTACCCCTTCTCACCAACAACAACAAATCACTTCTACCCCCCTATAGAGCCAATAGATCAACTACATCTTTCGATCTACGTCTCGTCTAGTTCGAAACCCCTCCCTCTGCCTTTCCTCGGCATAACCCCCAGAAAGTCGCCAAGTTGGGTAGATAACACCCACTGCCGGCCTCCTTCCGACCTCCTTGTGCACGTTTGAGATTCGTCTCGCGGCACGCTCCTCCCTTCCCAATATATACCTCCATCAACGCTCCCCAAAAATTACCGTCGGTCGCCATTTCCGACATCCACCAATCTATCAATATTTCACTTTACCTTCTACTCTTTACGATCTCGTCATACGTAACCTCGCCATCTACCGATCGCACACATAATCTACACCTACAATGAACCACCCGAACTACTCCCCTTATTCGAGCTCACCCGAAACGAAACTTGAGCGATGTTCCCCCACTCAATCTCAATCTGACATTATGCCTGCCCAAGTCTCCGCGCCTGCCGCACCCACTAAACCCAAAACGAAACCCCGCAAGCGGGTCAATACCGCTGAGAAGCGACACCAGCATAATGCTGTCGAGCGCCAACGACGCGAAACGCTCAATAGCAAGTTTTTCGTTCTTGCTCGACTCCTCCCTTGCCTCGCTAAAACTGCCCGACCGAGTAAATCGGCCATTGTCAAAGGGTCCATCGCGCACTTGACTAAACAGCGAGACCAGCGTTTACTCGCTTCGCGTCTTCTTCGTCAGCTCTGCGCAGAGAGGGACGAGCTCGCCCGAGAGTGTAATGGCTGGCGAGCGGCGAGTGGGTATGCAGGTGGTCAGGAGCCTGCTGCGGCCACGGCGTGGACGGATGAGATGGATGAGGTTTGTGCGGTTGAGCAGGAGACGTTTGGGGAATTTGCGGAAGAGGCGGAGGACGGAGATGATGCCGAGGATCAGGAAGACGTCATGGAAGCCACCGGTGGTCAGGCGGCTATCAGTGTGCCGATGGGGATCGAACAAGCCACCGCTGCAGTTGCCAGCTTCACTTCAACAGCTATGGGTCTCATCACTCCTAGATCCTCTACTGAGATCGACCCGCTTTCCCTCGCTTTGGGATTGTCCATGCCCACTACTACCGAAATCTCCTCGCAATCCCGTCCTTCGACCCAGTCGTCCCAGTCCCGCGACGTAAAGTGGCCGACGAACTTTGACTTCTCGGCAACTGTCGTACCCGGTCTCAATTCCGAGTCTGTCCCTTTGACTCAGACGCAGCACTCGCTCCACCGGTCGTCATCCGCCAGTATGCCTTTCGGGGCATTCATGTCTGAAGCATCGTCCGCTTCACCCACCGCTTCACTCCTTAACGGCCTCCCTACCCCTCCGAACGCTAGCGACTTTTCGCAATTCACACACACGCCATCTCCCCGCTCTAGCGGCGCTGGGTCATTCGACGAAAAATCCAACTCCCACCTCAACTCTGCGCAGCAGTTCCAACAACAAACATCCTTCGCGTTGCAGCCACGCTCGCAGTGGACTCAGGCGGATCAGCTCCTATTCCTCCATTCGCTACAGCAGCAGCAATTGCAGCAATCTCAGTTCGTTGAGATGCAGCACCGAAATTCTACTCCTTCCGGCGGGTTCGGTAGATCCCACAGTGTCACTTCCGACACTTTCGGGCAGCACCACCCGCAGCAGCAGCAGCAGAATGTCCACTCGGCCAGTCAATCCCTGCCACTCTACTCGTCTAGCGCCTTGCAGCAATTGCAGATGCAGCAGCAACAACAGCAGATGATGCTCCAGCAGCAGCAGCAGCAGCAGCAGATGGGCGGTGGTCAAGGACAAGGTCAAGGGATGCCAATCCCTCGTATGTCAAACGAGCAGATGGAGGCATGGAAGAAGCTTGCGATGGGAAGTGGGGGTGGGAGTGGTGCCAGGGCTGAATTTGGGATGTGGGCGCAGAACGCTTTGAAGGGGTATTAAGGAGGGGGAAAGGGGTAGTACGTATCTTCAGCACGGGCGATTTGGGCTTCTTTAGTTGTTTTACTTGGGGATTCAGTCGGGTAGTTTTCTCTTCTTTGCGGTGGGTTTCTTTTGTTGGTTGTTACTACTATTCGAGGTTAGGGCGTGGGTATGGGGCTAGTGGCTGGGGGATGAGGAGGAGGACGTAGGGGGGCTAAGTTTGAGTCGAGTTGTAAATCATATATCGTCTATTTATTTATGGTGGTAGGAGGCTGGGCGTACGAGATCGTTGACTATGACACAATGCAAGATACAAGTAAATATACAACTCCTCACAATCGGTAGTCACGGCAGGCGTCGATTGCTTCAGTGCGAAGTGGGAGGAAGAGATGCGAAATCCTCCGAGAACCAACCGAGATTGATGCCTGAAATTAATTTGTTTGCCATCTATCGTTACATTTCATCTGCAAAGGCAGACGTGACCACTACTACACTATCCCAACAGTGTCTCTATCAATATGACCCGTGAGTCTCTCGGACACCTCCTATAGATATCGAATCGGCAAGTGCGATATCAAGAACGATCACTCAACGAGCTGCGACTGGTGACTGGCGGCCGTTGACCGACTTGTCAAATATATCGCACCAGTCGAGCGGGGACCTGGGGCTGCTCTTCCCTCCCACAGACAGTTCGACAGCTCGGAGATGAAGAATCCATGTTCAAAAGCTCAACGATATGCGGGCGGGCGGGCGGGCCTGGCATGTCTGTAAACGACTCGAAAACTGATGTTAATTAGGTGGGGATCAGCGAGAGCGCGATAGAGCCAAGAATGCCGCTAAGCTGTGAGTCTCTTCTTCCTTGTCTGTCTTGTTTGATACGGCGTGGAGGAGGTGCAGGGCTGGCGCGACGTCTGATCAATCGCTGCTTTTGGGTATGAATTGGCATCTCAACAAGGCGGGAGTACGGATGGGGGACCGCCGGAGAATATCAGGATCACCAACTGTGGAACGAGCCCTTCTGACTGTGTGTGCACTTTGGTAGTCCAACCTGGAGGCTTACGTGCATCATCGCGCCTGCTCGAATCAAAGATCAAGACATTATCATTATTCTATAATGGGTCGGTCACTGATACTCACAGGCAAGCGGCAGGGGCTAAGAAGACTGGGAATCCACAACAAAGGAGAGAAGCGTGAGTGACCCGTTGGGTCTCTTGGCTCCAATACTGGGCGTCTTGTCAGAAGTGGCGCTGATGTCTCGTAGAGATGCTAAGGCTCTAGCAGACAAGTATGTCCATTTTACTCTCTACCGCTCTGATTAGTCTGAGGACTGGTTAGGCCGGTCGACGTCTAGCATGGACCCTCACTAAACCCCCATATAGGATCGCCGCAAAAGCCCTGGCGGCCGAACAAGGGATCGTCGACCCTAAGCTGAAAGCGAAGGCTGCTTCAAATATCGCAGCTACGGGTGGAGCTGGGGCTGGGGCGGTGAAGAAGTGAAAAGGGGACTGGTTCGTCCAGCTAGAGATGAAGGTGAGACATGAAGAATTTGTTGTCAGGGCGTCAGCTGGATCGCTGATCAGCAGGTAGATCTTCAAGGATGTGACGAGTACGAAGTCCCGCCGCGAGATCGAGATGGTCGTGGCTCTGGCCACTCATGTCGCTTGAAATCCCAGAGCGTTGTTTTCAGGTCAATTATAGATGGGGCAGGCACTTATGCATGACTTATATTTCATCAGGTACATACAGCATCTACAGCCATCTACAGTGTTGCTTCCTCGTGAGTTGTGGTCAACTACTAGGGGGTTTCTTCTACAAATGACATGATTTCCACGCTTTAATTTCTATTTATTCTACAGCAGTATCTGTGAGTCGCCAAAAAAACAATCCCTTCTTTCATTCCCACATACCCTCAACCACTCTAATCGTATCAAGTAGTAGATATCCTCTTCTTCCCCCTGATTCCCTGCCTAGCCCCCGTCCTCCCTCCTCCGACCCCTCCGCCCACTGACCTAGACTGTCGATGACCCAGAGGCCTAAACATGTCCGCTAAGCCCATCTCCACATTCTGCACTGCAACCGCGTTATCACTTCCCGCGCCTCCCCCATATCCCTCTTCATCCTTATACATTGCTGTCCCCAATTCGTTCTGAACGGTATCACGCACATCCCCATCTTCCATGGACATATCAGGCGATACCTCCCTCGAACTCCCGCCGTCCCTCCTCGTAATCGGAGGTACCTCCAGGGCATCACTGAGATCTCTCGAACCTAACCTCGACGCCGTCCGTCTTATCGACCCCGCCTGAAGGCCCAGCTGAGCATTCGAGGATATTGATAATGTACTCCGTCGACTAAGGTCAGGGCGGGATGAAGGACCCGGCGATCGGCCTCTCCTTCCTGTCCATTCTAATCCTTCTTGTCCCGATATAGCCGTTGCCGGACCCGAGATTGATCGCTCATGGCCAAGTAGTTGTCGGTGAACGCCCTCATCACTCACGCTCTGCAACCCCACCAATCCGCCCACTCCCACTCCTAGTCCGGCGGCAGTTGTCGTACTTGCTGACCTTACAACTCCCGCAGGCAAAGTCGTAGCGCTCCTCGGCCTCCAACGGAAAATCATCACAGTCCTCGGATCCGTCTTGGCGCCCTTGGGCAACTGATGTGCCCCAAATCCTTCAATTTCAGCTGCGCGCTCGGTCCGGCCGGAACTGTATAGTGTAGGATGGGCAGATCGGAGGGATTGGAGATGCAATGATAATGCCTGTGGAGCAGAGATGGAGCGGCTAATGAGACTAGGCCGGCTCTCGGGCGATGAGGATGGTTCGGGCTTTTGGCCTGCGGGGTAGAGGGGGCGAGAGGGGGCGGTTGAGGTTGAGGTTGAGTGATGCAGAGGGTGCACAGGCGATGTGGGGACGGTGTGCGCTTGAGGGATAGGAGGGTGCGGTGTGTAGGGTGTGTTGGGGTATGACGTATGCGAGTGGCGGGTGTACGTGTGCGTTTGGGTGGGATGGAGCGGTGTAGGTGGAAGTGAAGAGCAAACGACGGGACGCATGCGTCTGGGATTGTCAGTCAATGCCTTCCCTTTGATACATCTCGCATCAGGTCAAAAGGTCAAAGAAAGGGGGCATGTCTGGGTATGGACGAACAGTTGAACTTACTGAGAGTAAAATCTACCAATCCCAGCTAGGCGCTCTCTCCCACTCTCACTCCATGTCCCAGTCCCACTGGATGATGGCGCACGCCCCTCTACGCCGTGTCCTGGGTCAACGATAGAAACAACTAACGGCGAGTCCCTCTGGTGTCCCTTCCCTGTGGGGGACGGTGTCAGGGGGGATACAGCACTGGCATGACGGCGATTGATCAGGCGTTGATGTGGTAGATCGGCCAAAGGGGGTGGTCGGAATTTCGGGGCGGTGAGGATTGTGGTTGGGGGTGGGAAGTGCGATGGGGAGGTATGGCTGTGGTGGAGATTGGCAGGATGGGATAGTAGGTGTTCACTTTCGGGCTAGGTAGATTAGCAATGGGAGCAAGACGAGCAAAGAAGGCAAGAAGAGGAAGGCGGGAGACTCACGTCGTAATCTGAGCACATGCAGACATTTCGAAACAGCCACTTTAACATCCTGATAGACTGTCTTTGATCAAGATGAAGGATAGGATAGGATAGGATAGGATAGAAGGTGGATGACCTCGCTCGAGGTCTTTTCGGATGGAAACAAAGGTAGGTGGCAAAGTCAATTTGAGTCATCCATCATGGACCATTATTGTGGCTCAGGATTCGATGACTGAGAGGGGCCGTGGAAGGTAAAGGTAAGCGTAAGCGTAAGCGTAAGGAAGCGACAGGAACGTCCTTCAACGTATGGATAGACTGGAGGCGAGTTAGTTTGGATATAATATTGTCCCATTGACCCTTCCTTGATTGATGAGGGAAAAAGCTTGTATAGCCATAGCCGCACGTACCTTGTTTAAAGTAGACCGAGCATCACGCTAACTAGAGGACCTTCCAACAAAGGGAATGTTACTCCGTAGCTTTTAAAGTCGCATCACGCCTTGTCACCGTTCGGGTCATAGCGAAAATACAGGACCGATGTTGGGTGATCGATGATGAATATTTGAGCTCGGTCATCTCAGCGCCGCCCAGCCAGGCAACCTTCTACTCGCTATATGCACACCGCCTCGGAGTGCCTTTTGTCCGCTTGCCCGACACATAACTGACTGTTCCCGCCGGTAGATGACATCGATAACTAGCGGACCTCGCAGGCTGTGTTTGTGTTTGTGTTTGTATCGGTGCCGGTGCCGAGGTAGGTTGGCTTGGGGCGTCGAGGTCAGGCACGGCGATGTAACGAAGGACATCGGTCGGGCGAGGGAGGGCCACTAGTATCGCAAAGGAGGGTGAGTGTAAGCTTTGGGCTTATTGTTCTCATTCCGCCGTTTGGGCCGCTGATCTGTCCAAAGTGGGTAAGGGTGGGGGAAGGGAAAGGGAAAGGAAAGGAAAGAGGTTGTCCGTTGGCAATGGGGAAAGCTGAAACGCCGAAAATTTTAACGCCTCGGTTCATCTTTTGGCGGAAGAAGCGAGTGTGGCACTTCTGCTAGGAGAGCGAGCGCAATCGATCACAGAGCTGGTAGTGTGAGCCACCGGTCCATCCTGTGTGCTCGCCGTAGAAAACATGAGCACTGTATAGAGCCGGTACTGGGTAACAGATATATACTGAAGGTACGGACTCACAACCCACACTACCAACAACACCGCGCCTCTGCCTCGGTCCAGAATGACTACCATAATCACCACTACAGGGCCCCGATCATCGATCATGTCTACTCGTCTTCGCCCGAAGATGCACTAGGCGCGCGCCCCTTCTTTCGTCCAGCAGCGGTCTTCCACTAAAACCGCATCAGCTTTATGACCGAGAAGAATGAATATTAAGCGCGTCATCTCACCTTGTTCTTCTTCTGCACTGGGGCCTCTTCCTCCTCCTCTTCGTCCGAGCCTGGCCCATCTTCATCGTCCAACTCATCCTCCTCTTCACCCTCCCCAGCCGCGGCTCCATCACTCGTTTTCCCCTTACCCTTCCGTTTTTTGCCCTTATCAATGAACTGGTCCTCCGCGACCGGCACCGCTTTCTCGCCAAGAGGCGCGGTATTGCGATCTGTGAATAAGCCGGAGCATCCTGGACATTTCGGTACTGCGATAGTCCGGATCATGGTGTAACAGGTTTTATGTAGATGGGTGTCGCAATCCCCTTGCGCACATATCACACCCTGGAGCGATCAGCGATTAGGGTGTTGGGTAAAAAGAGATGGAGAATGACTGACAGTGAGAACTGTCTTGCTGCATCGACCGCATTTTTTGATGACACCGTCATAGCCAGCATTGAGCCAACTGTCCAGCTCCAAGATTGCCCGTGGCGCTAGGGAGTATCGTCCACGTCTTTCATGTCAGCTTTATGCGTCTCCCACTGACCTCAGGGCCGGTGATGACCAATTTTTAGCTTACTTTGATCGATGCAACCAGCCCCTCGCAACGAAGCTCGACAACAGGTTGTCCGCAGCGGACTTTGCCATAGTCCCAGTCAGTTGTTGCGTGAGGAACAACGCGGTGTTGGACCCGATGGAGTTGCCTGGATAATTGAGAATGATTTTGTCGGCCTAGGTTTTCAGCCGTGGACACGTAGTCCTAGCCGGACAAGAAGACGTACGACAAGCTTAAAGTAGGCAATTTGTAGCGGCTCATAATCCGTCATGTGTGTAGCTTCACCTCCTGGATCCGTGTTGATCTGATCATCAGCAACGCTACCAATGGGTCCAACTAAAAACGTACCAGAGCCCAATCATCCTCCCCATTCGTGTCCTCATTCTTGGTGGTACGCATCTCCATCTGCAGCTCACTCTGCTCCAAGATCTTATTGATGTCTTTGAAGAACATCCGGGCTCCATGCTTGTTGGCCTCGTGAGGTGGTTGGAAATTGTCATCAGCAGCTGTTCCTTCAGTTCAATTGTACTTTGAGTGATCAGCTGATGGGATTGACATACCGTGACAAGCACTGATTGCTCGTTTATACAGCTCCACCATGTGTTCTTCCGTCTCCGCTCGTCTAGAGAGTAAAGACTGTAAGAAAACTCGGTGTAAGTCCGTCGAGCGGACATTGGATTGAGTAGGGTTCACCATAGTGTCTGTGGATCGCTCTGATGAGTGATACGATGCCTGAGAAGGAAATGTAAGCGATGTATGTAAGAGTGTGATGCTGGACGCGTCTCAGCAGCCCAAAAGATCGACGCGTTCCTGATCCGTGCGCAATTAACGCCAGCTGACGTAAAGCTGCTCTGGACTGAGAATTAATTTCAAGCAGAAACACCTCTCATAGCCTACTATTGTTATTCTGCTCCTACTTCAGCTTGCAGGATGACAGAAACAGTCACTAAGCGCCTACGCCTACATATCGGCGGTCTTACGCCCAATATCACCCCTACCCACTTGAAAGACAGATTTAAGATCTTTGGGCAGGTAGATGATGTCGAGCAGCTACAGCCTGATGCTTTGGGTATGTTGGTTGTCCCTGTTGTTCCTCTTCAGACGGTATCAGGCTAACTCTTCAGGTCAGCCCAGGCCATTCGCATACCTGACTATGCAAATAACTCCAGCTCAGCTAAAACGATGTAAGTCCCCCACACTCTCTCTCTATGCACCGTCTCCCCGCTGAATCGTTAGGCATGAATATCCTCAGTGGATCCATGTATCGCGGGACCCAACTCCGTATTGCCGAGGCGCGACCTCGACATACCGAGAAGCTCAAATCAGAGCTTAGTCCACCTGCAGTAAAAGTTGAGAAGCAGCAGATCAACAAGAGGAAGAGGGCAAGGAGGGAGATGGGGCCTGAAGTGGGTAAAGAGGCGCAAGATATGGGCTTGGTCAATGAAGAGAATCACGTTCGATCGAAGGTATGTTCTTGGCCTTTTTTAAGACGTCTCGCTGTCTGGGGTGGGGTCTATGCTGATCTGGTAGTTCTGGAAAGTCACACCGGACCATCATCTCATTCGACCCTTAGCCCTTCGACCAACGCATACACTTCCCCCACCTGTCATTGCCAACGCCACCGTCGCCAAAGCATCCTCAGCGACCGACAAACCAGTCAAACGGAATCCGCCAAACAGACAGCGGAGACGAGTAATCAATCCGCTCTTGTGGGCACCGACTCATCTGACCGGTTCGGATTTGGCCGATGGATCAGCCGATAGCCAGGAGGTCGACGGCGAGTGGGTGTTTGAGGAAGCGGAAGCGGACGGAAGCGAGGAAGAGGAAGAAGCGGGTAAAGAGGGAGAAGAGGACAAGGTGGTCCTCGGTCGATGGCGAAAAGTGAAGGGAGACGAAGGCGAAGCGGAATTGCAAGTTGTTCGAGTCAAAAGACGGCGCGTGCAGGGATCAGAGATTGGTCTAGAGGATGAAGAAGGGTCAGACGAGGAGTACGACTGGGGCGCAGTCAATGGCGATAGAGAGGATTCGCCCCTGTTCGGATCAAGGGATGTGGGTGGGACAGAAGGAGAGTCACCAATGTTCGCCTCGAGGCAAGGTGATATGGATGATGAGGCGATATCGGATGTTTCGGAGTTGGAGGCAGATTCTGATCGTTCGCCTTCACCTCTGTTCGCTCCAAGGGCTTCGGGCGTCGCCATTGCCGAGACTGTCGATGATATCGACGAGGAGGATGCCTCAGGCATCTCATCGGCAGAGATCCACTCAGATCTCGCCGCTGGAGTATCGCCTGCACCTTCTTCGCCTCTCTTTGCTGCCCGACCTACGCCATCCGCATCGATCTTGGTGACTACGTCCACTCTCGTACCACCACCGAGCCCACCGACTGCAGCAACCCCACTTCCCTCGGCCTTTGCCCCACCTTCAATCCCTACCGCCCTCCTCTCTCAAGCCAAATCCGAAACCTCCCTCTCCTTATCCGTCATCTCCTCTCTCCTCGCTTCCACCCCTAACGCACAATACATACCCACCCGACCAGGCCGAGATGAATGGAAAGGTTTCTCAGAGAGCGATAGTGAAGATGAGGACATATTCGAGGGGCGGAATGTGGTCAGTGATGGTGTCTTGAGATTGAGAGGTGGAGCTTTGGTAGGGGAAGATGAGGATGAAGATATGGAGGATGGGGATGTGGACAATTCGGATGTTGAGTCAAATTCGACCTCTGAACCTTCTTCTTCGGGCGGTTCGATCTCTGGTTCCTCGACCTCTTCGGCCTCGTCTTCTTCGTCGTCGTCATCTGCATCCGACTCTGACTCTGACTCTGGTTCAGATTCGACATCCGACTCAGACGCCAAAATCACCAAACCCACCCTTCCAAACCGCATCGCAACCCTCCGAGGGCTATTCGGCTCCAAATCCACTTCAACCCCTTCCGCCTCCGTTCCCACAAGCGGCGGATTCTCACTGGCGGCCCTAGCAGGCGATATAGAAATGACGGACGAGCTCGACATTCCACTCGCTACTCATCCCTCTCAGCCCCAAAAGCCAGAACTAGAACTCCTCGCTCATTTCCCCAAACAGACATTTGACGCTTCGCCCGACATCCCGTTATTCTTCGCTCCTGCTTCCGCGAGCAGAGGGGAGAGTAGGCCCGGATGGGCCAAACATCCCATTACGCTCCAGAAGGAACAGGCTGCTCTGGGGGAGGGAGTGGTAGGGTACGGACCAGGTGCGGGGTCGAGTGCGGGTGTAGGAGGAGAGACTACCGTAGGATCAGGAAGTGTTGGGTTCTGGCGCAAAGAGACGGACGAGAGTATGCAGGAGAGGTGGAATCGAGTCCGAGGGGAATTGACTACTGAGTGGAAGAGGAAAGGGAGGGAGGCTAGGAAACAACGTAAGAGGCGCGGAGGGGGTGGGGATGATGAGTAGTAGGCGTCTTTATTTGTTTGTAAGTCATATTGCTGCGCAGTGATTGGCTTGAGCGTAAGTGCAGAGGCTGATTATGGTCCAGCATGCCACTCTGCCTTCCTTAGATGACATGTCCATGTCCATGGATATGTCTTAGTCCTACGCACTTGGGACCCTCATGGGACAAACATGCTCACCGCATGGGTATCCGCTTTGCCTCTGACCGCGTACTCAGCACATCGGGGCTGCCGAAATTTCGCTCTATAGCTACGTACCGAAGATTGCCAAGCTCTCAGGTATTGACATAGAGTTCCATGGTGACCTCGAGGCTCGTATGTCATCTACAATGAGTAAGGCAGGGATCATCTCCTTCGTCTGTACGCCCGACCATCTCTATCGCTGAGTATCCGTCTGATTCTGATTCTGACTCTGACTCTGACTCTGACTCTGACTCTGATTTGGACTCAAATCTTCCAGGAATTGCGCAGCCAGACCAGGGTTGGTCGACAGCAACGCGCGCTGATACAGATATTCCGCGAACGTCGATACGCCACTTCCCAATTGCGCTACCGAGCTGTTCAGGGATCTTTCTCCAGCTTGCGATAGCTGTATCTGCGTCGTACCACGCTCTTGAGAATGGGACGAGCTTGGCGAAGGATGACTCCTGGGTGAATCTGTATGCCTATACCGATGTGGGTTCGACCCATGTTGCCTGTGTGTTTTCTCTCCGATCGGAGTGGGAAGGGGATGGGTGAAATTATGCTTCACTTCCTGAGAGGTAGGTAAAGCCTGAAGCTGGCTGATAGAGACAGTGAACTGGAGGGACAAGCAACGTTGCCCAGACCTAGTGCCGCGGGGGTCGAAAGTTGAAACACGTCACGCAATCACCTCCTTTGACGACCTCCCCTGACGATCGACTGGCTTCAACTCCTATCACCGACACCCGCGTGGTACTACCCCAGCTGTGACGGTACTCATTACATGCTAGCACCTGGGCCCCAGTGAACTAAAAGCGATGTCAACATCACCTCTGCACTGAGTCAATGAGTGATATCCGGCAGATACTGGGTCCGGGGGTGGGGCCAGGAGGATCGTGGACCTAAAGTCTGCATGCCTACCGAATATAAACATCTCAAACGGGGGAATCAAGCTGGCATCGTCATTCTGCTCAACCGATCGGGGGTATGGCTAGTGGAGCTGGTCGACCTCGCTTTCTGGTCCCAATTGCTCATCGACAGAATCATCGCGTGCGGCGTTGGTCATTTCCGGCTGCTCGAGCTCGTGCTGTCATCGTTCTGCACCGAGCGCGGGGTCGAGTCTTGGGCCGATGGAGCGGACCCGGTACTGAGGTTGCAACCTGAAGAGCTGTCAGCGACCGATGCGGGTTCCTACTACGTATGGCTCAGCAGGCCGAAAAATGAAGCTAGCTAAGATTTGATATTTGCGCGACATCGCCAGCCGCAAGGCTCGAAAGCTGAACTCACCGGGATTGGCGGATCCCGACGCATTGTGTTTGCGTCGGCAGTCATTTGGACCTGCGCCAAACATGATCTCGGCCCAGCCCTCCGTTTCGGACTTGGCCGCCTGGATCCCGGATGGCGTAGAGGAGATGGTCGCGCCTTCACTCACCGGTCGACGAGGCGACATCTTCGCTTGGAGCTTGATGAGGTCCTCAATGAAGGTAGGATCCGCAGCGACCGACGTTCCGACATCACCGAACGATATGCTGGGCTTCTCAGCTCTTTGCGTTTGGGACGAAGACATTGGAAGACTAGTTGCGGGTCAGCATCGTGGGTGCAAGTGGTGTACTGAATGCGGCATCCAGCAGAGACGCACTGGTGGACGAGTGGGACTTACGAGGTACTGGACTCGGTCGCGGGTTGCAGTATGGTGGGGCTTGTCTGTGACTCTTAAGAGGTGGTAAGCTCTCGACTTGTCAAGATGATTTAGAAGTAGAGCTGCAGGGGAGAATGGATTAGGTTCCAAGCCCCCAGCCTTGGTCAGCCTTGGTAGTTCGTTCAGAGCAGTCAGGACAAGTAATCGCGACATCGAAGCCGTCATTCCTTTCGTCCCCCAACACTGCACCGGTCCTACGGGCACGTCATAGCTCCAGAGGCCCCTCTGAGAGATACAGCACATCCCGGTCGCGTTTCAGACCCATTCCTTTCAGCTGGTGTCTCCATACGTCGCCACGGCAGGTAATAGGTATAAACGCCATGATCTCCGGCACCCTGATCATCATCAAAGATACTTCGATGACCGCTTCATGTACTTGAATTAAGTGGCAGGAAAGTCAAGACGACATGTAAGCTTATCAGTAAGACCGCTGAGGGGCTGTATAAGCAGGGCAGAGTTTTCAGCCGTTGAGATTCCGTGGCGGGCATCTCTCGATAGGCAAGTCAGAGTTGTACCGTATGTGATAGAGTGTCTACTTCGGATTCAAGCTGGGTCACTCTCAGGAGTGGGCGATCAGCAGAGTGGATAGAGATGCGCTTCCCTGCTGGTACGCGATGTATTCGTCAGATAATAGTGGGAGTTGGGTGATCCTGCCGAGATAAGTCATATTCTGAAGCTATCAGCTTCGAGAGTGTCCCGGCCCAGATACTGAACGATCAATCGGACCATTCCACTTACTTTGACATTACCCGTCCTTGATAACACAGAAACTCATATCCCAAGCTGACCTGTCGCCATTCCTCTACCCCATACCATCCCTCGCAAAGCGGCATACTGGAACCAAGCCCCAAAGAGCACAAAGACATGGAAGATCTGATGTGAATTGCCGAAATAATCCACTTTGCCGGGAAAGAGACGTTCGGGGAATCGAGCGGCACTGCAACATCGTCAGCGCACGCCTCCTACTCCAAGCAGGGTATATTAATGACATCCACCCGGCCAGGGACTTACTATAAGACAGCTCCGAAGATATAGCTCGCCCCTCCTGCAACCACCAGATCCAGACTTGCCGACTCCCTCGCCCATCCCACACCCCGAGTCACGACTACATGACCAATAGGAAGAACGCTCGATAGTCCAAGTGCAATGAAGGTGAGGGTGCGATGCCATCGATTCGCTCGACCATGGGCGGAAAGGACCATCTACGTTGATCAGCACGTTTCAAGGTAGCCCCGAGCAACGCGTGCGGTGATGATGACTTGCCCATGCAGCACCTAGCCCAGCGGAGAGGATGAGACCTGAATGATTAGCTGTCGAAGGCATTTTCTTAAAGCTGATAGCTCACCCATGTAGAAGACCTGCAATCCTGGAGACTCGGGGAAGGCATAGTACATGGCCGGGAGGACACTCCCCACGATGAGAATGACGATTCCAGTCTTTCACATCAGTTCTAGATCTGTCCGTGCCCTGGTAAGATGTGCTCACATAATCACCACTATGTCCCGCTATGCACACCTTCTGGCTACACGGCTGTATCGTGTGAAACCAAGCGCTGAGCGATAGGCAAGCTACCGCACAGACCAGGTATCCCGTCATTGCGATGCGGTCGTGTAGTGTCGGAGGAACTGGTGCGGGGTCATGCTGACCTGTCCAGGATGATGGGTGAGGCAGGAAGGGGGCGAGTGCGGGGAAAGGGTGTGGGATGAGGTGGAGGGGGATCAGGGCGAGGAAGAATAGGGCTCCGATAGAGTGTGTATGTATGTTGACTGTGAGCGAGTCAGCATTGTTTCGTCTCTGTATCTGAGCTGAGGAGTGAACAAGCGAGCTAACCTGTCTCATTATGGAGGCCTGCACGTATTATTAGCTGTAACCGCGCTGATTAGGGTGCGAGCTTACACGAAACGGCGCTCCATAAGCAAGCAGGTATATTGTATAACTGCCGTCTATACCCAGTCAAGATCCAGGGATTATCTGTCTGCCACGGTAGGCTCTTGAGCGACTCTTCATATGTCAACAGTTCTGACGAGTCGTTGCGGCCATGTATCAGAGGAGCCCTCTCGGTGGACGACATCGGATTGAACTTGGTGGGAGTTGTGGGAGTTGAAGCTTTCGAAGAGCCTGATTTGCGCAAAGATGGCGGCATCAGTATCCTGAAGTAACGCCGATTCTTCTCTGATAGAGCTATATGGATGAGATGCGAATGAAGTGCAGATGGGCGAATGTGCAGAATGATGGAGCTGGAGTGGGGACGCTCGTGGGGTATTTGTGCGGCTATATCCGATTCTCCGGCCTCCAGCAGAGCTGACCTCGGTGGCTGGTGCAAGCTCGTGGGAATAGTGAAGAGGGTACTTGCTTATCAGACATCAGACGCTGGCGGACAGTATACAAATACATATAAAGGGGCGGAGTCCGGAATCACCCATTCAACGCCGCCAGTCAACACTCCCGTTCACTCACTCTACCTGTATCTGGTAGCCCTATGTCAAAACACCCATCTCACCTATACGCCACGATTACTGTTGATAGTTCTGGTAGTAGCCCTGTGGACCTCAGCTGCATGTCGAGCTGCGACTAATCTGAAGGACACTTACGTTCCCTGGGGGTTGTTGACCCATTACCTGCGCTTGCGCGACAGCCTGAGCGTGTGCTTGAGCTTGCGCTTGCGCCATCTGCATCTGCGCATTGGCATTTGCGTGTTGTTGCTGGTCGCCTACATCATCAGCACACAAGACCGACGCCCAAAGTCCGACAGAAAAACTTACCATAGTACTGGGCCTGTTGTTGCTGCTGCTGCCTAGCTTGCTCCATCATCATGTATTGCTGCTGTTGCTGTTGCTGTTGCTGTTGCTGTTGCTGCTGCTGCTGCTGCTGCTGCTGTTGGGCGTGCATCTGCGCTGACGACTGCTGCTGCAGCATCTGACTCTGAGCCTGCTGCTGCGCTGCAACGGCCGCACTGGCCTGACTAGCACGTGCGGCAACTCGAGCTGGGAGAGCCAGGGAGGCTGTCGAGGATGATACCGAAGGGGGAATGGTGGGTGGTGCAATGGGCCCAGAGGTGAAGTAAGCGTGCTCGATTGCTTCATGTGCGTCTAATCGACGAGTGGGCTCGAACTGAAGTAGGAATTCGATGAGGTTGATTGCTGGTGGATCAGCGAGAGGACGAACCTGTCAAAATGGAGAGGTAAACTCACCATCTCGAGGAGCTTTGGGAATGATAGTCTGCAGTGGCTGCTTGGCATGCTTCGCCAGCGGGGTCTTGAGCTGAATTTCAGGCTACTCAAGTGAGCTGAGGCTTCTTCAAATATGACTATAGCCCGATCAACTTACAGAATTCATCCTTATTTGCGCCAACGTCGCATCGCTCGGCGTGCCCACAATCTTCATAATCTGAATCAATTGATCCGCATTGTCTCGTCCTCTGAACAGCGGGTATCCCGTGATCATCTCGGCCATACTGAATTGTCAGCTCGCATTTTCTGACAAGATTCGATTAAAAGGGAGCGTCACAACTCACATACAACCCACGGACCAGATATCTATACTGGTACTATACGTCCGAGAACCCAAAAGCACATCAGGAGCTCGGTACCATAGCGTGACGACCTAGTTGGTCAGCTTCTCATACCCTTGCCGACTGGAGGAGGCAAGACAACTCACCTCATTCGAGAAAGTATTGACTGGCACACCGAACGCCCTCGCCAGACCGAAATCTCCAATCTTCAACTCGCCCCTTCGGTTGATGAGCAAATTCTGGGGTTTGAGATCACGGTGTAGGACGCGATTGTCGTGGCAGAATGCAATACCCTCCATCGTCAGCTGATGTATTCAGGAGGGTAAATGATGAATGCAGCTCACAGCGAGTAGTTGATGAGTGAAGTTCTTGACGGTGTTCAGGTCAAGCGCTCCTCGATCTCCGTGGGTGTCCATGTATTTCTTGAGATCCTGTTCGCAGAACTACGGTGTCAGCTTTCTTTCCTGTACTCATCAATCTTGTTGAGGGATTCTCAGCTCACCTCGAATATCAGAACCAGCTTGGTCTCGGTATGGATCACATCGTGTAATCTAACAATGTTGACATGTCGCAGTTCTGATCTCGTCAGCCAATCTATACTTGCCGCGTATTCCGAGGAGTCGAACAGATAGAATAGCCCCGTCTTGACTAGTACAGCTAGACTCACCCTTCATCAAGCTGATTTCTCTGATGGCCGTACTGGGCGTTCCCTCCTCAGCGTCCAAGTGAATCTCCTTCAACGCCACAATTTCGCTCGTCGTCCGGGATCTGCCCTATGCCATATCAGCTCAGCTTCCTGTCGCTAAGACTACTGCAGGACTATGATAGCTGCGGCGAGGGATTCCGAATAGTCTGAGTGGTGTTCACGCACCTTGTAGACAGTAGCATAGGTCCCTTCGCCCAGCTTTTCCAATTGCACGTAATTCCTGCCCAGTGTCAGCTCTTGTACGCGTGAGGCGTGCGATCATAAGCTATCACTCACATGTTGCCAGTGAAGAGAACGAGCTAGAGTGAGTTGCTAACAAAGTCTCGGACGAGCACTCGTGGGGGAAGCAGCTTCAGCGAAGCGGGCAGGAATTCGATAGAAGCGGGTCGCGTTTGAGTCGGGCTAGATCGAGCTGTGTTCCCGCAAGCCCAGCGATTCTAATTCTGACAGTCAAAGCTGTGGCCTGTCCGTCGCTGATGTGCTTGACTTGAGATGCGTATGGGATAGATATGGGTGATTGTGAAGGTGAGGAATGGTGGAGAGACACGTTCAAGACTTTAGCTTTAGCGTGGACCGAATGAAGTAAGGTTTCGAAACGGATGCCGTAATCACCATCCGATCAATGACAAGCTGGGCGAGATGGCTGGATGGCGGTCTATGCTGCTTGAGCTTGCACTCGTATAATGGCTGAGTCTGGACCTGACCGCTTTGGTTGTGGAGATGAAGAGGTGAAAAGAGAGATAACAGCAAGAAAGCTCTGTCAGGTAGCCAGCCGGTGGGGACGACTTGCAACACCCCCCGGCTAACCCCGCTGCCCCGTCCACACCGGCTCACAGATCACTCTCTGTAAGGTGTATGTTTGCATTCTTGCATGTATACCTAACAACAAAAGACCAAAAGATGGAGAATTCCACAAGCTACTTGGATCTCAATTCTCAACAAACAAAGAAGAGACAGGACAACCAACGGGATCGAGGCAATACAACGCGTAATCGCCGACAGGAGGACGAGGGGGTAAAGCGCATGTATGTCGCTCATAGTATCATGGGTGTATAGGCGACAATGGATGATAATGTTGGCAATGGTGATGCTGATAGGGGTAGATGATTGATTATCGTCCATCTCCTAGCTTTTCGCCATTCGAGCAGATCGAAGTCAAGTTTCGTTCTCTGTGTCGCCTGAGCGCATCGCCTCGAGCAAAGATCTTTCCACTGTAACTTGTCAGCCACTGACCTCTCATCCCTGACCCTGACGAAGAGACTTACCAATCGCAAGGGAAGGGTTTATGTCCCGTATGAATCTTCATGTGTCTCTTCAGATCATGTTGTCTGACAAATGACGCCGCACTAAACACCATCAGCTCCAATCCCTTCTCGCGCGGGCTAGCACATACCAATCCGGCACACCGCACACGAAAGGCTTATCATCCAAATGCGTTTGAATATGACTCTTGATGGCGCTCTTCCTCGGGAATTCCCTCTCGCACCCCTCAATCAGGCACTTGAACCGTTTACCCGGTTGGGCTCCGTCGGTGCTCATGTACGTGACGAACATCCGATCAATGACTTCCGTAGGGATCCCATCGGTCAGGCGGTGTCCCTCAGGCGATGCAGCTCGTGGAACAGGATCGAGTCGGAGTGGAGGAGGGGCAGCGTAAGAAGATGAGCCCAGGTGGGGGTGCATCTGCAATTCCAATTGACGCTGTAATTGCTGATGAGGCAGATAATGGCGTTGTTGGGATTCATGGGTCGCGTATTCGTAGTGAGATGGACCGGCCACAGCATCGGGATGAAGAGGTCCGCCGAGCTCGAGATTGGATTCTGGCGCTGGTCCGGCTCCCGCAGCAGTATGGAACCGACTTTGAGGTCGGAAGAACTGCGATGGGGGGTGAGCGGTGCCCAGCTCCGGAGAAGGCAAGACGGACTGCTGTAAGTCCTCCGAGGTCTCTTTGTCGGCGATGGAAGGGGAGGATCTAGCTGCAGCAGCCGTTGCTCCTCGCCGGATCTTGGGGGTTCGTTTGGGTTTAGGTCCAGGTCGGAGCCGTTTGCCAATTGACGGGTGCCGGATCCTACTCGGTGTTGTCGGTGTCGACTTGACACTGACAGGCGGCTCCTGCGGTACAGTCTCTGTGGATGATTCCCACTGATAAGACTGATGAGGATCGTGTTCTACCGCCGATCCGAATCCCAGTCCAACCCCACCACTTACTGCACCGTCGTCCCATGTCGATGGGCCAACATACATGGATGACTCGGCGGCATTCGGCAGAGAGACGCTGGAGGTCATGGGTGCCGAAGCCGTACCTTGACTCGGCGGATAGAGTCCATCCGCCGTGCCAGATGAGGGGTAGTGGCTCATCCCCGGCATAGACCCTGAATGAACGAATGGGGTCGATACGGATCGAGCGAGGCCGGGATGACTGGGGTACGAGCTCGGGCTGGGGTGCTGGAAGTGAGCAGGGTGATATGGGCTCTGAGAGTGTGACGGGCCTCCATAGTCGAAGGCATGGGAGTCGGAGACGCTGCGCGCCAGATGGGGTGGGGCTGCCGGCGCTTGTAGGCCAGAGTACGGGTAGTGCTGCGGCGCAGGAGGTGGAGCATAGTAGGTTGTCGTTGTCGAGGACATGTAGACGGATGAAGATGATTGATGACCGCCGTGTTGATATTGAGACGGATGACGGGGCTGATATGCCTGACCATAATGAGATGGGCCGTGCTGACGTTGGTTGCTGAGGCCGCCACTCCAGTACCCGCCAGGAGCCGAAGCTGGCAGGGAGGGACTGTGAGTGTGGTGCATGTCAGATTGAGGAGGAGTGGGGCGAGACCGGTATGCCGACGTGGTGGAAGGATCCTGGGCTTGAGAGTGAGGATCGGGGTACTCGTGTGTTGGCGGCATAGCGGGTGACATGGGGGGGTATGTCGCGTAGGCTGGGACAGGGTATGATAGCCTGCCATCGGGCAGAGTGCGGTTGGCGGGCGCACCAGTAGAAGGAGGGTTCGAGGCGACAGCGATGGTAGGCGTCATATGCGCCGAACCTTCAACCGGAACAACTACCGCCCGGTCCACTTCGTGGATTGTGTCAAGGGACATGGACGATTGCATGGAGTAGTAGGGCGGTTTGGCCGAGGCGAGGGAGGGGGAGGTACCAACTGGTAAGTCCGGCTGCGACTGGATAGCGGCGGTCTCGACGACGGGCGAGGGGTAGACGGAGACTGGCATAGACCGGTAGCCCGACGAGTGAGGAGGAAGGATATCATGCGGCGCGACGGTGGGTTGTTGGTACGGCCGAGGTAGCGATGGAGAGGGGTATGAATCGCATGCGGCCAGAGCGCTGAGGTCTGACATCTCAGGCGCAGAAATACTGGTGGGGAAGGTCGACATCATGTCGTAGCCCGTATCGTACTGGGGCATGAGGGCTGGCGAGATGAGCTCAGTGGATGCTGAGGAAACCATCGACATGCCGGAGACCTGCCTCGATTGAGTAGAGAAGGGAGGCGCAGCAAGGGAGGCTGATCGCTCGGTGTGTGTAGGCCCATTGGGGAAGGTACTTGCTCGAGATGGTGAGGGTGGTATCGAAGAATGATTAGATGCAGTCCCCATACTGGCGAATCGAGATCGTTTGGCGGTCTTCATGGGACTTTCCCCAAGTCCCGATAGAGTCCTCTTGGAGCCCATCCGGACCGACATGGGCGACTGAGTAGGCGTAGCCCCCTGCCTGTCCACATCCATCTCATCCTCGTCCTCATCTCCCATCCTCCTGGACCCCGCACCAAGCCACTGCCCAGCGATACTGTCCTCGCCAGCGAATCGGATTGAGTTGTGGAGCGGACTGTTGTTGCCTGGGCTGGAGTATGTCTGGAAGCGCGTAGGAGTAGGATCGGTGTTCTGACCGATGCCGAGGCCCACGTTCAGGCCCTTGGGTGTGGTGGTGTAGCCAGAGGAAGGGAGGACGAGGCCTTGATGGATGGAGGGGTAGTGTCGACCGCGTCGATTGGGAGATGAGGTGTATGATGAGGTACCGCCAGCCCCGCCGTCGCCGAGATCGAGCTCGCCGTCGGCGCCAATGAAGGGATTCATGTTGGAGGGGATACGAGGTGTCTTGGAGGGTGGCATGGTGAGATGGAAGCTCCCTGCTGAGCCCGAGGGGAGGAAGGAGGATGAGGATGAGGAGATGTATGGGTCATGAGTGAACTCAGTAGAAATGTCGGGTGGGGAGGATAGTTGGATATCGGGTGGAGATGCCACGAGGGGCGCGTCGAGGACCGACATGGTGTTGACTGGGACATCAGCTGTTGTTGTTTACCAGGTGAGAGGCGAAGAACCAGGTGAATGAGGTGGATATGGAGGAGATATGGAAGGACGAGGACCTGTCAAGGGTGTAGGTATGTTTTTTTTTGGCGGTGGCGAATAGAAGGAGATGTCATGAGGGTAGGATAGAACACTCACCTGTTACCTAGACCTAAACACCCTCAGAGCCTAGGAAGAGAGCGGCGAGGAGGTATGGATGTTCCTCGGTGACGGCTGGAATGTATAAGGCGGGGAAGGCTGAGCCAGGAGATGGCAAGCAGGACGAGGGGTAGTGTCGTCGCCCAAGTTACCAGCAGCTAGAGAAGGCGAGATGAGATGATGTGTGGAAGGAAAGGCGGAGGGCGAGATGGGATCAGGATGAAAGGAACGGGGGGCTCGGCAATATACTCGTCCAGCGCCAGGCGCTATATGATGATTCTCAAACAACTCGTGCCCCTCCTCTCTTATCTTGACAACTTGTCGAATGACCAATTTCGGGCCAGAATGACGCTTCCTCCCCCCGCGTGCCTAGCTTCAGCTCCAAGACCGATCCAGATCCACCTTGTGACGCCTACACCTCCGCTCACGAGTGCAACGCGTCTCAGTACCCCGTGCAGTATTGACTGCTGTCCAGTGCCGAGACTCGCTTAGCCGCAAAGTGAGACACTGAGATTCGTTTGGGGCTGAAACGCTAATTGAATTATGGAATGGAAGCGAGATTGCTGATGATTTGGGATGAGTGGGATTGCGAATCGCTTTGTAAAATCGTATCAGAGATGTGACCGAACTCCGTCTGGGTGAGAGGGTCCCAGGCTGGGGTCAGGTGGTGGGTGTACGAGTACTGCGCGCCAGAAGCCGCGTAACCGATCTGTATGGAGTTGTTTACCGTATTGTGGCCAGGTGAGACACCCAGTGTTAATGACCAGCGAGACGGAGGCGGATCTGGGTGCCTTGTTGACGTCGTGACGTAGGGCCGAGAGGGGGAAAAGAAAAAACAGGCACGTCGGCAATGTCCGGGTTGATTTTGGTTGTAATGTGTAGGGGTGTAAAGAGCGTGGGGGTTCGATAGAACGATTATAGCAAAAGCCAGTAGACATGTATAGATGGGAAGAGTGGATAGAGCAGGCAATTTTCAATGCTTTGATGATGTGTGTACACCCAGTGATCGGCAGCACGCACGCACAGAGGCACGAGTGTCCCATCAGTTGGGCCATATCGCCCGCTCCCCTTCGGCCCGATCCCAACTCCACATTCCGCGGTCTCAGATCTTGGGACGTACCAGATTCCCCGCCACTGCTTCGCGTCTCGTCCTAGGTCTATGTATGAGATGAGATCTTGCTGCCATTATTGGTGATGGCAACCCAAAGGCACTCGCTATCATAGCTAGCTGCAGTGCGGGCAGGGGCGCGTCCTTTCCGGCGGAAACTGAGAGGAAGACTGCGAAGCGGCGAAGCGGCGAAGGCCGCCTGTGGTCCTCGGGCCCCCACCTCCATCTTACCCCGCATCTCACTCTCCCAATCTATATTTCCGTCCACAATTCTCCTATACAATGGTAGCACCACACACAGCAAAGCGTAAGCACACAACAGGAGATCAGGGAGAGCAGTCAGAAGCTTCTAGCTCGCGCTCGGGACTGGGCGGAATAGGCGTGGGAGTCGGAGCGGGACGCGTGACGAGGCGGTCAGCAGCTGCTGCCGCTCTTGGACCGTCTTCTGGCGGTGTATCTGCGCCTGGTATCCCATCATCTACGAAGGTTTCTACACTCAACAGCCGAAACGATGGGAAACCAGAGGCAGACTTGAAGTCCTGGAATGGTCAGATCGAGGCGGGATCAAGCGGGGTTCAAGGCAGTCCTGAGTCTCGGAAACCGGACGTACGTCTTAAGTGGCGCCTTTACTGGCTGCGTTTCTACACTGTCCATGGTAGAGGCGAGGCTGAATCGTGCAGAAACGCGCTAGGAATTCTTCGACCAACCAGACACCTCTCAGCCCAAACACCGTCGTCAAAGGCTCATCACCGCCTATTAAGCCCAGTGTTCCCTCACCAACAAAAGAAGTGAGTCTGTACCCCTTTCTCTGCTCGAAAGGACATCCTGCCCAACACCCACAAGTATAAGCGAGCTTACCTACAGTTTATTTCTCAACTACCATACCTGTCACTCAGACCACACCTCCCTTACCCAATTGGCCTAACGCCCTTCCGCTATCCTTGTCTTCACCCCTCTCATCCCGCTCCACCCCCTGGCGACCCACTCAACCCAAAGTGGAAACCATACAATCCGGACCACATATCGCATCTTGACCCATTACCGGACTCGGTCCGGGCTCTGTCGGCTCTGGGGCGAGAACCGAGGATATACCTTCCGGCGGTTATGGACGAGATGGGAAGACGGTCTATGGGCACGGCGAAGGGGATAGCTATGCCCTCTTATGGGCAGACGAGTGACTCCCGGACTTCCCTGAATAGTCACGCACTTCAGACCCAATCATCATCTCATCCTCGGGATGATATCCTTGATACTCAACTCGATCCCCAACTCGCTTCTCTTCCCCCGCCCAACCCCTCAATACCCCCACCCACCCCCACAACGATACACCCGCCTCCACAACCTGATGTACAACCACCTTCACCACCTCTCCCTCATGCTCATGCCCTCGACCCGCCCATACCGGGCGACGGCGATCCCACGTTCGACATCAACACGTTCTTCGAGTCGGCGTCGTTTGAGACCATTTCGGCGTTGCTCGCAACGGGAGATAACGTCGGAGTAGGGGAGGGAAGTGGTCCAGGCGCAGGGACAGAGAGTGGTATCGGGACAGAAACGAGGACGTCTTAGACCTATGATAGCTGATCTGGACTTTAGCTTGAAACGAAGTATTACACCCAATGTAAGAACTAGGGGAGGGCAATGATCAAACCGCAAACCATGCAAACACTGACCTGCGGAGCTACAGCTGTTGGATACCGATTCTGATCAAGGCTTGCGATTCAAAGCACAGTGGTTGTGTGGCGCAGACTGAACTGCTACTTCTAAGTAAATCACTCTGATCTAGTTGCTGATGTAGGCAGCGCCGGTGACGACACACTTTTGAGAACACGCCAGTGGGGTGCGGGAGGCAAGCGCATCGACGCATCGCTGATCAGACTGTTGTGACGTGTCTGCCATTGCAGTCTATCGTCGGTTTATGTGAGACATGGCAAAATCATCCAAGGTCCCGTACGAACGCAATAACCGACCAGTCAAGCCATGCCATTGATTCAATCCCAAAATGTAAAATGTGTCGCAAGTAGCCCACAGCTTGACTCTTACCATTCCTTCACCCATGTGACACTCTTCTCACTCGGTAGCCCCGCTCAATAAGAACTAAGAAGACAAATTGTACACAATCTACATTTCTTTTACTGCTAGACATATATGGCACGTCATGACTGCGACTTGCTTACAGGGGGGTTTTTTTTGGCGGAGAAGGGGGTTGTTGGTTCGGATCTAAAAACTAAACTACCTTTGCTGCACTGCACCTCACTATCCTCCACACAAGTCATACAAGCACTGGCCTCTCCCTCTTCCCAGCCTCCCGACCTTTGTCCTCCTCGAATCTCGGTAAAAATGGTGATTCTCGGTGAAGCTGAGTGGTGGATTGATTGCAAAATGAATGATCGACCTTATTCTCCCAAGAAGTCATACCGCCTAGCCCTTGACCGTCTCTGCTGGTCCGCTCGCCCTGGTCATTCGTCGTGGCGCACCGTTTACTGAGGAAGGCGGTAAAGCATTGGATGCAGATGGGACAGTGACCACCTGAGGCTGAGCCACGATAGTGCGCGAGTTGACAGGCGAGGTATTTGCCTGGGCGGCAGCAGCAGATGGCGGAGCAGATATCCTCCCCGCCATTCCTGCGCCTCCCGCTACCATACCCACTGCCGCCTTGTTACCCGACGCACCGCCCACCGGAGCAGAAACAGGCGCCATCCCAGCCCGCTTCACAGGCATGGGCGCCACCTGCGCCTGTACCTGATTAGCCGAGACAGGGGTGACCGTCACTGTAGGCGCCGCCGGTCGGACAGGTTGGACCATACTGGGCGGCGGTTTACTGATTGAGCCCGGAGCAGGAGCGACTTTCGAAGCGATAGGTACCGGCGCGGCAGTATTTTGCTTAGCCACAAGGAGAGGTTTAGGTGCGGTGGTGCCTACGACTGTTGCTCGGCGGCGTTTAGCCTGTGGGCATTCGTCGGGATTGGCTATCGCTGGTCGGATGAGGGCACCTTTTGATTGAGCTGCCCCTTGAGATTGGGCGAGCGGGGTAGGAAGGGGTGTCGAGGCTGCGGTCATAGGGCGCGGAGGGGCCGTTGCTGTCGATGCGGAGTTAGCTCGAAGGTGGACTGGACCAGCGCCTGCAGTGGGAGTGGGATTCTGGCCAGGTTTTCGAGCGGCAATAGCGACAGGTGCTGCTCTGGGTCGATTGGCACCGGCTCCAGCGCCAGGCGCAGACGACCCGGTAGAGGTGGGCGTGGAAGTCGAAGATGAGGGAGGGGCGGTGGTGTTTGTGTTTCGGGATGTAGTGTGGAAAGTACTTCCAAAGTGTTCTTTATTGGTATGGATGTGAGAAATATCCTGATTTTTGATGATTGCCACGAACTATTCTCCATTAGATTATTGTTCCTGGATGTGAAGAATAGAACGTACCTTCTCGACAATATCATCATTCAATAAAGCCCAAATGGGATTCTCAGCATGTCCTTGGCCCTTGAATCGATCGCGCAGGAATCGCGCATCATGGAGCCGGATCCACAGACCGACGACCCCGGGATCGTAGCCAGTCTCGGGATCTAGCGGCTCGTGCACCTCTTTGCAACATGGGAAGGGATTGTTTCCTGTCGGATTGACGATGGTGTGATGTTTGTTCTTAGGGATGCCGAGGGCAAGGAGTAGGGAAGTGGCGTTCACTGAATTGATCATCAGCCTATCCTAATGTGATGGCGAAAAGTGACATACCGAAATCTGAATCAATCCGCCTGATGACGACAAACGTCCCCAATTTACTCGTATGATTTAAAAAGTAAACCGGGATCATGCTAATCACGCTGATTCGCACCCCATTGCAGAGCGGCACAGCAATGTGGTGTCCCTGATTATCGGCGCGAGGGGCAGGTCGGGCAGGAGCAGTTGTGCCTGCGGGTGTAGGTGTAGAGACTCTCGATACGGGTGCATTGGCACCGGGAGCTGGAGCCGACGTTGTTGCAGTGGAGGCTGGAGCAGGTCGAGTTTGAGCTGCGGTCGTATTGGCTGTTGTAGCTGTGGTAGATGTTGCGGCAGTATGTGGTGGTGGTTGTGGGCGTTGTTGTGGTTGATTGGGTTTGGGGATTGGTATTCCCACATCGGCGGTACTTCCATCCATAACCACATCTCCTCCCGCCCCTCCATTACCCGGCTGTATGCCCATCACACCCTGCATGCCCGCCATCTCATCCATCCCCATTCCCGCGCCGAGGATCATAGGCGGACTGCGCAATGCGCGAGGATCCACCGAGCTCGGCATATCCCTCAGGCTGAGCATACTCATCGAGTGCAGCGCCATCGGACTCATTGCTCCCGATCCGGCATTGGCCATGTAAAGTGAATCGGTCGATGCGGATCCCCAGGGTGCAGCGGAGGGTGTAGCTGCGGCCGATGCTGCTCCTGATGCCGAAGCGAGGTCAGAGAAGGAGGCAGAGTGGGGTGTATGCGAGTGAGGATGGTTGTCCCAGTTGATACCTCGATTATCAGGCGATGAGCCAATTCTCTGTCGATAAGCTTCCAGCAGAGCGCGTTTCTGCTCTGCACGCTCTTTACATGCCAACCGATGCTCCTCCTCTTTCGCTTCCGCATCAGCCATGGCGCGCTCGAGCTCCGCCGTTCCGATCGCTTCACCCCATTCGAACGCCGCGGTAGTTTGAGGTGGTGGACTGTCATCTAGCTCGAGGGGTTCTTCCGTCAATGGAGGTGTAGGCGGGTGATCAAGGGCAATAGGGGCTGTACTGGATTTTCGACGTCGAGTGGAGGGCCGAAGATTCCGAGTAACCACTTTGGCCGCTGGGCTAGAGTTTCGAGGTGTACACTGTAGTGCCGCCACGCCGATCTTGCCTGAGCTGCTCGTTCGGCGATGTTGGGGTCCGCTAGGTTGAGCTCGTCCCCTTCCCTTCTTTCCCCGCTGAGGCGTCCGCTCGACGGGGCATAGAGGGTGGTACATCCCATCGACATCCTCCACCGTCATGCTCTCAGGCCCACACGTATCCTCATATTCCTCCACCTCGTCCAGAAGGACGTCGGATCCCGCACTAGAGTGGGGCTGAGTCTCAGCAGATGAAGCGCGAGAGATATCGTGAGGCGAGAGAGAGTCCGGATCCTCATCGCACTCTGTCAGACCAGGCGACGGATAGTCGACTAATTCCTCTTTCACTCTGAAAGCAGTGGAAACTGCAGCTTCCCGTGCCCATTCGGCCGTATGTCGCCGTCGATCGTGTTCTGGCGATGCGACATCTCCGGGCTGAGAGATGACTTCGGAGTCTGATAAAGCGTCGTCTGGGTCGGCACGAACGGGACCCTCACCCGCTTCGTCAAGCCACGATTGGTCCTCGTCGATATCCATCCCTTCTTCGAGCGATGTACTGAGGCGGGAGAGGTGTTGAGTTGGGCTCGTATCAACAGGGAGGGGGACTGAAACTCGCATGACAGGCGAAGGAACAGGGGAGGAGTTAGGGATCCAGGTGTTGAGTGGAATATGCGCCAGACCCAACCCGTCCAATGATCGGAAGGGTCGAGCGGGCGCAGCAGTGGATGTCGATTCGGCGATTGAAGAAGTATCAGAGGGGAATGGTCGATTGTTGTCAAGCTGGTTGAACTCGAGTAGTGGATCTGCAACCTCCATCCGCTCATCCGTATTCACCATGGGAAACAGAACTCGTAGGGCATCGGTAGCTTCCTTAATCTTTGCTTCATCTTCCGTTCCCGCCGCCCAGACAGGTACTTCCTCATCATCCGCCCGAATGAGAATCCCGCTCGTCTGACCCCAGTCAGGATCACGCATCTCGTCGTCCGAGCTCGAGCTTGAGCTTTCAAAGCCATATCGATCTGGCTCGCCAGCGCGGACAGTCCATAGTGTGTTGTCTAGCGAGTGGGTCGGGAAGGGTGCTGGGTGCGGAGAGGGTGGACAGAAGGGGAACGAAGCGGCGTGGGTAGAAGACGGAAAGAAGAGCTCTTTGAATGGTGAGCCCTGCGGTAGACGTGAGAGATGAGGAAAGCGGGGTGATCCAGAAATGGCGATAGGGGCGGGGGCGGATCGGCGAAGGGGTCGATTGAGCCTGGGGAAGCGATTATTGGGGAGATTGCTACCTGCAGCCGCTTCATCTTCCGAATCTGAGGTATCGCTATCGTCCGTCGAATCGTAAGGTCGACTAGGCCGTCGGACATTCCGGCGAGGTGGGAATGATGTCGACGGAGGAACAAGAGGTGAAGTCCTGCCACTGGATTCTCTGCTGGCAGGTACGCTCGGCCCGGCTGAATCACTCGGCGAAATCCCCATGTCCATATCCTCCATCTCTCCAGACCTCGCACGGCTCTGTTCCTTCTCTTGCAGTTCCCTCTCTCTCTCCTTCTCCTTCGCCGCCGCTCCGGCCGGATTAAGAAACAATCTCAATTTGACAGGCGGCACGCTCGGCCCTGCACCACTCCCACTCTGTAGCACTGGATTCTTCGCCTTGCCCTTCAATCCCGCATCCTTATCCTTCGCCGCCCGCTTCTCCTTCTCCTTCGGATACTTCTTGACTGGTCCGGGCTTCTTGGCTGGATGCTTGGGCACTTCCATCCCCTGAAAAGGGTTTTTCCACTTCAATTTACCTGATGGAGAGAGGTAGTACACCACGCCTTTCGGTCTGGCTCCGCCATCGAAAGCATTGGGATGGAGAGCTGGCTGAAGTATCTGCTCGGCCGCCGAACCGCCTAATTGGTATTTCGAGATCAAGGGCTGACGTGGTGGCACGGATTTTTCGCATCGCTTGAAATGATTTCGTATCGAGGCGTTGAATGGGGCTGTGGGCTCAACAGCAGCTGTAGGTGGTCGGATCCAGCCATTATCAACTGAAATGCGGGCGATTTCTTCAGGAGATAATGCTTTATTATTCTGATGAGTCAGCTTCCACGCTTGCTTCTTTCCTTCTCCCGGTAGAGAAACTCACGAGCATAGCCAAAGCTCCACATGTAGCCATCAACACTTCATCCAGCTCATCCTCCTCAACCACACCGCACTTCTCTCTTCCTCCATACTCCGAAGGGAAAGGACATGGTGTCCGATCCGCCGCCGTCCCGACAATCCGTAATGAATGACCCCTTGTTCCGCCCTGAGCCCGACTTGGTCCCGCCGCAGAAGCTGTGAAGCCGGAGAATGGCGTGGATGAGTCCGAGGGAGTGACTGGACCGGGAGTGAAGGGAGTTGATGGAGCTGTGGATGTGGATACGCTCTGTCGGCGTCGTGAGGGCCGTGTTGATATAGCACTTGCTGATGGAGTCGAATTGGCAGGTGGGGGAGGCGCGACCGCCGTCCGTGGGCTCCGAGCCATTACTTTTGGTGGTAGAGAGAACCCGTCGACGAAGAATCAGGGCAAGTGATTCCAGCGAAGGACACCTGCAAAGATTCGTCGACGAGGAGTTGTTTTTGTTTTAGGTTTGGCGGTGGAGTTGATCGACCTCTCGAATATGTAGAGAGGAGGATCAGTGGCGAAGATTGGCTGACATGGGGTTGAGCAATGAATTCCGCTCAGCGATGTCGATATCGGTGCGATGCCAAAGTGATCAGGATGAGAGGTGATTGATAAGTGGTGGGTGGCGAACGCGTCGATTGTGATGTGGTTTTGCGTCGGTCGAGAAAGGACCCCACGTCCCCCTTGGATCTTTTCCGCTTATGCCTTTGTCGAGCGCGCCCTTCCAGGAGTGTCAACCGATCGAAGGACCCCAGACCGAGGGTATGAGTCTAACCGGACCTTCCTGTTCGCCCTTTCTCGTGCACCGCCCTTATATTCCTGCGTATCCCCGGCTGAACTGCGTAATGGTCCAACGTCAAAAGACCACAACGACCGTTTGTCTTCGCAATTACGCCTCGTGTCTTATCCCTCGTTATTTCTTCTATGGATCGAGTCGATTCACGTCGCAGAGTGGATGGATGATGGGAATGGGCCGAATGTCTCACTTGGAGTGAATGCGGTGGAGGGGCTGGCAATGTGGTCGTTCCTACAAACTTTGCGTTGCGCAGTAAGTTTATCGGGAAATTTATAAGGTTGAGCGGTGGTGGGCAGCCGGGTCCGGATTAATCGTCTATAGTACTGATGCGTGGAAGGCGGTCTGATGAGTCAATGGAATGTAAGGTATGAATGGAGGTATGGCGTGGAAGGGAAAAATCAACAATGTTGCTGCGGCGGGCCGCTCGGGCGGACCCGGCCGAGGCCGAGGAGAGGAGGGTTGGGGGTTGAGTTGGGTGTTCCAAAGGACTTGAGGCTCGCGCGTTTCACCTCGTCGCCATCACAGAACATCCCACGCCATACACACAGCTACACACACACACACCGCGCCCGTGTCGCCTCTGATCTTGGTTGTGATGAGAACAACTCACCGGCGCTGCCGATCCTTATACTCCCTCCAATTCTTTTCCGGTCTGTTACAATCTTCCGTGTTCGTTCTTCTATTTCGGCAGAGCGAATGTGGTATATACGAGTGATCTATAGGTAGCAAGCAAGATTATGGGGAGAGACGAGAGGGTATGCAATGGACAAAGGCGGAGAGAAGGGCAGTGGGAAACGTTGACAACCCTTTCTCTCCTTGCCAAAATCCTAAGGGAAACTATGATGATTCGGTCGTGCTGGACAGTAGAAACCCTGGATCCTGGACGCCATTCTGCGCTAATCCAACTCGTGTCCCTTGGCTCTTGCGCCTTGTTTACGGAAACCCCTAAGGGTAACCTCGACGAGGCTAATGCTTAAATATCGCTCAAAGGGGAAATACGCCCATCCGTGATCAGTCAGCGAAATAATCGATCACGCACGGCCGATCACTTCTTTCCAAGTCAGCAAGAGCAGCTAGACTCTAGTCAGCGCATCTACCAGCTTCACTGCTGGTCACTCGCTTGGCCCCGTAAAGCTGGACCTGCTGAGCTTCAAGCTCCAGACTTCGGGTCAGCTTCGCCACAGGTACTGCTTCAACCGGCCCAGCGAGCCCTCCAGAGTCGAGGCCTCCAAGCATGCTGTTCCAAACAACAGTCAATCCAAGTCTATGACAGCAGGAAGGATTCGCCAAACCTCTTACGGGAGGACAAGTCCTATGGACTACCTCGGTGAGGAGGTGGTCAGCCAGGATTAGCTCCAGCGAGATCGACCGCCGCGACATCGCCGAGGGAGGCGAAGATGTCGATACGGACTGGGAAGTAAGCTAGGTCTCACTGGGTACTTACTCGCGAGCATGTGCTGATGGCAGTCACTGTCTGGCGATGCAGCCTGGCGTCGGACCGGTCCCAGCACCAAAGCGAAAGCGTTCTGTAGCTGTACCCTCGCTCCGGTTATCGGCATTGTTAATACCATTGGCGTGTACCCTACCGAAACGCATCAGCCAAGCCATATATGTGAGGTGCATCGTACAATCCCTCCCGCGGTCATCCCTTCGCAGACTCAAGCGGTCCCGTTGATGCCCACTCCGGCCGCACCTGCTCCGGCGTCGTTGCCAATCACTAACAAAGCTTCATCGCCCTGACACCCTCTGATGCGAGACGCAAAGAGATGCCCTTCGTTTCTTCTCGAGGTCACCACAGGAGCGTGAGATGGATACGGGCACACTTTGAAGATGCTGTACTTTGCGACGGGCGGAGCAGGCGGCGGCTTGATGGTCGAGGCGTCCGAGCGGTCGTCAGAGGCAATAGGGCAAGAGCCTCGTATCCCTCGGAGTTGGAGTCGGAAAGGAGGATGATAAGACGACCCGTCTGTGTCGGCGGGCCGAGTGAAGTCTGTAGACACCAGGGTAGAGAGGAGGCATTAGCAACGGAGATGAGAAGGCCACCGATGTGAGGGGAGATAATGGGTGCTGATTGGCGATTCGACGACAGATTTCCTTGTCCATATCTACAGTGGGATCATCCTTGATCCACATCTTGTTCTCATCTCCCCACCTTGATCCAGCTTGACATCGTTACATGGAACTTGGACAGTCAGATGTGCGTGCAAGGCACGTTGAAACTAAAGGTATTAGCTGGATGCATGGTGTTCTCCGATAGCGTCCGATTCATATTGTCAAGCAGGCAGGCCGCGCGCGATAGGAATGGCTGAGGAGTTTAGGCAGTCCATTTCAAGGCCTGTGGAGGTAACTCAGTTGGGAGACAGTGCACAGAGACCAATCATCCCCGACACTCTTCTAGAAGTGACTTCAAGTAAGCATGCATGAGGCTCCTCAGATACTGCACTTCGTCATCTTCAACCACCATCCCTACTCATGCTTAGAGGGTCTTCAACACCTCGTCAGCGTGCGAGACGGTCACGACTCCGGGGTTTTCCTCAACGACGACGCTCTTGACGATACCGTCCTCGATGACGATAGCACCTCGCTTGAGACGGGGTCCACCGAAGACGGCCTGAGCGTCGAGGACGAGGCCGAGGCCCTGGGAGAGAGCTCCAGCATCGTCGGCAGCTGTGATGTCAGCATTCGAGAGGAAGGAGATGAAAACGACATGGAGCGGTACAGCGGAATTGAAAGACTTACCAAACTTAACGCTGTTCTCACCCTCCTTCTTGGCATCGGCGATCATCTGCTGCTTCCAGGCCTTGACGACAAACATGTCGTTGACGGTGACGACGTAAATGTCCTTCACGCCCTTCTTGGAGTACTCGGCGTAGGAGTCAATGTATGAGGGGACCTGGGAAGAGCACGTAGGTGAGAAGCTGCCTCGTCAGTGGGGGTCATACCGCTTTTTGTAGTTTCGTAGGAACTTACGCGCCCGGAACAAGAACCAAGACGTTCTTACCGGTCAACTTTGAGAAGTTGACCTTGTCCTCCATGTCGTTGATCCTGATCTCGACATCGGGGACCTTATCGCCGGCCTTGATGGGCGATGCGGAAGCGATGGACGCGAAGGCAGAGTGGGCAGTTGAGGCTGCGGCTTGGATGATCGATGCTACAGACCTTCAGTAGACGTCCAATCACAGTCGGCAATGACGTACCCATTTTGGGAGTGCTTGAGATGCTTCTGGAATTTAGATGTGGGACAGCGGGAAGATAGCGACTGTGCGCTTCAGTACACTCCTTTCAGCTCATACGGGCACTTACAAAGTTGATCGTCTGACGGAGACTTTTGTGGCTGTTTGAGCTATACGAAGGAGGTTTGTTCGAGTGATAGACATGAGGTGGAAGGTGAATTGCGAGGTAGGAGTTGGAGGTATATAGGATGTCGGCGAATGCCTTAATTGGTGGACGTCGACGCCCGATGACCGAGTAGCCGGTTTCACAATTATTGCCGCAACAGGTAATACCCGGCAAAGGTTTCCGGCGGAACGTCCCAGCTGCGCCAAATCTTCCCCCCTAGCTAAGACCGCCATACCATACACCTTCAATTACTTCGCAGTATCCACAGCATGACGTTCCTCACTACTCACCTGGGCTTCACGCACACTCAGGCGACGGGATCTACCGGTGCCCAAGCCCTTCCGCCATCAGGATCTCACTTGCTCATCACCGACACGCTCGAATCTCCAGGACATCTCGCGAGTTTCCATCTCGTCTCTGCCGCCTTACAAGCCAAGCGCAAAGTAAGTCTTGCCTCAGTCCTCGGCGGTCTCTGACGACAAGACGGAGACTACTCAAATGTACTGACAGTGTCAGATTGTCTGGATCGACTTCAGAGGCGAAGGACGAGCTAGCTGGGAGACCGTACTAAAGAAGCTGGTAAATCATCTCTTCCAGCCTGAGCACTGTGCTTCGCAGCAATCATGGAATGTACTGATTTTTACACAGGGAACACCGCTGCCTCCTGCGGCCTCAGACAACTTCGTACACATCACACCTTCCGCTCTCGATTTCCCAACACCCACATCAAACTCTCTCTCTCCCTCACTCTTCGATGGGACTATTCCGACTCTCCGAGGTGTATATGACATCATCGGATCGTCCATCACTTCACGCTCTCCCGCCAATGGTACCCCTCAGTCGCAGATCGACAGCGATGTCGGCCAATTGATCATCCTCGATGGACTGGCCGAGCTGCTCTGGATTGGCTTCACAGCATCATCCGTGTCGCAATTTGTCAGAGCGATTCTTGCCCTCGCCCGTCATGTAAGTGGACCCTTTCTTATACAGCAGCTATGTCTCTTATGATACATCAACGGCAAGCTGACCCTTCAGAGAAATAGCATTCTCGTGTCGACTCTTCACGCAGACCATCTCCCTCTCACACAGACATCTCCGACTACCGTTCCCGATACCCCTTCAATCGACCTGCTCGGCCGCCTGATCAGGCTCGGTGGTGGAGGATGGTGGCGCATCTCGAACCTTTCCAGTGGGCGAAGCGGAGATGTCCACGGTGAAGTAAGTGCTTTACCGTGTTGGCGCTGTGTGGCAGTTGCAGGACGTACAGCTGTGCTGCTTGTCACAGATGCTAGAGGCGACGAGACTGACATTGACAGATATCATCTCAGCCCATCTATCCACCTATCCCGGACTCATTCCCTTCCGTATCTGCGGGCCACCCTCTTCAGTACCGGCTCGAAGCGAGCACAGTCAAGGTGTTTCCAAAAGGGACCGGGAGGGGCTTCCTATAATGCCCTCTGAGCTGGACTGCCTCGGTCCAAGTCCGGGGAATGCTGGCGAAAGTCGAAAGAAGGCGTCAACTGAAGCTCGCCATTTCGGATCGACATAGCGGCCATCTACGCGTCCCGCACGAAATGTGTGTCGACACGCTCTGGGGCCAGACGTACCTAGAACACTTGAGACCCAACTCACTCACATACGAACATTACACTACACATGTATATTGTAAATATCACATCCGAAGCGGTAAGGCAGATTGCAAGTAGTCTCATAATGTTCCCATCTATCACCACTGCGTTCCGGGCGGATTGGATCGAGCTTACAAATCGAACCCGGGATCGAGACCTCCTGTTCGGGACGCACGAGTAGTCATTGTTACCAGCCCGGAGCCCGACGAGATAGAGGCTCAGATCGTGGAGCTCAGTAGCCCGGAACCGGACGAGATACAAATCCTTCCACCACCGGTCATTGCGCCACCTGTTGTTCCACCACCGGTCGATCCGCGACCGGCACAGGAAGGAGTATATAATCAGGTCATGAGATTGTAAGTCTGCTGCTTAGCCATGTATTTGGCTTGAACGACGTCGCTGATCCGCACACAGTTACCCGATACTACTACTACAAATCAGGAAGAATCGGCGCCAGCCCGTAGACCCGGTCCAGGTCGCCCACCCGGCTCCAGGAATCGAGTTCAGCCCATCCCCCAACAACCCAACAATGCCTCCATCGGTTACCCCTCGCAGCGGTCACTTCCTCGCCGCTCCAGTTCCCCTGTTGCCGGTCGATGAGTGTTTGATCCCACCATGTCTCATGGCTGTGCAGCTCCTTGTGCAGTAGATTGTGGAACGAACCAGGTTGAACGATCACGGAGTTGACGGTATAACGAGATGTCGGGAAGGGATGATTTGTTCTCTTTGTTGAGCTCGAGTGACTTCGCAAGAGAAGCACGAACGTTGGCTAGAGGTTCTATTGCAACGGACCAAGTCGACTTGGCTTGAGAGTCCCTACCCCTCCTGTCACCAATACCCGACGTGCGCGTGAGCGTGTTCCTCAATCCGCGGTAGAGGATGTCCTGGGGTGGATGGACTCTGATGAGGCGATGGGCATGGATACGATCAGGGCGATCCAAGGAAGTTGTCGCTCTTCTGTCACGGAACGGGCTTCTCTCGCAGGATGGGGGTGCTGAGCCGGGGCTAGTCTATCACATGTGAGAGGCCGCTAGCCAATTGCAGTCTAACTCATCGAGTGTGAGCCTTCGCCTTCATCTTAGCCCCGCTCTGACTCGAACTTACCGAATATTAGCCTTCGCATTCATCAGACCTCTATCCCTCCCCTACTCCTCTGGGTCCGGCTCCCTCGGACCGAGGTCGCTGTTGCGCCTCCCGATAGTCGAGGACGAAAGCGCCCCTCTGCCCTTGCGGACGGGCGCCACGTACGTCTCCTCTTGGAAGATCGATCGGACCGGGTGGCAAACCTAGGAAGGGTGGAAAGGGGCGTAAGGTGGATGAAGATGATTCAGACGATGCGTCGAAGAGCGAGGGAGACGGCATGTCATACGTGGAGATCGACCATCTCTCCACAAGAAAGCGTTTGCGCGGACACTCGGCCAGATCTAGTGAGTACTCCGGCTCCTCGCAGCTTCTGCTCGGTCAATCGAAGATCGCTCGGTGCTGATGAGCTTCAGGCACGGCTGATGCTCAACTCGATAGCATCGAAACTGCCGATCACGAGCTAAAAAGGAATCCCTTTCCCAGCTCCAACGGAACCTTTCAGATTCCGGACCACCTGATGTTGTTCGAGTTGGCATACCCGATATCTCGATATTTCCACGAGGATCTTGGTGAGCCAGGACTGGCTTTGTAGCTGATCGAGCAGGCGAAATGCCCTGGTTGGAATCAGCTCCTGATGCTCTAAAGTACTGCAAGGATGAAGGTGTCCCGGCCCCCGGAGTTCCCGGCGCCTCGATCTCCCCTGCTGTGTCTAGAGTGGAAATCCTGGAATCGCCGATTGGTAAGCCGCCTGTCTTCCTCTTCGACCACTATGTGCTCCGCCTCGTTCTCCGTTGAGATAAGACGTCTTGATTGATGGTTACAGTAGGTGTCTCGAGCGAGGTAGCAGTGGGTGTGGGAGTGGGGTTGGGGATGAGGTTGCCGATAGGTGCTACTCCTGGTGGCATGGAGTAAGCGGTATATCATCTCTCGTGTTTGCCGGGATCGCTCTCGATCCTCCTCTCCCCTTCTTCTGTGGGCAATCAATGCTCATGTGATCCTTCGATTTACATGTCCAGCATTTCACCTTGCCTGTCCTCTTGTTTTTCCCTTCCTCGTCCTTCCTGTGCTTCTTACCCCCATTTCCCTTCTTCCCGCCTCCCCCAGTACTGGTGCCAGCTCCGCCAGCAAACTTTCCGAGAGCCATGAGGACGGTTCCTTTCGTTTGAGGTTTGAGTGGGCTGGGCGGTAGAAGTCGGATCTGACGGCAAAGGTGGTTGTGTGCAGGGGAATTGAGAGATTTGGTGAAGATGTCTGCCTGTTGGTCTTTAGTATTGACGTAGGCTAGACGGATGAGGCCATCCTTCACCGATATCGGAGTATCGATAGGCATGGGGCTTTCGATAATGATAGCTAGCTCGGTTGTCCATGAGGAACAGGGTCTGAAAGTAATGATGCTTCCGCGGCAAAAATTGGCACAAGAGGGTGCTTCTGGTGAGGGTTAGCGGTCGTTGCTCGTTCGTGCCTCATGAGCTATCTTTCCACACTCCCCCTACTGACCTTCTTGTCCGCTTCAACTTTCTTGTGCGGACAGCTGATGCCCATCCATGCGATACTTAGACTTACTTGTTCAGCATACGACACGCCCAGTTCTGTCTTGCGTGTGCCCTCCCATCTGTTCCGTATTTCTTGACGCCATTTCCCTTCCATTTCGTTCTCCTGCGGAGCCCGTGACCGCAGAGTCAACGCTGCCGCCCTGGCGGCCATGGCGAAGGTGCATACCGAATAAAAGGTCCGCGGATGTCGTCAAGAAGAAGGCCGGGGACTCCAATGACGGTGGGGGCGACGCCGATCTCCAGCGAGCCGTCTGGCGCTGATGGTATCGAATCCGCAGAACGTGACGGGGCCTGCGAATGCTTGATTGTAGTCGAACAGTCATCTCCAATCAGTCATGTTGATGTCTAAAATCAGTGGCATGGCGCATGTCATCAGGCAAGTCCTGATGAGGGAGCCCCAGCTCGAACACAACAACATCAACACCTACGTCGATATCCATGATGTCGACAAATTCCTCTCGACAGACAGTTCGCACTAGATCCTCCGAGCAATGTCCTCCTCATCCCCTGATGCTCTTCCACCATCCCTCGACAATGAGACTGACAGGTGCTCCCGCTCCGGGCGCAGCGCACGAGTACTCATACCGCATATCGTGAACCGCGAAGACACCCTTGTAATGCAGGTAGATTGCAATGACGATACCGGCGTGCCAAATCTGCGGGTTTCGGTCAGCTTCCAGCCTACGCAGCTTGCAAGTCCGGGGATAAGGCTTACTTGGTGAGAGTGAGCTATACGATCGAACTTTCCTGGCCAGACGCATTCGGGGAAATGGAAGGCGTAGAATAGTAGACCGGCAAAGTAGGTGCTGATGGATGGAAGAAAGGGAGCTGGCCACTATCAGCGACTGATGCGAAAGTGCAGTATGTCGCTGGATCGTTTGAAAAAAATGATATATCGACATACAGGTGAATCTGATCCCCTTGGTCCATCCATATTTCCAGAAGAGCTGTGAGATGGGGGCGAACATCGCAAAATTCAAGAAAAGGAAGAAGGCTATGCGGTACGGCTAGGTGGTGTCAGCTGTACTCTTACAGCATGAAGTGAGGGTAGACCGAAGACGAGCAGAATCTGAAGATGTAGTGGAATTGACAGAACAGCTTACCTTCATTCGTCTTTGATTGAACCAACGCTGGAATGGAAGGTAGCTCCCCAAGGCTCCACAAGCTGCATTGGTCAAGCAATACAGCACGACTGCTTTTGGCTGACAGTAGAAGGCATTGTATACTACCGTCCCGAAAGACGCAGCGATCAGCCCTGCTAATGTCAGCATGTCCCACACGAAAATGCGAAATTCTTCGCGAAAGCATTCGGGTGGAATAGCTTACAGGATATTCCAACATCTGGAGGTGGTCAGCTACTGCAACATGTTCTATATCAGAGGCTGGACGTACAATCTACACAAGCACCCCACTCCATCCACTTCTTACTTGCACACCCGCTCAGAACGTGCCATTCGGCCGAAGTGAACAGGCAGGAAATAGCGGCGATGAAGTAGAGAACGAGTACGGCTGTGTCAAGCGGGTGAGCGGATGGAAGGGGAGTGGTATGTATCATAAACTGATGGAGTCAGCTCAAAGTCACACGACCGCAGAGAAAGTGGAAGGAGAACTCACCGGTATCATCAGCATGATGAGGATTGTCGGTATGAAATGGGAGTGGATGTTGACTGTTCCGTTAACTACGGCCAGGATCACAGGACCATCACTTATCACAACTCACTAGTCTCATTATGCCAAGCAAAGGCAGATTTGATCAGCGGTATAGGTCCAGTTGTTGCGTGAAGAGGTATGAAGCGACTGAATAATTAGCTGAGGCAGCACTACATCGTCGGCAACATGGACTCTCCAACTCACTATCCAGTGACGATATGCTCATTGTTTCTCCAGTCAATAGGAAGATTCTCATACTTCATCAACCTCCTCCCATCATCACTAGCCACCAGCGCTTCTGCTATACTTGGTCCAAGCGCCTGGTTGACCTTCCCTTTCCCCTTAGCTTTCCCTTTCCCTACTAGCGGCATCTCCTCTTCATCTCCGCCCGATACCAATCCGAGCTGTTCCGGCAGATCCTCCAACACTCCTCCTATACCCTCTACATCCACTTTCCCACCCTCATCCACCTCGTCCCGGTCCGTATCATCCAGCGCCGATCCCCTAGGCAGCGTCGGCATCGTCCGCATCCTCTGTAGCCTCGGCATACCCTCCAATGCATCTCCGGACCTTAGCTGTCCAGCCTGCGCCTGTAAGTGCGCCCATGATCCGGGCTGACCGACCGCTCCGAGGGATTTGGATCGGATGGTCCGTCGTCGACTGGCTATGGCCTGTAGAGCCGCAGGGGTTCTGTTGGGGAACAAGAATTTAGATTCTGATTCTTCCTCTTCCTCCTCCGTCTCTCGATCTCCCGACTGCCGAACGAGGGGCCGACTTGATGGGAAAGTCCGAGTGTCAGTCTCCTCCCAACCTAGGCGCTCCCATCCTTCCCATTCGTCTGTCGGCAGAACTCCTCGGACCATCTCGAGCACTCGCAGCCTGGCACTCTCCACTGCGCCTTCTACCATGCCCGCTCCCATACTGCAATCCAAGTCAGAGGCAGAAGTGCTATTCTCTCCGCCTGCCGCGGGACTTGAGGGATGATCAGCCCATAGACCCCTTTCGACCGCCATGAGTCGCGCAGGCAGCGCTCTAAGCCATTCTCGGGATGACGATGGGGCAGAGAGGACCGCTGGAGGCAGCGAGGCGAGGATGTCTTCTCGGAGCCACGAAAGATGGGAGAGCAGGGCGTCATGGGATGAGTAAATTTGAGCGCGGGGAGTAAGGTCGGCTCGGAGGATAGGTGTAGAGTCGGACTCTGGGAATTTGCCGAATAGAGTGTTGGCTCGGTGTCGTAGTTCAGAGTTTTCGCTCGGTCCAGCTCTGGCGGAAGAGCTTCCCGCTGAGGCTTCTCCAGCGAAGTGGTTTTCCGCATCCGAATCGATCTCCTGCGAGAGGTCCTCGCTGAACCCCTCGGAGGCTGATGAATCATCAAAGTGAGCGACGCCCTCTGAGGCGCCCCCCAATCGACCCCGGATCGAAGCTTCGACTTCTCCCAAATATCCGAGAAGAGCAGCTCGGAGACCTAGACCGGGGAAAGGCAGGGGAAGGGGAGGTTGGGAGTACCGGCGTTGTGGGGTGGACGCGACGTCGGGAAGGGGAATTGAGGATGAGGATGGCGTGGCTCGGCGTGAAGACGAGGACGACATCGCTACTAGGATGTGGCCTTGATGCCAGAGAGGGAGGGATATAAGACGATGGGCTTTGCCTTAGGTGTTGGGTTGGAGAATGAACGTGCGGGCCCCCCTGGGTCGCGTCCGTGGCTGCGAGCGGACCGGTGCGTTATCGATGCCTGGATCTTGAGATGTGCTGCAGAAGAGGTCCCTAGAGCGCCTAAGGAATGAGGCTAGGATGTCCCAGAAGCGAAATTTGTGTTGGTGAGATCAAGGGAGGTATGAGGATGTCTCGCCCAGCCCAGCCAAGCTCCGGTTGGAACTTCTTCGAACCGATCAAAAACCGTGCCTGAAATGGACCCACCCGTAACACTGCGAGGCATGGATGGGACTTGCGCCAGCGTGCGATTAGAATTCTGGGAGTTCTGGAACTGGTCCATGGCAGACTTGGCCAAGCTGTCTGTACCGGATCACATTATAGTCATCAAACCAAACCAATCATAACAGCCAAATCGATAGACCATTACAGTCGCAACTTCTCCATGTCGCCCTCTGCTGAGATTACCGATAACTCTAGGGCCTTCTCGACCCTTTCTAACGCAATCTATATCCATCAGACATTGCTCTTTGACTTAATCTGCTCATAGCAAGAGACAGAAGTTGCGCCGCTACGCACCTTGATCTTCACCGTATCTGAGCAGAATGTCACTCGGAACCATCCGGGTATGGGATGATGGTATGTCGACCCTCGAGCCTAGTATTATTAGTCCACGCCCGCCAGATGGATGATTGATAGCATGACTCATGCTCAGATGTTGACTCACGAGATATACACCACCCGCAATCAGCTTATCAGAGATAGCATTCTCCGCTTCTTCATCTTCAATCTTCAGCCTCTTGCCCAGATTGACCATCAAGAAATTGCCTCTGCGGAAGTTAGCCATGGCCCATGAGGGGATTCAGTCCACTTACGCATTACTCCTAGCAACAGGCACTCCCCTCGCCTCGAACCAGCCCCTCGTTAAAGCCGCAGCCTCCCCCAGCCTCCTCTTGTTCTCGGCAAAGAACCAGTCCAGCCATACTCGGTCATTCAACATATGTGACCAGATGGCATCGGCCATTGACGACACTAGTATCAGTCAGTCAGGAATTCAAGGCTTGGACCGTGGATATTACTGACCCTTCATGAAGAAACCAGTACCGCTCAGGGCGGTGATCAGCGCATCGTTGTGCTGAGAGAGGAAAACACCGATACGCAGACCGTTCGCGCAGAAGCTATTAGGGGTCAGCTGCAAGACTTTGTGAGGCATCCGTGCGAGGTAGCTTTTACTCACTCCTTGCTCATCCCGTAAACGACTAGACCGCGTCAGCTGCTTCTGGAATTGAAGAGAAGCTCATTCCTGAATGACGCTGACTTACCATGTAGGCGTGATCGATCAAACGGCATCCCAAGCTCTTTGGCATAATCGATACTCAGCGCGGAGGCAAAAGGCGGCGCCTCAGGCCATTCTATCATATTAGCTCCTAGACACATACGCGCATGATGCCCGCTGATATCGACCTACCTTCGTTATCGTAGATACTCTTCGCATAGATTTCGTTCATTATGAGATGCAAGTCCTCCTCTTGAGCGAATTTGGCCAGCGCGAGAAGGGTGTCGCGAGGGTATGTCCGGCCCAGCGGGTTGTGGGGGTTCGTGATAATCTGGCAGGGGTCAGCAGCCTGATACTGGTCAGGTACAGCGTATCGCGTACCATTGCCCTTGGTTTCGTTCCCTCCGCTCGCAGTCTATCCACCGTCTGCTTGTACGCTTCCACTGACCCCGGCTCAAAGCCTTCATCCGTGGAAGATACAGGCACGGTGACGACTTTGGCATTAGTGCGGAGGGAAAAGTCCCAGGTGTAGGCGTTATAGCTGGACGTCAGCCTGGCCTTCAATGGGAAGAATAGCCAAGGGAATTTACTGTGGTACAGGAATCAAAATGGCATCTCCTTCGTTACACAAGACATGGCCAAGCTGGTCAAACACTTATTGGTCAGCGCTCGTCTCTTGACTGAAGCAAGAAAGTGTATCTTACGGGGTGTACATCCATTTGCTGTTGGACATCAGCAAGCCTTCAAGGCTACGTTCCAGCGGTGTGACCTACAGAAAATGATCTGACCCGGCTGGACCTTCTCCAAAGGGTTAAAATAGCTGAGTGTCTCAGTTTGACATCCTGAGTTGCCGGGAAAACGACGTACTCGTTGAAATAGTCACTCATAGCCTTGGCCAGTCTGCGACTTGCCGTTATACCATCTCCGTACCCCAGATCGGGCAGGTCGAATGTCTCTTTGGCGCCTTTACGGATTTTCTGCCCATATCAGCTTTGCACCATCTTTGTATGAGCAACATGCGAAGACGCACTTCCATGACTTCCGTGTCCATGAGGTGATTCTCCGCTACGCCCCTGTGACCGTCAGTCTCAGCTTGCGCGCAGTAGGAGATCAAAACTTACAATGACACGATACCCTCAGGATTTATATCTTGATCATACGCTACACGTCTGAGTTCAGGCTCCCAGAAGCCTGTCGATGGCCCTCGTTCCGGACTATAACTTACCATTAGAATACATGCTCACAAACTTCCGCATCCCCGCTCCCATCTCGGTCCCAGCCTTAGATCTTTCACTCAAGAAGCTCATGATATCCCTTAATATCTATTCCGTCTATTGCTTCCCGTTTAATTGTCCAGTCTGAGTCTTCTCAGGCACCTCAGGGGTAGCTGACTTGAGGATACCCTTAGGGTGCGGCTGAGATGAAGGCGGAGTCCCTCTAGCAGTCGCTAAATCTTGGTCTCTATGTGCCGGGTTCTGGAGCGGAGGAGTCCGAGGAGGCTCGGCGAAGGTTGTCGTGGGGTGAGCGGGAGGTGTCGAGGGGTCTGATGTGGGGTGAGGGGCGGACATACCACCGCGGCTTGGTGCCGGAATGAAGGGTGTCCGAGTGAATATTTGGTGTTTAGACACAGAAATTTCGCGTCTTCCTAGGCACGAGAGGTCAACCTGAGGCCTCAGCTGGAGAGTAGTACTAGCTCTACCTAATTTTTGCTGAGATGCACTTGAAGATAGAGGATAGCTTATCAATCAGGGTGATGTTGTCTCCTGAAACGCCTTACGTCATAGTCTCTTTGCGGTTTTTGGCGAGATAAGCGACATCTCAGCACTCAGTTGCAACATGCTCAAGTTGTCCTCAAGTCTACTGATGACAACACGGCCCTTCATCTCGATGTGGAAAGCAGTACGAGCCCATTCGATCAAGCGCAGCTTCCACCAGTCTCGGGCATCGCTCTCGACCGAGGCTGTGAGACCGCTGAATAAGCCGCTGACAGTACTTGCCCTCGAATCCTCCGCCGACGATTCCTGCTGTGCGATCGTCACGTCCAAGCGCGAGATCCTAGCAAACGTAGTGATCAAGCAGCATCTGATAAATGCGAAGTATGGAGGTATACATCCTATCAAGGCCCAAGAGGCGCATGACTCGGGTATTGTGAGCTTTTACCTGATCCTCACCTGAGATGGCGGCCAAGCTGATGGCTGCAGTAGCCATTGGCCATAGCTCAGGCATTACGAGAAGCTCAGATGCGGGTCGACGATGTCGATGCAATTGCGTACACTCGCGGTCCAGGGATGTACGGCTGTTTGTCTATTGCTGCTGCCAGTGCGAAAGCTCTGGCGGCCGCTGCTGGTAAGCCGCTCTATGGCATACACCATATGGTATGTCGCCAACTACCCCATCAGAATTAAAAACTGCAGTGAGTGTCAGAATGCGAAGCTAACACGTGTAGCAAGCACACACTCTCACTCCTCTCCTGACGGAATCTACCCCTCCTGAGTTTCCCTTCCTGGTCCTACTGGTGTCCGGCGGGCACACCCAATTGGTGCTCGGGCGGGATATGGACAGCTTCCGAGTATTGTGCGGTACACTGGATAACTCAGTAGGGTAAGTAGCATACTCTACCCGTGACTCACAGATGAGACCATCACTGACATCACTAGCGACGCATTCGACAAAGTTGCACGGATACTCAATCTCCCCACCTCATCCTCTCAAAATCCCGGAGCCGTGCTCGAACACTACGCCGCACTCCCTCCATTATCACCATTCGACACAGCCCCACTACCAACATTTCCGGTTCCTCTAACTCCATCATCGTCAAGTACCAAAGAGCACAGGCGAGCCTTCTCTTTCGCAGGCTTGTTATCACATACCGAACGTGTGGTCAAGCGGATGATCATCCAGCAGCGAACAGATAAAGGGAACAAAACGGTGGTAGTGAGTGAAGAAGCGATGAAGAGGGAAGTGGCGAGATGTTTCCAAGTGGCAGCAGTGCAGCACCTTTGCAGGCAGATCAAGGGCTTTTTGAATGTGGATGGCGGTGAAGAAGGGAGAGGAGGAGAGATTCCGGTGAGAAGTCTGGTGGTCAGTGGAGGAGTAGCGAGCAACATGTTTCTTCGAGCAAGGTCCGTTCTACCTCTTTTGCCTTGATTGAAAGTGGGCTGACTTGAACAGATTGCAAGAGATGGCAGGCGCATTGCCGGTCGAGACAAGTCGACTCGAATTGTTCTATCCACCACTGGCACTCTGTACAGGTGAGCTGGCTAGATCTCTCATAGGCAGATATGTCCAGCTGACCATTGCAGATAATGCAGCAATGATAGCTTGGACAGCTATCTTGCGGATGCAGGATGGTGCAGTGGCTGAGGGCTACGATCTCCCGCTTCGCCGAAAGTGGAGTCTGGAGGATCTCTACGACGATCTTCCTGCAAAGTGAACCTGCCTCAGCATTGCGCAGTCAAACACTTGATGTCGACGTGGTGATGTTGAACTGGGAACGGCGTGCGGCTAGAACAAGGTTGGGGCTACAGTCGCTTACTGGTCTAACGAAATGCGCTGTTCTAATGTAGTTTGTATTTGTCGACTAAAGTCTAACGTGCATGATACCCTACCCTGACAGGGCCGCGCCGTGCGCACGTGCGCCGAAAGGGCGCCGTGCTGCAACCTTCACCAGCTGTCAGCTGAACACAGGAAGCTTAAAGTGTGGAACGCCCCGGATCTTGACGACAGCTGACAGCTAACTCCTTTGACTGCGGGACACCGCGATAAGGCGATAAGGATCAGGACTGCCGTTTTGCTCCCATCCACTCCATTCAAGCCGGAGCTCAAGGCGCTCAAGTCTCAAAGCTGACAGGGGCCAAGGTCAAACCCCCCCCTCTTTCAATCGCCCATCAACCTTTCCATCCCCTACAACACACCGCATCGCTACCAGCACAAGCTCGCCAACATCTCATTTCCAGCGACAACAAGCATCGATTCACAATCGTCATTTGCTCAACATGCCCGAAGACCCTGACAAATCGTCGAGGCTGTACAGCCTGCAGTTCGCGGGTTCTATCACTGATACGGAACAGGACAAGCGGCATACAGCCTTGATGGCAATCCCGGACTCGCGCGAGTGGGCATCGGCTCTGATCGCCCATTACAAGGCTCATACATCCAACTTGGAGGCCTTGCTGGCAGATATCAAGATGAACAGTGCGACACTCATCAAAGCGGCTGAGACAGGCGACATACCCCAATCGAAGTATGATTATGCCACCTTTTACAACAGCCGCGACAAGTCATTGGAGGAACTCCACACAACGATGGCTGACGCCTGTGAGACGGCAAGGCCCATGGCGGCAATCCACACTGTCTCCGAAAGCGACAAAGTCACGCTTGATGAACTCTCAGCGAAGTTCAGGGCGACGAGCGAAGCTGTCCGGGGGGAGACCAAACATTGCGGATGAGAAATCAAACGTGTGGCTGAGGAGCAAACGTCTGTCGGGGCGTGGGATATGTCGAAGGAGCAGCGGAGGGTGTACATGGCGCAGAGGGACAGGGTCGAGAAGCCGGTGTCGAAGCACAACTCACTGTAGAGAACTCTGATCCCGATGTCTGCGAGTGCTTTTAGTCTATGATATCCTTGCACTTGCCATGTCTCCCCTTGATGTATTACTGGCACCACGTCACGGCTCTACAACAGCTTCAGACTCTTGTACTGGTTCCCTGCCTTGGTCAAAAACTCTGGAAGCCGATATCCTAGGCACTAGCGCTAGCGGGCAAATTGTGCTGCAATTTAATATAAACATCGGGGCCCTCACACAGTACCGATGCACAGCCCCTGTTATGGGCTTTCATTGTGTTCCCTTGCTGAAGACAAGCTCGCAGCTTGAAAGGACCACGAACCCTGCAAGGAACCAGCCTCTGAAATTCTGAAACATGCGCTCAAACTGAAGTTTTATGCCACTTTGGGCAATTTGCGCTTTGACGCACCAATGACATCAACCTCCGCGCCTGGCTTTGACTTCGCTATGTTTTACTCGGGCAGGGCTATGGTCGCCTGTCTACTGGCGGGTGGAAGAGTGAAGGGGAGGAGATATGTGCACGGACGATGCACACTGGAGGGGATGGCGCACAGACATTGAGAGAAGAGTTGGGGGAGGGGGCAGAGTGATAGTCGGGAAGGTAGAGGTGAGCCCTAAGTCCAGCTGGTGTCGAATCACTCCGCTGCTCCCTCGAGCTGCTGACCCGCGACGACATCTATCTCTTCTACTTCATCTCCACTCTCTGAGCCAACAAAAGCTGATCCATAGATAGTACCTCTGTCTGGTTCGGCTCGGCCTCGTCACTCAACTCTCGACTCCATCAGTGATATTCAACCGGCTGTGCGCCCAATACCATCGCCCTGTGCACATAATACGAGCTACCGCTTCGTAGCTTCATGGAGTCCTGATTGTGTTATTGGCCCGCCTGCAGCCCCATCACCCAGACATATACCCACCCCGCCGAGCGAGTCGAGATTCAGCACGCTTGTCTATCGGCTTACTGTGTATTATTGAAGTGCACCGTGTTGTATAGATCTGAAACTGAAAAGGCTTACAACCTCCACCGTAAGCCTCTTTCCCCACTCCCCTCATTCTTCATATATAAGCAATTCAGAACCCCAACCCTTCTTCTTTCTCCACTCCTTCACTCATCAGACTTTCTTGTTAGATCTTGGCTTATCACATAGTAGGCAAGTTCATTCAAGGAAGGAAGAAGCTCTAAAGCTGGATATACTGGGGCGGTAGCTACTCGGCCTCAGCAGCACCGAAGTAAGTCATGACATTCTCACTCATACATTCCCCTCCCCTGGCTATCGCTGATCAATCAGACACTGAGCTGTATCTCGCCAGGACTCGACGAGGTGCTTCATACCGGGGTGAGTCCCTCTTAACCCCTCGCTCCGTTCCACACAGTGAAGAGTCTCGCTCATCTCATAGACCGAGCTTCTACCCTTCAAATCCCCTTCCACTCCCATCGACCGAGTCTCGCTTATCCATCCGACACAGCGCTTCGGTCTGAACCTTCTCCAGCCAGCCTAGATCACCGATATCTGTAAGTCCTCACCCTCTATACACTTACCGCTCAACTCCCCCATTCTCCTCCTTATCCTCCTCAACTATGGCTGACCCAACCTCAGCGCGAGCTATAGACATTCACACCACTCTCTGCGCCGTCCTCTCGACGATCCACCTAAGATCGTGTGCAATGTCACCATGCCGGTCCCCGCACGGCGATCACCCGGCCGACCTTGCCGCCTTACTCGCTACCCCTCCCTCTCCGATGCTTCAAACACCGGACACTCCATCTGATCAATCTCTTCCCTCGGTGTCGGATGTTGATTCCATCACTACTCAGCCTTTTACCCCCAGCGAGCCCTTCGTGCCACGGGCCAAAGATGAGCTGCCTATATTTGTGAGTCAAGTCATGCTTCTTCTCGTGTGTATCCTAGTCCCGTTCTTCCTCCCTGGATATGCTCCCCAGTCTCCTCCACCTTCCCTTTCTGTTCCGCCCGTGACCCTCTGCCCCCGTCTTCGCATCCAGCTCCCTTGGTGCTGTACCGCGCTAACCCTCAGGTTCCGCGATCTCTGCACGAGCTCCTCTCCCGCGAGACCTCTCCAGACGCATACGCCACCTCCATCTCCGCGCGCAACATCAGCACAAGCAGTAACCTCAGCGACGACGGTTTCCCCTCTTTCCAGCCGTTCGTCCCGCCTCCTCACGCCGATTTGAGCGAGGATGCCATACCCGCCTCTTTCCTCCTCAACGACGATTTCTACTATCAGTATGTCGGCGCTGTCAAGTCTCGCCCTTACGCCTCCGTACCCACTGTTGCGCACGTCCATAGCTCGCCTACCCAATTCGCCCTTCGTCGGCCGGTCACTACCGGGCTTGTCCCCCCTCCTCCTACCTTGGCCCGACAACTCATCCCCAGCCCCCATATCGATAGCCCAGCCAGGGTCTTCCAAACCGAGAGCTTCTTTCCTAAGAGCCCGAAGGAGCAGTACAGCGTCCCGCCGAAGCCTAGTCATCCGGGTTGCGGTGGTCATCCCTACGAAGGGACCGTTCCGTCTATTCAGCCTGAGTTCGCGCCGATCGGCTCTGGTATCAAGTCCAAGCTTGTTGGAGTCAGTGTTGATGTGAGTTTTGCGTTGCTGCGACTTGTATCAATACCAAGCTCATACCCTTAGACGCGTCAAGTCCAGACCGGGACCGAGTACAGAGCCTTTCACCACACCAGTATCCGAGATGAGGTATTTGACCCGAACCGTCGTCCGATCCCGCATTCACCTGCAGCTTCAGATGGTCTCGCGAAATGGCTCGGCGAGAGGACGTCCAGGAGGGAGGAGATGACTGTGAGTCAGAACTCTTAGCAATGCTGATACTATCAGCATCAACAAGAAGCGGCTTCTCACAATCGGTCTCTCTCACGCAACACGGACGGATCTGGGAGTTCCAAAACTAGCAAATACTCCTTTGCGACTGCCTTCAACCAAGCGGGGTATGGCGGCCACCAACACCTCACAGCGGCGATTCGTCAGCACTCGCGCCAGCCCGATATCGCCCCACCCCAGCTGTCAGACTTGGCCTCACTAGCGCCTGGTAATGCCGGACGATACGCGGCTCCGGACCCTACGCCTTGGGGTCACTTTACCGTTCCGGGCGGTACTGTCGACCTCCGATCAATATGGGATCGACCCCAGACCCAGCCAGCCCAGCAGCCCACACACAGTCGGGCCCCCGATGCATTGTCAGACTATGGAGCTGTCGGTGCTGGTCGACCTCCCACGGTCAGACCCATTGCAAGCGGTATCATAAACTCCGACCCTCCCTTATCGATCGCTGCTGCCACCTGTACTTCCTGGCCTACTCCGGCTCAATCCGCCCAAGCGCTGCAGTACGCTCGAGCGACTCAGCAGTACGCTCAGCAACAGCGAGGCGCGCCGTACGCTTCTGTGTCGATCTATGATCAGGGCTATCCTGCCTTGGCGGAATCCTCGTTGACTCCTGGCGATTGGTGTGAGTCCCCCAATTTTTTTTTTCCTCACTGCAAATATTCCAGCTTTGCTTATACTATAGATTGCGCACGATCTGACTGCCGATTCGTCAACTTCGCAAGGAACGTTGATTGCAAGGTGTAAGTGCCGAAGCTGTCGAGTCAGAGGTGGATTGGGCTAATCATGCAGATGCGGAACAAGGAGGATGCTGGATGATGTTGTATGTCCCCTCCCTGATACAACCAATAAGAACAGCACGCTAATTCGCCAGAGATCGGCTCAACAGTCACAGCAAGGCCCACCTTTAGGCTCAGCGGGCGACTGGCAGTGCGCAACTTGCCACTTCATCAGTGAGCTGTCAAATCCGTTCAGTCGTGGGAAGTGAGAGCTCATCCAATAGATTGGAGGCGCAGGACTTTATGCATGAAATGCTTCCCTGATCATGCATCAAACTCGGGTGAGCTGAAGCGAAAGTTGCCGTCAGTCAAAAAACCCATAGCTCACTTTTTTCAGATCGATCCTTCAATTACCCGGACCCCCGAAGTGGCTCTAGCGCAACTCTATCGCAGGCCTTTGCGCAGGCTGCGAATTTGCTCTCGCCCTCTCCGGACATGACTAGCTGGTACGATGGCCATTCGCGAGTCTAGGACGGCGAGATCACAACAGGTGAGCAAACAACACGAACAGGTCATGAAAGAAATTGATTTGACATGTCGATTAGCCATCATTCTATTCGTTTTACCTCTTCCTTCGATTTCGACATTTGCGTTTACAGACTTCCGAAAGACCGATCAGTCACTACAAAAACCACCAAAAACAACACCAACGACTTTCCCTTTCCTTTCCTCCATTCTTTTCGATTTCGACACCACACTTTACACTTGTTTCATTCTTGGGCTATAGGCAATCACCTTATCGCTCGGCGATACCCTCCCTCCCCTTCAAGGTCCACATCCCTCATGTAACTGCTCAGCATCGGTGCTCCACTATCGCTTCAAATGGCTGGGGGAGCATATGTGGAAAACATGCGCGGGGAATGACGGAGAAGGGAATGTATGTATGCAGGAAGGGGGATGTGACGGAGAGATAGGAAGGAAGGAAGGAAGGAAGGTATGGGAACGGATAAGGACGGAGGAAGGCGGAAATGAGGGCAGGAAAGCAAGCAGTCCATGTTTTAGTTCGTTCGCCAGGTTGTTGACTACGCGTGTTATTTCCCCCACACCACATGTCGATGTATATACTGTATTATTATATTAGCTGTAAGTGTGTCGGCAGGCGTCCTCTCCTGCGGCTCGCTCATGAGGCACCCCTTGACATCAGGCGTAGCATACTGCAATGTGCTACTCGTCACTCGGTGTACCTGTATGTTCCCCATACTGACATTGGCTCAATGATAAACATACAATACATACACATCTCCAGTCCGCCTGTCCTCCCTTAGAAATAGTCAGGTCTAAACAAAGCCGAGATGGACTCCCTTGACAAAGTCAGCTTTTTACTTTGAATCCCGCAATGATATCCTGAAAGAAAAGGCATCAGCTCACCCATTGTGCGTCCGCCTTATACTCTCCGCAATGACCGGAGCGATATCTATAGTCTCAACCATCCCTTTACACGCGTGTACGCGGGTCGTCTGGTCGATTGAGTTGGTCACGATGAGCTTTTTGACGGGGAGATCTTTTAGGTTTTCCATTGTGGTATCGCTCAGCAAACCTACAATTGTTAGCTCTTGGCAACACATCCATCTCGATGAAATTGGTGAGTATAAACATCAAAACTTACCATGCGAGATCAAAGCATAAACCTCACTAGCCCCATTCTCTCTCAATACCTGCGCCGCCAATCGGACTGTGTGTCCCGTATCAATCATGTCATCCACGAGAATCGCCACTCGTCCCCTCACATCGCCCACGAGCAACTCCATCGTTTCAACCGTCTCTTCATCATCGTGATCGTGGCCGTGGTTTGATCCAGAGTCTGAGCCCGCTGGAGTAGGTGGGACAGTAGGGATGTGGGAGAAACCACCGTGGAAAGAGGCCATCATATCCCGTCGACGTTTCCGGTTAATTAGGGCGAAGTCTAGGTTAAGTTGATCGGCTAATGCTGTGGCTCTGATATATCAGCGAAAGAGTCCGACGAGAGAAAGAAGAAGGGAGAGGAAGGAGGAAATAAGGGGGAAGAGAGAGGATGAAAGAGACGTACCGCTTCGCACCACCCGCATCTGGACTGACCATGATGGCTGTTTTCCACCCTGGGATCTCTTGCTTGATATATGACATCAAAGAGGGTTCTGAGAAAAGATTGTCGACTGGGATATCGAAGAAGCCTTGGATTTGCGAAGCGTGCAGATCCATCGTGATGACGTGGTCGGCGCCGGCTACGGCTAGGAGGTTGGCGACAAGTCTGAGGATCAGCGAGAGCAAATTGAAGGTGGACAAGAGGTCTATCGAGAGTAAGATAGTTCTCAACACATACTTTGCAGTGATGGGTGCTCGAGACTTGTCTTTCTTGTCTTGTCGAGCATAAGGGTAGCAAGGGATGACAGCGGTGATGCGCTTGGCTGAAGCAGTCTTGCAAGCTGATTGGTGAGCTTGATCTAGACGTTTACAGGGGAGATGCAGAAAGTAACTCACCAGAAATCATAATTAGCAATTCCATCAAGTGATCATTGATTGCAGGGGGTGATGGTGATTGAAGGATGAACACATCCTCATTTCGGACAGACGAGTGAATTTGGACTGATGTCTCAAGAGAGAGAAACTTGGAGACGTGGCATGGTGTGAGCTGGATACCGAGCCTGTGTAGGTAGTTGAATGTATTGTTGGTAGTGGTCGCGTGCGGGGTTGAGTGTGGAGGTGAAACGTGGTTGATGGAAGATATGAAACGAGGGGAGTAGGCAAAGTTGGTAGGAGAACCTTGATCAGCGTTTTCCTGAGAGATGATGGGAACGTGCGTGATGACTGTAAAGGATGGCACGGTCGACCCAATCCCAAGACAGTAGATGCAGGGAAGTGTAGGTGAAAAGGGTAGGAAAAAGACATACCGGGCAGCGACAGCTTCAGCGAGCTTCGGGTGACTATTGCCTATACAGCTGTCAGACCTAGTCGGGTCACAGTTTTCACCATCCCCACGAGCAACACTCGGGGGAACAGAGCAGGCAAGAACCCACCCGTCAAGAGTTTGATGGTACTCCCGGTATTGTGCATCTTGAGCTGATTGTTTCAAGGCAGGTCCGGAGTGGTAGTCGGCCCTAGTGTATTCTGTTTGAACGAAGAGGCTGTATGTTGTGGATATCAAATCAGGGAGAGCAGTGAGGTGATGTGAGTGAGGGCAAGGTGTGATAGGGTGTGATTCATAGGCTCTTCGAATTTTGTGCCCCTGGTGACTCATCACGTAATCTGGAGGCCCCACCGGATTTCCAGCCGGAATATCGCAGCAATTCCGGATGTCCGGATCACTTTCTTATCAAATGCTGACGTGGCCACCTATCTTTTGTACTTTATTCTTTGTAACAGGGAAGAGGTCACCATAGCTAGCCCACAGCGAGCAGCTCATCATGTCCACAGAGCCACAGTATGCTTGTGAGTCGGCTGGTGCTTCAGGCAAACAACTTAGCAAGCTCATTCCTCAGTCAGGGCACAAAAGGCCTCAGGTCTAGCAGACGGGTCATCATGGTCTCCTAACGTGCACCTTGCTACGTGGGTTCTGGTTTCATCGGAGGAGAAACGTGAAGGCCTGAGAGCTGACATCGCAGCGATGCCGAGAGCAGATGTTTCGCCTACTCTCCTGACGGGAAGTGGTTCGCTCACGCTTCGACCAGTGGGTGAGCTGATGCGTTCCTCTTGATGTGTGAGCGTCTAGCTGACATGAAGTAGCATCCATCTCCTGCCCTCCTCAGCGGCATCGTCATCCTCGTCGAGAACCCTGTCCGCGGTTGCTGTGCTAGCTCTCAAATTCTCGCCCTTGTCCAAAACGCTCTTCTCCTTCGAGCGTCCAGGTAAGACGGACGGGACAGAAGTTCACCGGAACGTCCGAGCGTGGAACGTAGAGACAGGAGAGGAAGTGACTGGATGGCATCAGAAGACTCAGGATGATTGGTGAGTCAACTTTCCCGCGCAGACTCGTGCCACCCGGCTGACACTTCAGGGAACCCATCATCACAGCATCCGAATCCCACCGGTTCATCGCTTCCGGGTCTGATGTCCAAATCTTCTCACCGCCTCTTGCACCGAGACCAATCCTGCGACTGAAAGGTGATGGCGCTCCGGTGCGAGGTGTCTTCCTCTCGAACCCGCGCGCGATGCCTGACGGAACGTCTAATGCGAAACCCATAAAAGCGCACGGGGAGCCTGCGGTAGCCGTATGGATTGGCGAGAAGAAGGGAGCGCCGGGCGGAGTGAGGCTGTTCCCTCTCAGTCAGTTACTCGGCGCGTCGGCTGGGACGGAAGTCGTCAATGGCGATGAAGCGCCGACGACGGAGAATAGGGAATTCCCACAATCTGCGGCGAGGAAGGCGTTCTACAAGTGCGACAAGTTGAATGTCAAGTGGAACAATGCTGGAACGATGGTATGTCAGCTCATCATTCGTTTCGATATCCGTGCGAAGGTTACCAGCTGACTTTTCAGGCTCTCTTTCTCACGCATAACGACGTGGACACAACAGGGAAATCTTATTATGGAGAAACGAATTTATACCTTGTCAGCTTGGATGGATCATATGACGGGCTCGTCGATTTGGGTTAGTTTTGAATACCATGATTTCCATCACCTAAGCTGATCCGAAATAGATAAAGAAGGCCCAATATACGATTTCACCTGGTCCCCTACCTCTCGAGAATTCACCGTGTGCTACGGCTGTAAGCTGCCCACCCCTCGTCACTCGCCCGTAATTATGAGCGCAAGCTAATAATCCCAGACATGCCCGCCCGAACACAACTGTTCGACATCAAAAACAAACCGATCCACTCGTTCGGACACGGTCCTCGGAATTTCCTCTCATATCAACCCCAGGGCAAATTATTGCTTTCTGCCGGCTTCGGGAATCTGGCGGGAGGTATGGATGTATGGGATATCAGTACCCGAAATAAGGTAGCAGAATTTACGTGAGTTTCCATCACTACATGCTTGTTAGCAAACAAGATCGTAAGCTGACATTTGCAGTGCATCCAATTCGAGTACCTGCGAATGGTCGCCTTGTGGTCGATACATCCTCACTGCTACCCTCTCCCCGCGACTTCGAGTCGACAACGGCGTCAAGATCTGGTGGTGCGGTGGTCAACTCCTGCATATACATCCTGTCGACTCGCTCTATCAAGCCTCATGGCGACCTGAGTTACTTGATAATCTGCAGCCTTTCCCAGCTGTCCTTCCCGCCCCGCCGGCGGTAAATGAAAGTGTGGCGCTATATCGACCAAAAGGCGAGGAGCCGAATGGAGGTGAGTTGCCTTAGCACTTGTCGCATCCGAATATTACGGATACCCAGCTGATGATTCTAGCCGCTGCTAAGCCCCAAGGAGCCTACCGACCCCCAGGCGCACGCGGTACCCTCGCATCAGACGCATACAAGCGTGACGAGAATGATCACACGGCTTCGGCGACCCCTCCATCCGCACCCGGATCCGGCACCTCCACACCCGCCATCATGTTCCGCGGTGGCAAACCATCAGGCCGATATGTCCCTGGTTTACCACCTGGAGCTGCCCCCGCCTCACCTGCCGCTGGAGCCAAGGAGGATAAGAAGAAACGGGTGAGGTCAAAGCGGCCCTTGAAGGAATCGGGTGGCGCAGAGCAAGGGGTGGAAGAGCAGGTTGCGGAGCTGAAGATTGAGGAGGCGGCGCCAGCTGCATCGGCTGGTGAAGAGGCTACGCAAAAGAAGATTAGAGGCCTGAATAAGAAGGTCAGTTGGCGTGACGCATCAGGCTGCTGCTGTCGACTTTGAAGCTGATGTATCTAGCTCAAAGCAATTGATGATCTCAAAGAGAGGATGAATAAAGGAGAAGTGTTGGAGAAGACTCAGATGATGAAGATTGAGTCGGCGGGGTCGATCAGGGCGGAGATTGTCGCGCTGGGTGGAGAGGCGTAGGTGCACGACCTAGCTCCATGTCGTGGCAGGCGGGAGACGGGGACCGGGGAGGCAGGTTTGGACTTCTATATGACATCACAGAGTCTGCCTAGAGCATAGATGCGATACACCTGAGCTTGACATGAGGAACGTAGTTGGCTGTGAGCCAAGCGAACCTGAGGCGAGAGGCGGTGCGGCTCATCGCTCCCTCCCAATGCTCAAAGTGCGCCGCTGTTCACTTACGGTAACTCTTGCTCTACATTCCGGCGCGGAACGGGGATGACATCACCGGACCGACCGGGTCCGAGCTCCTGAACCCACTTCCCCCACTCTACTCTGCACTAGCGAGAAACCTTGGCGCACCCTTGAAGCTTGAAGCTCGGAGCGGAGAGTGCCTCGGCATGTGGAGGCGACGCGCCTTCACGGTGGACTAGCGTGGGCGGCGGGTATACAGTCCGGGTATACATTCAAGGCGCGGAGCTCGACGGGCGGACGCATTCAGAGCTCAGCGCATCGGCACCTGCTTCAACACATACTCATAGTATACCCACTACAACTCATCCACCACCTTAACATCAAAATGAAAGGTCCATCGTCAATCTACCTTCCCCTTACCGCCTTACTCGCTCTCACGCAGCTGCTCGCGGGCACCGAAGCGCAAAGCACGGTCAGCTATGTCACCACCATCGCCGCCTCGGTGTTCCCTGGCGGTATCTCGACCGGATCAACGAGGCAGGAATCCACAGTGCCCCTCGCGTGCCTCGATGGCTGTTTCTACTTTGCTGCTCCATACTCGTATGTCTTTCCACAGGATTCCATATCCCATATCACCTTACGAAGTCCCGAGCTAAAGGTGAGATCAGGTACTGCTTCCTCTTCGGCACCCTTCCCAACGGCACAGCCAGCACGGGCGTATGCGACACTCTCTGCAATCAGACATACTTCGACGGTCTATCTTCCTGCTTGAACTGCATTGTGGCCAATGGCGGCGAGAAGCCATTTGGATATTCGACCAATACATCCATAACTGCTTTCCCCTCCCGAACGGCCACCCCGCCAATCGGATCTGCGCTGGGTAGCGCAACGTCGAGTTATAGGCCCTCGCCAGCGGACTTGCAGAACCCTAATGGGGTCATTGACGTCAATCAGGCCAATGGATGGTTGAGGAATATGACGAATCTGTGCGCGGCGAGAGGGACGACGTTGAGTGGAGCCGCTAGTGTTACTGCAACCGCAACGACAACGTGAGTCATCCAGCATCAACGGATATCGATACCCTGTGAGACGCATTGCTGATGTCATAGTGGGCCATACGCCACATCATGGACCCGTGGCGAAACGATAGTCCGAACACAATGGACAGGCCTCACACAATACTCCGCACCCGTCGCTACTCTGACCCGCACCGTATTCGCAATCTCGGCCAGTGGTCAACCCTCTCGTCAGAGCGCGGGCGAGGGTCCCAGCACGACGAGCAGTCTTCAGAGTAGCGGATCGTCAGTCTCGGGGGCCGCGGCGAGTCAGAGTAGTCGGGCGGCGGGGATTGAGTCTGTTCAATGGCCAGCCGGATTAATGTGGGGTGGTGGAGCTCTGTTGGCGTGGGCGGTGCTATAGGACTGTTAGTCGTACGTGGACGGGTTGAGGGTATCCGTTCATCAGTTTCCTCAACGAGAGGTCAGTATCTCTCAAGTGGGACTAGACTGCGCAGGATAGTCCTTACTGTACATAAGAATGTCCATATTGTCATTATTTCACGGAAAGGTCGCAATATACAATGCATCGTGACCCGCTTCCCTGGCGTCTGAACGTAAAGCGTGCAATACCCTGACCACATCTAGACGACGAGAGAGATGAATTGGAGTGTCTAGTAGAGGAGTCAGCAAAGTTAACAATTCCCCGTTAGACCGACGACGGATCAGCAAGACTCACCACTAGGTAGGCGTCCTCGAAAGGATAAGAGGATTGGAAATTTGCAAAGTCACCTATCAATCCGAGGAAGCTGACTGTCGCATCGAAGAAGAACAAAGTAGGCGGTTGGGATTGAGCAGCTGTACGCAGCGTCAGTGCAAATGATAGTGTGACGGGCGATCGCAACGTACCACCTGCAGCGTTCGTCCATTGCGCACTCAGCTCGCCAGAGCAAGCAATCGACCATATCGAGCTTTCGGCGGGGGCGTTGTAGCCCAAGGCTTGGAGGGAATGACCGGCAGTGGTGGATGGCGGTGAGTTCGGAGCCGCTAATGATGGTTAGCACGCCCTGGCACTACAGACGCAAACTGAGAGATGACGTACTGTGACCGGTACCAGCTAGGTATGCGTATCCCACTTCGCCAGGACTGAAGTTGTAGCCTCCCGACCCACCGACAGCACCCACGAACGGGAAGTTGGGGGACTGGGAGTCTAGGTGGGTGATTTCGAAGCCGCTGCTCTGAGAAGCGGGAAGCTGAACTACGCCGGCCTGAGCTAGTGTGCCGATGGTGTAGGAGTTTTGGCTGTCGTAGAATCGACTAAGGAACCCAATCACCGCCCCGGTGGACACGCGAGTGACCTGGATATTGCCCTTGCTGTTGATATCAGCGGAATGATAGATCTCAGATGAGGCAAAATTTCACTCACTTTCTGATCGAGGACGCACATGAAACTTCGGCTCTGGCTGAATGATGTATCAGCGCTTAGCAATGGATCCCGAAATGACGAATACTCACCAGCGACCTTCCGGATCTTTGGTTGGAGGAGTGGTTGTCCCCGCTGGATCCGCTCGGCATTAGTCAGACCGAGAACGCCCGATCGATCAAATCGCAGTGCACGAGGTGATTCCGCTGTGATCGAGGTATCCTTGACATTTCCAGAGTCGTCGAAGATTCCAGAATTTGCCGTGGCGCTCAAGGCGAGCGTGATTGTTGGGAGGAGTGATAGCCAGAGCATTCTGATGTGGGGAATGGGGGCTGAAGGTGAGAAGGGTTACTAGGTAAGAAGTGAGTAAACAGGCTGGTCCAAAGGTATGGTAAAGGTATGACACCTTTCCTCCTGTACGCACAAGCCATACACACACACACACACACACACACACACACACACACACACGCATCGTCCTTTCTACCGCTCGCCGCTCGATCCGCTGCAGCGCTGCACGACTTTGAAGTTTGAGTGATTTGTCGAGAGTGAACGAGAGGGTATTTCTTGAGTCTGGACAAATGCTGAGAATCCTGAGAATCCGGTGACGCGACAGCCACAGCGCGAGGATCTGGGAGGACTGGAGCGATTGCCGCTAGGCGACGCCGAATCACTATAGCCTTGTTGATGCTTTCGCTGCAGGGGCGAGTCGTCGAAGCCGCAAGTAGACGGGATCCGGAACATCACGCCAAAGTTTGCCTAATGATGTGCTTACTGTAATGGTAATTGTTCGCGGGCAAGATGCAAGCAAGATGTAGTGGCCCGGCCGCAAACTGCGCGGCGGCGAGCGGGGACTCCGGAATCGCTCGATCACTCCCCCACCTCCCCCATTCTGCGAGTCAGTCCTGATAAAGTACAGTGGATCTTCATCTTATGCTGCAACTACTCAATCAGTACGGCTCATACCCCTGGTCGGAGTGTTGAGTGGTCATGACGCAGTAATTGGCGTGGAGCATGCGATGGGTACTGAAGTACTGAAGTGTGACAGCGGTTCAAAATATCCCCAGGCTCCCAGAATGAACGAAGTACATAAACAATGTCCTGGATTGTCATTACGCTGCACTATACTTGAAACATGGGCGATCGGGAAGTGTCCGGTCCAGCTGCGGCGACATGGTGACCCTTTAAGAACTGGCAAACTTCTATGATAGGACAGGAATAAATTTGAGGGACTGAGGATTCAGTCAGCGACCAGACATATAAATTTTAGAGCACTAGAAGGACTCACCACTAGGTATGATCCCTCACCAGGGAATGTAGACTCAAACTTGGCATAATCACCAATTAGCCCCAGGAAGTCGACTGCCCCGTCGTAGAAGAACGAAGTAGGTGGCTGGGATTGAGCAGCTGTGTCGTTAGCAGAGTGACAAGGTTGGTGATTATCTTCAGGTGTGACGTACCTCCTGCCGCGTTTGTCCACTGAGCACTAAGCTCGCCGGAGCAGGCAATCGACCATATGGAACTCTCAGATGGACCATTATAGCCCAGAGACTGAAGCGAGGTGCCGGCAGTCGCGGATGGTGGGGAGTTTGGAGGAGCTGATCGTTATCAGCCATGCTATCCGTCTATTTCTCAAGATCGGTACTTACTGTGACCGGTACCAGCTAGGTATGCGTATCCAAGCTGACCAGGGCTGAAGTTGTACCCTCCTGATCCACCAACGGCACCAACAAAGGGGAACGCAGGTGAAGGGGAGTTGACGTGGGTGATTTCGAATGCGCCAGTTTGGGAAGTGGGGAGCTGGACCACGGCTGCCTGAGCTAAGGGACCGAAAGTGTAAGAATTCTGACCGTCGTATGTCTGTCGAATGAACCCGATGACTGCACCGGTGGATACTCGAGTGACTTGGATGTTGCCGAAGCTGTAAATGTTAGCACAAGGAGACAATGATCATGGCTATATATTGGTATGAGTTGGACATACTTTCGGATTGCGGATGCGCAAGATACTTCCGGCGCTCTCGCTATTGAGGTAAGCGACATACCCGGTTTCCACACAAAAGGGACACGACATACCAGCGACTTTCCGGATCTTTGGCTGGAGGAGTGGTTGACCCAACTTCAACCGCTCGCCATTGGTCAGACCTAGAGTGCCGGAGCGCTCATACCGCAGAGCCCGAGGAGATTGCGATACCTCCACAGTCTTGACATTCCCCGAGTTATCGTAGATGCCAGAATTGGCAGCGGCGCCCAGGGCGAGTGAGAGAGTGGAGAGGAGTGATACCCAGAGCATGGTTGTGAACTAGACTAGGGTGATTGTTGAAGGTTGCGACAGAAACGAATGAGTAGTGGGACGAAAGTGATAGCAGGAGCGATGTTCTTTATATCGATTTCAACCAAGGATCCCCCTTTTCTCCAAGGTCACCCAGTGGCTGAGACATTGTGTAAACACTAGTCAAAGACCCCCCCTGGATCTCACGCTCCGGCCCGATCGGCCAGCCCCCTTGAGGCTTGAATCAGCCTGGGACCCTTGTTTACCGGCATGCTGTGTCGAGCCGGATGTAAGTCTAGGGGATGTACCATGCTACCATAGGTCGGTTGTAAGGAACGCAGTTTGTAGATCCCTAGATTGCGTTGAAGGAGGTTGAAGGGTCGGACGAAACCCTTCGGTGACCGCGGAACCCCGAAGCATGCCGTGATGATATCTCGTTATCACCCTTCGAGCAGGGTCAAGCATTCGTCGGGAATCCGGGAATGGCTCTTCACTCGGAGCTTCTTTGCTTCGTATACGGTATCACCGTGGATCGAGGAAGATCGGGGGCCGAATGCTTTATCGATAGGGCTGCGAAGAAGGTCTGCCGAGATCCGCCGAGGGTAGGGTAGTGAGACAGTTACCGAGACACAATGTGGAGGCCGCCTTTTATCGATATGATAGCGCACATGCGAGCTACGAACGAGTGCTCCTGCTGCGGACGTTCCAGGGTATTGATGCATCGGCCGAGCATGATGCATGAGATCTGAGATCTGAAATCTGAGAGCTAAGTCAGCGCTAGTCAGCAGTCAGTCTGGCCAGCAGCCAAGGTTGCTCCGTCCATTTACCCTGACCCCGGATGTCCTGGGACCTCGAGATCCAATTCGCTCAATTGCACGTGCGGGGGCGTCGTCGAAGTGAGTCCGTACAGTACGGTCCTCAATCTGACTTCCAGGCGTAAGGATGCAGGTAGGCGTGACGCCGGTGTCACGGTCTTAGCCGGAGTTTATCCGATCGGCACTCTCGGCATGCCTCCACCGGCTGTGTTCACCCCCTTCACACCTCCATTCTCCGATTCCTCGCACCCTCTCTCGGACTTCCTCGTACCGGTCCCTCCCCCTCTCGACCTTCACCGCACACCTCGACCTCGCCCTCTCCGACATCGGGCTCCGGCCTATCTCTGTTACACCCTCGCTCCGCCGATTCGCCGCCCAGCCATTACACCTCCTCTGCTCCACCCTCTCTCGGCTTCTCTGTCTGGCTCGCTCGCACCCGGTGTTCGGACTTGGCGTATGACTGCAGGGATCCAGGAGAAGACAGTGGAGACTTAGGATGGACATGGACATATAAGGGGATCAGGTCAATAGGACTGATGCCCCGCCGCTCTCGAATTGTTGTTACCTCGAGGCTCGTACCTCATAGTCTATCTAGCCAGTGCATTCTTACCTTACCTACAAACCTCGGCTGAACTTGCTGGCTGTTGTCTGGCTATCTCCAATCCCCCGACAACACTATCGTCCTCGCTCCACTCGATCTCGGCCATCCCCACCCATCGTACAGGGCCCCGCCAGCCGGTTCGGCATCCACTGTGACAGCCGGCTCCGAATGCCCGAGATCTGCCGTGGCCACATGTCAAATGTAATACGATAATGTAGTCGGCGAGCTATGCAATCAGCGCAAATCACTCACTCCAATCCAAAATCTCCAGCCTGATCGAGAACGACATACTGTGGAATGGGCTTCAATCGTGTGACCTCGACACCAGCTCCTAATCCCACAGGGTGCGCCCCAAAAGGGTACGACAAGATACCGGCTGCTTAGGGAGGTTGATTGTTGGGGCTGGTGTCGAGACTACTTCAATGCACCGGATCATTGCATATCGGACCACAACAAGGATTGGCGAGACAACCCCGAAAGCAAAGAACTGGGCCGGTGACGATCAGCGCCGTTTTGCCGTTACCAAAATCTGGCCTATCAGCTCAGCGACATCATTAAGCCGATTCCGGGATCCAGAGGAGAATCAGCCCGCCCGCTAAAGTAAGACTCACCATCTGATACCTGATTATTTGCCAGCCGGCCAAAGCCTCCAGCCGGAGTCATGAAGAAGCGCGAAGATGTAAGGCCTGACTGATCCAGCGTCTTTCAGACGTATCTCGGTGATCGGGGCGCATCAAGTTGCTATATTCCAGACATACTTAAGGCGGCATCTCTGAGTGAGCTGATCAACGTGAAGCGCGTCAATCAGGCTGAGCTTGGATGAAGGACGGCGGATGGAGCGCTGACGTCTCTGGTTGCCACTGGTCGCGCTGATGAGAAAGTTGGCGGGATTGAGGCGATCGACTCGGCTGTTCAGATACAGATACAGCGTATTCTCTGTCTGTGGTTCGCGATTGGCTAGTAATAATTACATGGCAACATGACAAGGCCACTGAAATAGCTGTATCCTGCATGAATAGATGGTCGGTGGAAGGTGCCTGCGGCTTGCGGAGCGGATTGTGCGTCTGGCTCGAGGTGTTGCAACACCCCTCCACACCTTCTCGCTGCTCACATCAATCTGCTTCACCGTACCAACCCATATTAGATAGACACCATGGTCAGCTCAGACATGATGTGGACGTATAGTCTACTCACAGCACAAGCCATTGCGCCAATCATCCTTGGGTCATTTAAGTCGCTAAAGGTGAGCTTGCCTTTTACAGACCGCCTCGCGAGATGTTCCCCCGCCTGCATTATTCTCTTCGATCCCATCCTTGATAAAAGAACTCATGTTCGAGCGCTTCATGTTGTTCATTCGCTGACACGCAAAGACTCCACCTTCCGTCCGCGCCCGAAGAAAATCACGGAAATCCGCTTCGGCCATCCCTACCGACGACGACTCAGAAGATGAGGATGATTTCGATGCCGATGCAGAGCTGGATGAAACGCTCACTTGGACCGATACCCTCCTTTTCCCAGTGATGGGTAGTGTTGCTCTCTTGGGCTTCTACGGGGTGTTGAAGTATTTTGGGAAAGAGTGGATTAATCTGATCTTAGGGATATACTGTGAGTTCTGAATGTGCTTGCTTGCGCCATTGTGGCAGTGCTGGGCCGGCGGAGGAGCGGGCGAGGTAGCGTTTGGATGAGGAGGAGGAGTAATAATGTTCGCCAAGCTGTAGAGTCACCCGTGGTGTCGAGGCCTTATCAGCTGACCCAAGTAGTCTCCGGCGCAGGAATGTTCGCAATGCAATCTGTGAGTGTTTCGTCTCCCTGTACATGATGTTTTCTATGAGTGAACTTGGCTCGTTGAGTCGGTAGCTGATCACATACAGACACTGGAAACTCTCACATCCTTCATCCTCCGCACAATCGGCATAAAGCCAGCAAAATACCATTTCCGCATATCATCCAAGCTGCGCCGTATGTCTCCACCCCTTCCTTCCTCTGCTTCGGCCCCCCAATCAGCCAGCTAAGAGCAATACAGAAGTTTTCCACACCTCCTTCACCCTCCCCTCCCTGATTCTCATCCCTATCTCTATCGCCCTCCCAGCCCTCTACATCCCACTCAACAGACCATATATCCTCTCCAATCTCATTGCGCTCTCACTCAGCACTGCCACCCTGCAACTGTTGAAGCTGGATTCATTTCTGACTGCTGGGGTGCTGTTGGGCGTATTGCTGGTTTACGATATCTTCTGGGTACGTCTGCCCGAAACCGTTCTTTATCTCTCAGATGTCAGTTGATCCTCTAGGTATTCGCCACTCCCGTCATGGTAACAGTAGCCAAAGGTCTCGATGCGCCAATCAAGCTCCTCGCCCCTCGGCCTTCTTCCACTTCACCCACAGGTATAGATTTCGCCATGCTAGGTCTAGGCGACGTCGTCATTCCTGGCCTAATGGTTGCTCTTTGCCTCCGATTCGATCTGGCCCAATATGTCCGCAGACATCCTGGGAAAGATATCGGTCCGAGATCGAGCTTTAGCCGACCATACTTCTGGACGGGCGTCGTGAGCTATTTAATTGGTCTGGCGACTACTATGGCTGTCATGAGTCACTTTAAGAAGGCTCAACCGGCTTTATTGTACTTGTCTCCTGCGTGTAGTAAGTCTCCCATCCAATCTGGCTCGAGCAGTCAGTCTACCTACCTTATTGGATTGAGCTCACATTTTTCATAGTCATTGGTCCTTTCCTACTCGCTCTGATTCGAGGCGAGATTTCCGACCTTTGGAACTACAAAGAATCAGACGACCAAACTTCTTCCATCCGAGATGAGACTATCGAAGCTGGATCGGAAGTTGCGCAAAAGGCTAGAGCGGCCGCTAAGGCCAAAGTTGCCGCTATAGCCGATGGGCTATCGAGCGTGGCGGGAGCCGGAGAGGAGCGTGCGCGAGAATTGGAAGATGCCGATGAGGAGATGATGGGCGAGAATGGAAACGCGGGGGTGGAGGATGATAGTTGGATGGAAGGTGGGGTGGCGAATGGTGCGGAGGGTAAAGCAAGGAAGAGGAAGACCAAGAAGAAGTAGAAATGAGATACGGGACGCGAGGCTCGCGCTCGAAGATCGAACGGGGATAAATGCAAAATGCGTAAATTAATGCAAAATTCATCAAGTTGATGCATCTTCTTGTCCAATTTGTAGAATGATATTCATTCGCCCTATGATACTCTCCCCGACATAGATGCCAACTGGTCTTTCTCTTTTTTGGATTCACAAACCCCTCCACTCAAGATCTTCCACGATAGTAAACTTGGCCTCTCCCTCCAAGGTCTGAGCATCCCTACCAATCTTGACACTCCACTCGCCCTGCTCAACGCGGAATGTCTTGAAGAGGTCATCCCAATGAGAAATGGCATCTGATCAATCAGCAATCAATCCATCTACTACACGTGCTCTAGGCCTAGGTCAGGGGGGGCAAAACTTACACTTGTCCAAAGTAACCTTTACTGTCTCCTTCTTTCCCGGCGCAAGATCATCCACCTTGACAAAGGCCTGTAGGGAGTGACTAGGGTGTCGAAGTCCCGTCGCCGTTTCGGCCGGAGGACACGTGTAGAAGTGAACCGAATGACTCCCAGTCTTCTTTCCAGTATTCTCCACCGTGACCTCCACCTCCATATTCCAATCTTTCGCCTCCCTCACTCCCTCCTTCGCCTGCTTTGTAATTTTGAGGCCAGAGTATGCGAATGACGTATAAGAGAGACCGTGGCCGTAGGGATAAAGAGGGGCGATCCCACGGGCATTATGATGCTTGTACCCTACCCAAACTCCTTCCTCATAATGAACCTTCGTACGAGCCGATTTGAAATTCTGCGAGGCGGCAATGTCTTGCTCGCGGACTGGAAGAGAGATCGGTAGTCGTCCAGAGGGATTGACGGTACCGTATACGATATCGGCAATGGCGTTTCCGGTTTCGTTACCACCGTACCAGGCGTAAACTACACCAGCAACTTTTTCGATCCATGGCATGGAAACGGCGGATCCGGCCTGGATGACAACGACAGTGTTGGGATTGGCAGCTGCGACGCGGGAGATGAGCTCGTCGGTACGTAGGGGCATAGATAGGGTTGGACGATCGTACCCCTCCGATTCCCAATCGGAGTTGAGTCCAGCAACGATGACGGCTGTGTCGGAGGATTTGGCGAGTGCCACGGCGTCCTCGATAGCTTGGTCGTCGTTGAACTTAGGGAAGGCGCCGACGCGGATACCGACAACTCGGAAGGGGGTGTTACGACCGCCGACGCGGGTACCGGGCCGAGCATCGTGCAGCATTCGGACCTGGTATTTCTGATCATGTCAGCATGAGTAGAAGGTTATTAGATGCAATGACGTACCTTGCCCTTCTGCACCTTGACCGAGCCCTTGTACTCTTCCGTCCCGCAATTGAAGAAAGCAGTGCCCATCTTCTGCTCGGTGGTATTATCAACCACCAGCTTCCCATCCACCCACAATTGAGCCTGGCCAGTGACTGCCAGCCCGAATTCATACTCGCCGTCGATCGGACTAGTGAATGTCGATTTGAGCTCAGTGATGAATTGGTCTTTCAACGCAGGGTGAACGAAATCCGCCATGAACATCTCGGATGTATCCCACTCTTCGACGTGGGCGGGCTTCGAGCCTTCGATATCGAGCTCCTTGTCGTTGGTGTTGTAGTGGAAAAGGTCGAAGCCGACATTGCCGGAGGCAGCGACGAAGCTTTCATCGAGCTTAGGAAGGAATTTGGCTGTGTAGGCTCCGAGAGAGTAGTCGAGCTCGACATCTTTGGGCTTGTTGTTGTTGAGACCTTCCCATGGGCTCTGGCTCCATGCCGCTCGGAGCTGAGCGGATCCTCCACCAGTGAGCACCTTGGCTTTGGCATTGGGACCAATGACAGCCACCTTCCGCTTGCCCTGGATCGGCAATACCTCCTTCTCGTTCTTCAATAGCACCGCGCCGTCTGCCGCGAGCTTTCGGATAAGCTTCGCATCAGCCTCTTGCTCGCTTGTCCTTGTCTTCTCCGCGCTAGGCTTAGCGTAAACCAAGTCCGTATTGAGCTTGGCGAGTTTCTGAACCCAAGTGAGGAGCTCGCCGGCAATCTTGTCGATTGCGCGGGGGTTGATTTTGTGCGCACGGACGAGGTGGTTGACTTGGCCTGGAGTGCGCCAGATGGAAGGTCCGGGCATCTCAAGATTGAGACCAGCGTTGATGGATTCCGAAACGGAGTAGGTACCGTACCAATCCGACATGACCAGACCGTCGTGCTTCCATTCCTTGCGCAGAAGATCTTGGAGGAGCCAGGGGTCTTCAGAACAGTGGGTACCGTTGAGCTTGTTGTATGAGGTCATGTCTGCCATTTTTAGCCACAACTCTCACTTTCAGAGTGGAAGATTAAAACCTACAGGCCCAAGGGGTAGACTTTGCCTGAGCAATCTGGAACGGCCTCAAGTACACCTCCCGAAGCGTTCGCTCAGCCATGATGGAGTCCACACCGTTCCGCTCGTGCTCTTGGTCATTCGCGACGAAGTGCTTGATGGTAGCCGAGACGCCATTCTCCTGAAGACCGTTGACGTAGGCTGCGGCGATGAGCCCAGAGTGAGTTGGGTCTTCAGAGTACGATTCGAATGCTCGACCGCCGAGGGGCGAGCGCTGGATGTTGATGGTGGGTGCGAGGAGGCAGGTAGCATTGCGCGCTTTGGTTTCTTTGGCGAGAAGGGCGGCGGCTTCGGAAACGAGGGGGGTGGAGAAGGATGCGCCGAGGGCTGTCGCGCATGGAAGGGCGGAAGCGGGGCCTGCGAATCAGCATTTGTCAGGGGGGGGACGAGATTATGTAGTAGGGACTTACACATGTGATAGAATGATTCTCCGCGGGCACCATTAGGGCCATCAGTGACCTTGACACTGAGCGATCATCAGCTGAGCCTTGGGCCGGAATAGCTGCGAGAATACACACCTGGGGATGTTCAACCTTGGTACGGGAACGGTGCTACAATGTCAGTATTCCCCTCTGCCTCTCAGAGTTCAGCATGACTTACTTCCACCAGTCTTTACCAGCCAAGAGGGAGATCTTCTCATCCTGTGTCAACTCTTTGAGGAGGTCCGGGATGCTAGCATCGAGGAAAGAGCGATCCATCTGATCGTTCGTTTTGACTGGGCTTGACATTTTCTTGTGTGTGTCCTTTCGCGTTAAGAGTGGATTGGATGAAAGAGAAGAGACGAGATGGGCGACATGTTCCCCCCCCCCCCCCCCCCCTGGGGGGTTTTTTTTTTTTTTGGGCGGGGGGGGGGGGGGGGGGGGGGGGCGGAGAGAGAGAGAGGAAGGTCACAAGTGGAGAGTATGTGGAGGTCGGCTCGGTGGCTCGGGATGTCCGACCGAGGTTTATCCGCCCCCGGAAGTTTTTCCGGATTAGGTACGGCATGCGGGCTTAGTCAGCGGCCCCCATCATGCCACAGTGGGGGTCACTCACTGGTCCGCACAGTAAGCCCGACGTCATTGCTAGGAGTGTGTCAGGTTGCGCTCCGACAGTGCTTTGCTAGATGCAACAAAGGAGACCAAAGTCATACGTGTAACAGCTGCGCTCACGCATCGGGCAAGCCATTACCGAGGTTCTGCATAAGCCTGACCGTCAATGCGCAGGTACCAGGAATGAAGGGAAGGAAGGATAAGGGCGAGTACCGAGTACGTCTGGGCTGGCTCAACGCGGTGCCGCAAACACATCTCTCGCGTATGAGGCTGATTTTCTAACTCCGACTGACAACCATGCACCGCTCATGGGATCCCCGGCCGATGTTTGGAGTTGGACCTCCTACCCGAAGTTTGGATCGCGCTCAGCAACGACATGTAAATTCCGATGGGGAGGATGGATTTTGAAAGCCCGCGCCAGCTGTTTGGCAAGTAAGGAGATGGAAATCTCGCTAACCGCGCCGACTGAAGAGTCAATATCAACAAGAACCGGCGTGCTGACAATCGTTCATGATCTCTCGATTGATCCCATCCCCCCAATACCAATACCATCAAGACACCCTCGGACCTGTACAATATATCGTAGTGATCAGTATCATCGTCCGATCGAGTCCCGCGACTGGCCCCCAGAAGGCGCACTAGTAAGCATAGATCTCTCTTCTTGCTCCTACCGTTCGTTCCACGGACGAACAGCAGCTCATAATTCCAGATTCCACCTCCATTCCATCCCCCACCCCATCAATCTCATGAGCGCCAGCGCCAGCCTTAGCGCTTCCGGTGTGTATTGGGGAGGGAACCGTCCTGAATGGTCGGCGGAAGGTAGCACAGGCTACTCAATCGCGGCGGATACCGGTCAAATCTTGATGTCATGTCAACAACCTCCGGAGGGCGTATCAGGCAGCGTGTTTTCGGGATACAGGGAGCCGACAGATGAAGAGTGGTCGTACATCACACGGGAGGTCATTGGGCGGAATGCTATGCTGGGACAGCTTGCGGATATTGCAGAGGGCAGAATGACCCATTTGGTTGCACACTACCGCGAAGCCTATCCCCACCTGACTGAACATGAGGCATGGGACGTCCCTCATACTCAGTTCATGGCAGAGGCAAACGCGGCGCTCTCAGCAGTGACACAGGTCTAGGCTCCGGAGCCCACGTCAGGGATATGAGTACTGATATCTGAGTTGCATGTTGGAATTCGAAGGGTACATGCCTCATGAATACGTAAAGTTGGCTATAGTGTTTGTAGTAGGAGATATCTTGCATGTCATATTATTGCAGCTATGACCCACAATGGTACCCAAACCACAAACACCCCAGGCCAGAATGTATTTCCTAACATCCTCCATTCTTCCCCTAAACCATGTACAAGCAGACCCGCCATCAACACCGGATGCGCCGCCAATGCCACCATTCTAAATCTTCTCCATGGGGAGAGGTACGATATCGTCAGACTTGCGAGTAGAATAGATTGTGGGAAGTTGAGCATGGCGAGAGTGGGGATCATGGCGCCGTACAGTATATGCGTGAGAGAAAGTACTGTTTCTCTATCTTTTCCTTTGGGTGGTCGAGGGATGAAGAGGGCAATGAGGGATACCAGTGGGGATTGGACCAACCAACCCATACCGCCTAACCCGAATGCCAAGAGGATATACGATATTCCTTTTAGAGTAGGCGGTTGAGGACATGCCAATCCGCCAATGACTACCGAAGAGCCTAGAGCGATAGAGGACGGGAGGTAGTTGCCCACTGGGATGAATTTTCCAGGTGAAGGGAGGAGGTAGAAGAAATATGAGGCGTGGAGACGTTCGAGCAGGTTATTCAGCGATCGTAGAGTTGACTCGAGGGTCCGGCCGAGAGTGTGAAAGCCGTGTGGTCCGCTTGAGGGGGTACAGTATAGCGTTGAAGAGTCGATACGATATCTGCAATACGGGCGTCAGTATACATTACCCTCCCTGGAAATATGTGAATTTGGAACAAACTTACTTGGCTAAAACTCCATGAGCTGCACTAGCCCGTCCGAGAGCCATAAACCCCGCATGGGCCCATAGATGTCTAACACCAACGACATACCTCCCCACCATCCCCCTCATCGCTTCCGGCACCCACTCTCCGACCCATTCGGGGGGTTCAGCCGGAATATTGTGTAAACGCATATCCACCCCTCCAGCCCATCGTCCTACATGCGTGATGGTATTAGGCACATCCTGGTTAGGTAATCTTCCATTGACCCCTTCGTAGAATATACCAAGGTGGGAGAATGAATGGCCGGGATAGTCGATATTGAGTCCTGTCCAAATAACTCCTGGAAAGAGGGAGTGGTAAGAGCTCAAGAACTCTGAAAGGCCTGAGATGTACGAGTCTCCAATGACCAGAAGGATATTGAAAGCCCAGTGATTTTGGCCTATGAAGAATTTCTTTAGCGTGCGTTATAATTGGGCGATGCGAAAGACATTTACCTCGTAAGAAGTCACCTAGGGCTAATATAGTAGCGACCCCCCTTAAATTCGGACCTCCATCCCTAGATACCCAATTCGCTGAAATCAGAATCGTTTCCGTCCCTGCTGATCTGGGTGGGGTGACCATTGCGTATACTGCCTGTGAGGTGTTGCTGGCGCTGAGGCCGGCCTCAGAGAAGGCTCGGATGAGGTACGATGATCGTCTAGCTTTCGTCAGCCTCAGCAACAATAGCTAAAGATGGGAGTTGCCATCAAGAAGTGAGTGGTAGGCTTACTCTTCGAATGTCCCATCTACTATCCTTTCTAGTTCATCTAAGTATCTATCGGCTTTATGTACATTTGGCCAGTCAAAGTACATGGTGACCTATTGGTCCATCAGCAATACTCCTTTGCCTCACTCTCCCACCACGTAAGGGGGCAACATACCTGAGCGGGCTGTAATGAGTGTTCATCAATATACGTTCCCTTCCACAATGCATCATACGGCAATAGAAGGATCCACGCATATCCCAAGATGATGAGCGCTATTCGCAGTATGGCTATCCGGCGCGACTTGATTGTTGTTGCTGCTGCTGTAATAGCAGAAGTGGCTGGATGTTGGGGACTGCCTTTGACTGGCGGTGGATCTGTCGCGATGAGGACGGTAGGTGAAGGATCTCCCATCTTGCCCTCTGGCCGCCCCTCTTAGAGCAGGCAAATTAGGGTCAATCGAAGAGTGTTTTTATCGCATTGAGACTATGGAGGGTTTGTAATGAGGAATGTAAATGTGAATGGGTGGAATGTCTGCGGAGCGGACCGTTGATGAAGCTGAAGGTCGTAATGAGAAAGATATGCGTGAATTGAAGGTGTAGAGTCAATAGAGCGGAGACCAGCCGCTGAATTCTGCGGATGATTTACGTGCCAAGTTGATGGATGAGTCGAAGAAAGGCAGGGAATAAGATGAGGTGAAGAGTGATGAAGGGTGGAGGTGGAGGTTTGGCAGGTTTGCCTCAGCCTCTCGCTGCTCTGCTCTGATGGCCGGCGGCAGGGGCGACATGGGCCGCCTCTCTGACTGTTAAACACATGAGTCGTCATAGGGGCATTAAGCGCCGTGAGTTCTTACTAAAAACACCTAAGTAACGAAGAAGAACGAAGAAACGTAGAGTGTCCAGACCCCCCTTTTCCCTCTCCCCCCGGGTCCTCCATCTATCTAATTTGACCCACTCGCTCCAACCACAATGATCTGTCCGTAATTCGTAACGAGTCCATTGAGCGCCTCTAGATTGTGCCCTTGGGCCTGAACAACCAGCGGCGCCGACCCTGTGCCTGCGCCCGTCGCAGAGGCTGAAGTCGATGCTGACGCCGATGCCGATATTGATACTGATGTAGCTGATGAAGAGCCATTGACCGATTGGACAATAGCAAAGGGGTTCAGGGTGGCGTTGACGATGACATTGGCGCTGGATGCAGAGAGGGATACAGAGGAAGCGGAGGATGATGAAGATGATGGAGGCGCAGTAGTGGTTGTGCTGCTACTTGATGGAGCTACCCACACCGAGGAGGAAGAAGGAGGTGTCCATGTCGTCGTTGGTGCAGGAGGGGACCAGGTAGAGGATGGTGGTTCCCATGTCGACGAAGGAGGAGTCCAGGTGGTGGTAGGTGCGACCCATTGTGATGTTGTGGTTGCAGGTGCGGGCTAATTTGATCAGCAAATCCATCAAGCTCTAGTGTGAAAAAGAGTGACATACGGTTGATCCCTCGAACCACCAGTTTACCTGCACAACCCCCGCACTCTCATCTGCGAATCGCTTGAACAACCCAGGCGACAGATCTAATCCTCCATAATCACACGTTGGGCACTCATCCATGATCTGTACACCGCCAACAGTCACGCCGTTCGCTTGGACCGTGATTGTTTTAAAGCATTGTGGGCCGGGGTCTGGAGTATCAGCTTAGGCTCTCCCCATTGATGCGCACGAAAACTCACATCCGCAGCAGTATTGGGCTGAGTTGAGGGCTACCATGTAATCTGAGTCTTTGGAGTATTGGCCTGATGGTCAGTGCTGGCCAGATCATGTAGACCGAAGAGACATACCGCATGCCCCTAGACCGGTATAGTAAAATGTCCCCCTCCCTGAAAACGTCTGACGCTTTGTCAATGTGGAATTATGGTTGAACTGGGTGATTTCTAGATCCCGTTCTTGCTCGGGCGTCTTTTCTAAGCGTCGATGTGTCCGCTTTCCATGTTTGTGGTTGGATGATCCGGCTGCGGCGAAGGGCGCTAGGAGCAGGAGAGGGAGGGCGAGGACGTCGGCGCGCATCGTTACTGATGTGATTGTATATGGGTGATGGGTAGATGGAGGATCAAGTGGGGGAATGAGTGATTCCTTTGAGTGAGGGGTCGTCGGATACGAAAGGATGGCCTGTGCGTTGTCGATTCGTGTCGTGTCAAAGTTGCGTGATTGTTGTTTGTGCGAGGTGGTAGAAAGGCAGCAGAGCGGACGAGGCTTGTCGAGTACGAGTATGAATCAGTGAGCGTGGGTTTCAAATGAGTGTGAGTGAGTCCGAGACGTGGCTTAATCGTGACGATAGATGGAGTCGAGATGAAGGAAGGAAGGGAAGGTTGGGTGAACGGTGAGGGGAAGGGATACACAATGAAGGAGAGTTGACATGAAACGTAGCCCCCCCTTTTCTCCTAATCCTAATCCGATTAGTAACCACAGACTCCACCCTAATACTAATCAAAGCTGTTAATAGACTCCGTCAACATCACCTCGTCTCGATGGACGGGGCATGCTGTGCTGCCTGACAGACACTACATAGGGAAGTTTGTTTGTTTACCCTTGCTTGTACTTGTTTATCAACTCGGTCCATCACAAGGGCGATATCACGTTTGGGTTATAGTGTATTACGGCACACTCGGCGTCATTTCTCCGTAACGCCGCTATTGATCCCGCCAGAGGGGGATCAGATAAGCAGACATAGTGTGTTTCAGCTTGCTTACGTCACTCACCGGTCGGGTCCCCTCGTTGTGCATTCATCATCTCCACCTTGACTGGCTCGTCCACAAATTCTCACTCACTCAGCGCTAACTCACTCGTACTGACTAGCACAAGCACAAGCACAAGCACAAGCACAAGCACAAGCACAAGCACAAACTGGCAGTCGCTGGGTCCGAGCGAGCGCTGAGCATCTCGTCAACGGCTGGACTAAGCTCGTCAGGTTGGTACGGGGCACAGAGTAGCCAACAGAGAGCTGCATCGATAACAGCAACGGCCTGCCAGAACACAGGAGGGAAGGCCGCAGGGAAGCGGAGGAATGAGGGTGCAGGGACAGTGAAGGGAACAAAAGCGGTTCCGCGCGAGTCGCTCGCTTGGCCTGGCCTTGCTTTGCGGGAAGTTTTACTTCTAACCTGGGCGCCTCGTCAACTGCCTTCAGCTACAACGCCGCCTGCAGTAGCTCTTCCCAACCACCCAGACCCTTCCTCACCACTCATACTCGGACCCCTGGGCGCTGTTTTCCGTCTGCACGATGCAACGCCGCCAGCAGCAGCTTTCGCCGACGGCCCAGACCCATCCGCACCATTCTCACTCGGACCCCTGGGCGCTAAATTTCATTTGCTGCGACGCTCCACACGCCGCATCAACATCCGTTCCCTCAGGCTCTCATACACCGACTGGCAACTACAGCGGTACCTACTCGAACTCCACTTCTACAGTTACTTCCCCGATAAATGGCAACGGTCATTTCCCTTCGACACACCCCCTCATTTTCCCCAGTCCGCTCGGCACCCAGTCCCCAGCGGGAAGCATCCGCGAGTGCTGCAATGAGCCCGGATGTACTTCAGTCGAATACTGCAGTAATCCCTCATGTACAATGGGCGGCAATCGGCGCGATGGAGCACCTGATCAGTCGCAGGCGCAATTGCAAGGTGGACAAGTACCCAATGGGATGGCGCTAGATCAGGGGAGTGATGAGTTGATCAAGTGGGCGTGTAGTAAGGAGGGCTGTGAAGCCATTCAGCAATACGTAAGTCTTTGTTCTCCTCGACCCATAATAGGGAAGATAAATCGGAGTTGTATCCTTTGATTGACCGTCCCTGACGTGACCTGTGTTCTCGGGATGTACCGGCATTGGCTCAAGCTGATGCATCAGTTGGAATGCTGTACTTTACCGAACTGTCAATTACCTACTGTCCCACCTCCCAATCCCGGCGTTGACATAGGGACGGGCACTGGTGGGCATTATCACATCTCTGATGCGATGGACAGTATGGTTTCTGGACTAGGCGGCGGAGCTGGAACTGGAACTGGAACTGGATTGGGGATGGGGATGGGGACGGGCTCACTGCAAGCTCCATTCCATCAACATGGAACGAGGAATACCGGACATCGACGCCAATCATCACTTTTTGACGGAGGAGTCGATCCTTCCAATCTTCAAAATCAACATTCTAGACCATCCTCTTCTTCTTCACACTTCCCCACCCAATCCTCTTCTTCACACCAACACCATAATTTCCAACTTGGCCGTCAATCTCCTCATATCCCCTCTCATCTCCACAATGCCCTACATCAGCAATTACACGTTCATGGTCACGCGCATACCCATACCCATATGCCTTCCCCCCAATCACTCCATTCGCACAACTCGCATCAGAATCGCCGACAACAGCTCCAACAAACTTTTCAACCTCATAACCATAATCACCACCACAATCGACACTCTAATTCACACTCCCACTCCCACTCTCACTCCAACTCAATCTCATCATTGCCACAATCGAACATGCCAAGTCCCGATATCCTCCCTTGGCCCAGTAATTCTCTATCGACCACTCCCCACTCTTCGGCCCCCACACCCACTTCGACAAGTACAGCGCACACCCCTGCGCTCATGCCGCAAATGCAGTATCCGACGCATATCTGTCATTGGTCGAATTGTCATTTGACATTCTCGTCCATGCCGGATTTACTAGGTCATGTGGCTGCCGATCATTTAGGAGCACCTGGTTTCGGGCCTTCGAACCCGCTCAACCCGCCAACGGCGCCCCCTCCAAGTCAGGCTCAAAGCCCTGCGATGTACATGCCTCAGGGGAATCGGGATGGGGGACAGACGCAGGATCATCAGCGGCAATTGTCATTACAGGCTCATCAACAGCTACAAACGCTTTCGTCCCAACAATCTCAGTCGCAGTCTCAATCGGGACTTCACTTCTCACCCTCAAACTTCACCTCTTTACCCCACACATCCACCTCCGCCGCCCAACCTACCGGTACCACCACCTCTTCCGCATCCACCTCGGCGTCCCTGCCTTCTCTCTCGGCACTAGGGTTCAACCCCTCTCAAGCTGAACAAGATCGTCTTCTCTCTTGTCTGTGGGACGATTGTTTTCCCTTGCCCACTATTTGCTCCGCCGACGAGCCGGACCAATGCCCACCTCATACTCACATCCCCGCACCATCCGAATGCACAGTCACACACCCGCACAGCCATACGCACACACACCGGAATGCATCTGGCGAGCCTTTTTCACCACAAACGATGCTTAGGCATGTCCTAGAGGAACATTTGGGCGTGCCAAGTGATATTCTAGGGTGGGATAGCAGGGATGCGGACTTTGGGATGGAGGCGCTTGCTGCTGGGCTCGCTGTGGGCCGATTAGGTCAGGGCGGCGGGTCAGGGATGGTGGGTGGGGAGTTGGAATTACCGCCAAGTGCTTTAGGATCAGGAAAGGGCACGAAGGGAGGACGACAAACGATGGAAGTGAACACCTCGGCTATACTCACCGACTCGGCCTCAGACCCCGTTTCGCCCCTTCAGCCCAAACCGCTCGTCTGTCAATGGCACAATTGTTCCCATTCGGAAGCATTCAACTCCGCCTCGGAATTGATGGATCATCTCTCGGAATGTCATGTTGGGCGAGGGAAAGAATCTTATGCGTGCCTGTGGGGAGATTGTGCGCATGCCCATGCTCAAGCCATCGGCGGGTCTGAGGATATTGGTATTGGAGGGAGTGGGGAGGTCGATCAAGATCTCCAAATCCCGCCGGAGAAAGTTCAAGGACGTCTCTTTCGATCTCGTCAAAAAGTTTTACGCCACCTTCAAAGTCATACGGGCTATCGACCATTCGTATGTGAAGTATGCGAACAGGCGTTTAGTGAAGCTGCGCCACTTGCTGCGCATATCAGAAGACACAATGAGGAGAAACCGTTCTTGTGTGAAGTTGAAGGATGTGGGAAGAGGTTTGCGATTAGTTCAAGCTTGACTATTCATATGGTATGTCCTTTTATCTTTCCCCACCCACCCACCCACCCACCCACCCTCCCCATCTTTCCTGCTTCTCTTCTGCAGAGATGAGACTACGCTGACACTTTTAGCGCACACATAACGGCGACAAACCCTTCATTTGCCCGCACTGCCAAAAAGGTTTTGTGGAAGCTTCAAACCTCACCAAACATATTCGAACACATACGGGCGAAAGACCATTCGCGTGTCCTCATCCTGGGTGTGGCAAACGGTTCCCTAGACCTGATCAGCTTAAAAGGCATGTGGGGATACATGATAAAGAGCGGGATAGAGAGAGAGGGAAAGTGGCAGGGCAGGGGAAAGTCGGGGTTGGGAAGGGAAAGACGAAGGGGTCTAGCCGTTGAGGCCGAGGAGGCGCCCCCGCGCCGGCTGCTGAGGAGGCTCTTCTAAGCAGTGCTATATTGCTAGCCGTTCACGAGGCGCCCCTGCGCCGGTAGTACGTACAAGTTAGCGATAATTTGCATGCTAAACATTCTGCTCTGACTGCCAACTCTCAAATTCTCACACATTAACAGTCGCTACACCCTTACTGCAACTAATCAGCCCTAAATCCAAGAGCAATACCCGCCATGACGCACGCTTAAGAACCAAAAACTTACAATGGCTTCACACCACCCTCATCATTCTCAACGGGGTATGTATCGCTCTCCACACCCGCCACTTGTCTCTTCTTTCCTCCTAGTCCCTCCTCGCCCAAGGAACGGGCGACAGGGGCAGCTGCAGCGGCCGGCGCAACGGCTAGATCGTTATCCGCAGGCGTGAATGGTTTGACGCCCGTTCCATCATTGGTCACTGGGTACGTGTCGCTCTGCGGGTCGGTGACTTGTCGTTTGGAGGCTTGTCTGTGTGGGGATCAGTAAGGCGTCCTAGTAGTACATGTTGAGATCAAGTCCAGGTCATGATCAATGGCAGGACCGAGGGTGAAGAAGAAAGCCAAAGTAGACTTACGAAGCTTCAAACTCCCTTCGATCGGCTTCATGGAAGAACTCAATCACTCCGTTCCTACCCACCAAGTCAGCTACTCCTGCAGCTAGCAGCTGACAGTACGGAGGGGAAAGAAGTACTCACCCGTTAGATCGTACGGCGACATTACTGGGGATTTCGCCGTGCTGGTATGCCAGGCCAAGGGTGGCGCAAGCCAGCGAAAGGAAGAGGATGGGGAAGTACATTGTTGATCTAGTGTTTTGATGGATGTGGTTACAGTTGGAGAGTGAATGAGCGGTGCAACTTCGGTCGGTGATGCCTACGCTTATAAGTATGGCAGAATATAAAGATGGTAACACCTAATTAGCCAAGCGGTGTGAGGATATTGAAAACAGCGCTTTGCTTTACAATTGGTCGTCAAGCACCGATTGCCGTCGCGTCGCAGGATCAGGATCAATGAGCAACGACACCATCATGGGTGTTACATGACAGCTAGTTGCGAAGAGGACGTAACCAAGATGGCACCTACTTGACGACGAAAAGTGTCAACCTCCCAACTTCTCCCGATGGACCGACTCCGCCATCGTTTCTAAGCTGCAGCAGCACGCTTCCGTTTCCCCGTGACGATCTTTTTGCCCTTCTTCTGTACTTCATCCCATGCTTTAGCAGTAGGCGCGCCTAGCAATGTTTCATGACCTGACATCAATCAGCGACGATCCATTTTCCTTAATCAATCAAGGAAGCATATCCAAGTTGTGCAAGGGGAAAAAAAAAGACATACCGGACGCTCTGACCAAATCATCAATGATGACTTTACTTCCCGACGTGGGATATTTGGCCGATACACCTCTAGCCATCAATGGCTCTTTCAGTAACTGCTTCAATTCCACTTTGAGCGCCGCAGCGCTCTCGACGCGATTACCCTTCCGGCGATGTTGAGGTCGGATGTGTGGTCGATCAAATGTCAATTCCCCATCATTCAGCCTGTTGCTAATCAGCTACTTTTCAGACAGGCTAAAACGAGAACATTGCAACTCACATATCCTCGTCCAGATCAATATCCATAGCTTCTGCAGCTTCCTTGAGCCAATTCCGATCATGCGCCTCCTTCTTAACTTCATGTTGAGCCTTCTCGATCGCTTGAGCGACTTGAAGCCGTTTCTTCAATTTGGGCAAGAAACCACTTTCGATAGGTAATTCAGGTAACTCCAGTGCTAAAACTATCAGTTTCTCACAACTTACTTTTGAAAGCCTTAGGATGACTCACCTCGACCTAAACTCCGTAACAAAGTCTTTTGCATCCCCCGTTCTTCAGCACTGACAATCTGCAATGCGAAACCCGGATTTTGGGCACGGGCCGTACGTCCACTTCGATGAATATACGCATCGGCCGTTCGTGGTAAGTTGAAGTGAACGACATGGTCGACATTGGGTATATCGAGTCCTCGGGAGGCTACGTCTGTCGCGATCAGAACGGCAGATTTGGACTCTTTGAATCTGACTTGTCAGCCAAACTTCCAATCACGGAAGATGGGAGAGCGAGAACCTACCGGTCTAAATTCTTTAGACGCTGCTTTTGCTGCAATTGAGAGTGAAGAGGGTATACTGGCATTTGCAGCATTTCGAATAGAGGGACCAGTCGGCGAATACCGTCGATACTGCCTGTGAAGACCATTGTTCGGCCAGGATATCGAAGGAGGAAGTAATACAGATAAAGATCCTGGCTCGTCAGCATTCTTTTCCGTTGTTGACGGATGCGGCGAAGAAACAAAGCTGACCTTGTCCGTGACGACACATTCTACCATGCTTTCCCTAAGTGATGCGACAACGCCTCCGTCCGGACTGAGATCGATCACTTCAGGATCGGCATCTCTGAAATCTAGCCGATCGACCAAGTCCTCTATCGTAACGTTAGCTTGATTCTGCATCTTTCGGTTCGGGGACATGGTCAATGTGGGTGGAAGCTCACCTAAAGCTGATGCTCGTTTTGCGCCATTCTTGGGTCGGCGCTGCTTCCGCTTCAGATTCTGCTGTAGGTCCTTTGACAGAGTCGCAGAGAAGACAAATGTCTGCATGTCACTTCGGGGTTGGGCATCGGGTGCGGCGCTAGCTGCTGCGGCAAAGACAGGATCTTCATCGTCTGGGCCAGCAGTGACGCTATCTCTGTTAGTTTTGCCTTTCAGGTGGGGTCCGAAAGAACTTACGCTCCCTGTCTCTGAGTTAATCGAACGATGCTCTCCAACTCGGCAAAATGACCATTCTCAATCATTCGATCCGCCTCATCAATAACTAAAAACCTTAATGTTCGTACTCCAGCCGCCAGGTCTTCATCCTGAAGTAATCAGCATCTCCTCGCGGTCATACAAGGAAAGCTGTACGTACCGACTTGATCAAATCCCATAATCGGCCAGGGGTAGCAACCAGGATATCAGCCCCCCGATCAATGATCCTCTTTTGCTTATGTGCACTCAAACCACCAATGACACTCCCAATACTGATCCGTGGTGGTTTCTTCTGCTTCTTATTCGATGCCTGTTCCTCTTCGCTTATAAGATGATTGACAACTTTTTGTAGGTGATCCATGACCTGCAATGCTAGTTCTCGGGTGGGGCAGACGATGAGGGCGGAAAGTGGTCGACGAGAGATTTTTGTGGGTGCTGGAGAGCGTAGGAGATGGGAGAGGATAGGTAGAGAGTAAGCGAGTGTTTTACCGGATCCCTAAGGTACGTGTTAGCCTTGGTTTTGGCGTCAAGGCATGATGATGACAATGATACGTACTGTTTCTGCCACACCGACGACATCTCTGCCGGTAAGACCTGCAGGTAGAGCACGGCCCTGGATGCCGGTTGGTTTCACAAAGCCCAGTGCGAGTAGCGAACGCTTGATGCTGGGGTGTAACGAGATTTCGGACCAATCTGGCAGAAGAGCGTCTATGGCAATCAGCAATAGTAAAGATACCGGATAAAGCATGGAAGCACACCATCGAACGGCTCTGCAGCCTCGGTATCCTCCTCATCCTCCTCGTCCAAATCCTCCTTCTCTATCTTGCTAAATTCAGGCAACTCCGTCTCGGCTTCGTCTTCCTCGTCGTCGTCGTCCTCTTCCGCCTTTTCAGCATCCTCTGCGAGCTCAACATCCGCCTGCTGTTCGACAGCCTTCCCCTTCCCCTTATTCTTCTTACCCTCAGCAGCCTGATCTATCAGCATACCATTGCGCCAGACAGCAGGGCTTCAGTGTGACCAAGACTCACCACGAACCGAGCGACCTTCTGACCTCCTTCTGCGGTCTCCCATTCGATCCCCACATCTTCCAGCTCCTCCAGCATCATCATTCCCCCTCCATCATCGAATGCCGCCAATGAGCCTGGATCCAGCTTGCGCCATTGCAACGAGTCCGCGGCCAGGCGGTCTTTCTTGGCTTTCGGAACAGGCGCTGTTGTTGTTGCTTTGGAAGACGAAGTCCTGCGTCTTTTGCTGGGCTTTCTCGACTTGGACGAAGATGAAGCGTTATTGACTTGCGCCAGACTTGACAGGCTGCCTCTCATGTTGATCCAGAGAAAGTTATCTGTATGGATGAGATGTGAGACACCTCAGTCACAGCTGCATAGGGTGGACTTGAAATCTTTAGGCTTTACGTAAACGCACTTTGCCACCCAGATACCGCGAGAGACAAGCACATCGGCCTTTCATACATCACCCTATCTTTACAAAAAGGTAGCCAAAGATGCCCCCTCGTAAACCTAGAGAAGCGCGCTCGACAGCTCCAACGCCATCTCCGGCACCTGGCGCGAAAGGTCGAGCCACATCTCGCGGTTCGGGAAGATCTAGCCGCTCGAGATCCAACACGGATGGGAATGGCGAAGTCGAGGGCATTCGCAGTGTCGATGCTGTAGTCGAGGAGGATGAAGGAGAGGATGGAGATGAGACAGCTGTGCCTGTGGATGGAGATGTGCCAGAGAATGGAGATAAGTCTGAGGATGAGGATGAGGATGAGGATGGGGCCGGACCGGCAGAAGAGTCCGAGGTGGATGGATCGGCGAAGGATGGGGCTGGTGTGGAGGTTGCCGAAGAGCTGCCTGTGGGTGGTACAGAGAAGGTCTCGATGGAGGATAGACTCGCCAAATTGAAGGATCTGCGATTACGCATGGTGAGTCGCTCGAGTCCTTGTCTGCGTGACTTAAAGCTCGCAAACAATGCACAATAGTCATGTTCTCCGCGCTGATCCCTCAGAATCAAAGCTCTGCCGCTAATCGACGCGACCTCGTGACGGACCATCAGAAGCAGAAGGTGACTGCCAAGGAACTTCAGCGGCTTGAAAAGCAGAAGAAGCTCGCTCAGACTCTTCGGCTCAAGACTGAGGCGGAAGCCTCGGGGGAGGATATGGAAAGGCGGAAAGCATGGGAGTGGAGTATTGAGCAGAATGAGCGGTGGGAGTCAAAGCAGGAAGAGTCTAAAATCAAGGGCGATACACACTTTCACAGTGCGTATCAAGTACCTACCTTCCAGGATGAGTGTCTGCTGATTTGGTGTAGATGCCGAGGATGACGCCTGGAAGCGCTACAATCGGGATATCAGATCCACCAAGGCCGATCTACTATCGTACGAAAAGCAAAAAGAGGCCGCTCTTGGTCTAGCGCCGGGTACACTGGTCCCTACCGGCTCTTCATCATCTTCGGTTCGCGCAAGTGGATCACGACGCGCCGGAGCGCTTACTGCGGCGGAAGATCTATACAGAGGAGCGGATACGTTATCGTATGGAGACAATAAGCCTAGTGAAGATGCGGTGGATAGGGTCATTGGCAAGATTAACAAAGAGTATGTGTTCTTCCTTCGGCTGGGGTGGGCGTGGAAGTCTTGGCTGATCATTAATAGTATCGAAAAGCCTGGGAAACGGAAGAAGAGGGTGGAAGAGGAGGGCGAGATCAATTACATCAATGACAGGAATAAGGTGTTTAATAAGAAGGTGGCGAGGTATTACGACAAGTACACCAAAGAGTATGTCTTGCTTGATTTATTTCTCCGGCATGTGGAGGGAGTGGAAGGAATGATGAGATGAAACGGCGACGGATGCTGATGCCAATAGGATCCGAGCCAATTTCGAGCGGGGAACAGCTTTATAAAAAAAACAAGATCCCGCGCTGCTCGATGCCGCGTATAGCCGGAAGGGCGATTTCCACGATGAGATCGTCGGTTGAGGATGTCCTATCCTGTATCAGTATGTACTTGATCATGATCTCAGTTCGCAGTCTGCTCACCGATTCCGACCTCGTCGGCTTGACTTGACTTGGCTTTACTGAACCCATCGCATCAGCTGCGATGGCAGCAGCATGAAACGTTGACATCACCAGGTCTCCATTCATCTTCCGCTCCACTGATCATGATAATACTCGACCCAACCTCCATTCAGGATTTCAAACGCATGCGCAGCGATCATGATGAACATCGCCCATCGCGGATCCTCGGCCGAAAATCCGAGATCCACCATGCCGTTCGCTCGGCAGAAGCAGCGCCGAATCAGCTTTAGGTGGAGCTCTGCTTCTCTGGTGGTGCGTTCCCAGCTTACCTCCTTTGATGCGCAGATCCAACACGACCAGCAAGCACCGTGATATGGCGCACCCTGACGGGGTTCGGCCTTCTGTGCCGGTCGACCGAATCGCTCTTAAAGAGGCTACCGCTCACTGTTCCGCCCATCCAAGAACCCCCTTCCCTTATATCAACGCCTCGAACTACCCCATATCCTAGCGCTGATACGTCCCCTCACATCAAGGCAGACTCGCGACTGACTCACCATGAACGATACGACATTTGACGCCGGACTGCCGGACACCTGCTTTCACGATAAAGAGGAATTGAAGCACGGCCACTCGATGAGTACAGTGTATTGTCCCGCCCACGAAGAGATCATCTGCACTGTCTGTGGGGACACTCTCGCTCTATCCAAGTGGTTCGAGAATCCCCGCTGCTCCCACAGCTCATCATTGAAGCACATTCCTGCTCCTCACAGCATTCGCAGCGACGATTCAGTACTTACGTACTGCATGTTATGCGAGTCTATGAGTCAGGCCAAGCAGCTAGCTTCAAAGCCCTACAGGGCAACATACCTCGCGCCTGGGTCGAACTCAATGGCAACCGATGTGTTCCCCAGTGACCTACCCGGCCGGCAAGTTCGTCGCTGCACCGCGTACGTACAATCATACACACTGAGCGAGACATTGAGGCTGATCATCGTAGGTGCGATGCCGTACGCCGCTCCCGCTGCCGCTACCGAGTGGAAGGAGTGGGCTCAACGTTGTGATCCCGGCGAACACTCCTTCATGCTCACAAGATCAACTGGAACAAGGTCCACGAAAGGCTTCTCCAATGGGACCATCATGGTCAACCCGTCCAAGCTCACGACTTGCGCGACATGCGGTTGGAGTCTAAGATCTACGATGGATTCCAAGACGGGGAGAAGCTCTGCAGGCAAGATTTCCCCGATGAAGTCGGACGGCTTCCGAAGTACCAAGCTCACCACGTCCTCCTATCAAGCGTCGCAGCGCCGGAAAGCAATATCAATGCAGGGTTCGACGACACGCTGGAGCACCCTACGGGAAGCATATTCCAGTGTGAGTTCTGCAAAGAGAGAACAGTGCCGATGGACGTCACCATTCGACCATTATCCTCACATCCTAACCCATTGATGACAGAGTCGGAAGTAGGCAAGAAGCGATTGGGTGTGAAACGGCAGCGAGCCGATCAGACCTGATTACGCAGAAGGGAGACTGAAAGGAATGGTTGCTGCGGCCTGGAAGTGAAGTTTTGTTTGAAAGGCGTACATAGGTGCGCGTCGTTCATAGGATGGGCGTGTGGGTGTGTACAATGTAAAGCTTTAGGTTTAGCTTTGACCTGGTAGGCCCCAGAGAGCGTAGCCGTGTGGTAAACCTAGTTTGCATGTAAGTCTGAGCGTGCTGCATAGATATGTTCACCGATATCTCAGTATATTTGGGGGACGGACTAGGATAAAGTTATTTGCCATCGCGGGTCGTCACGAGTGTGAGCCCCATTGAGGCAGCGCCACATTGGCGGACGAACACTTGCTCGACTCGCACGTGGCAAAAGCGGCGTTTTCCCCGATGCCCCGCTGGGTTGCGCTCGGTACTTTGCGTTTATTGATGATCACCATCGTGTGTGGCAGCTGCAAGACACCCTCTGGAGCATCGGTCGACAGCTGTCCGGGAGCCTGAGGCCACTCGCTGTCTGTCAATGTCGACATGTACGACCATCACTACGTCGCGCATAACTCAACGCGTCGCATCTTGGTGCTGCGCCCCATTAATGTCTCGCGGACCGCACGGCATCACGCTCTTCACCACTGAGAAGCCTTCGGTTTACAACGTGGGAAGGTCTTAGGAGCCGTAAATAGTGAGCACGCTGCGAGAGAGACCTGCGAAATCGCACCTTAGCGCGTCAGCAGTGGCAGCATGTGGTCCTTTCCTGATTCCGACCACCAAAGGAGGGTGATGGGGATGGCTTATATCCGCTATCGTAGCGCAGTGTCCTTTCCGGTCCAGAGTTGACATACTGTTTTATCGCTAGACTGTGAAGTCGACTTGCTCTCTCAGCAGCTCCTGTACATCAAGATGACGGCGGGTGTTTCAAATCCACCGATAGCAGTATCGGAACTCATCAAATCATCATCTTCACTCATCAGATCCGCTTCTCGCCTCAGAATAGCAGATTTGAATCGATCCGACGCGACAGAAGTGGGCCTGAGGTTGAAGAATGGAGAGGTCGTTCGAGAGCGGGGACGCCCTCTCGATCGATCGATGGCGGTTCGGGCGCACGCTTGGTTGTGCTACGGCGAGTCCATCACGATATTCGATTCTTGGGGCTTCAGTGAGTCTCGCTCTCTCCCACGTCAGACAGCCTCCCCTAAACGCTAGACCGCTGATGCATGTAGTTACCAGCTTCGGCCAATTCCAGACGTACCATCTCGAGAACCAGCTCTCTGCTTATCCGAGATCAAGTGTTGCGTGAGTTCCCCGTGGCGTGAAAGATGCTGATGGACAGCTGGATCGGCTCATCGCAGCTCTTCGTCACATAGCTCCTTGCGATCCTTGCTGGGCGATGGTTTGACTCACATGGAATGCTCGCTCCTGCGATAGCTGCCTCGGCTTGCTGCACGCTTTCTTTGCTTGGGTTGTCGTGTGAGTATTCTTTCTCGCTGCCTGCTTTCAACAAGACATACAAGAGTTTCAGCTGAAAGCTAGTCTGTCTAGATTTCCACCTATTCCTCCTCGTTCATCTAGTCTACGGCGTCGGCTGCGATTGCGTGTTCGCACCTGAGATAGCATTGGCGGCTCACTGGTTCCACAAACGGCGCGCGACCGCAGTTGACATCGTTCCGATAGGGAGTGGCGTTGGAGAGGTTACATACCCCATCATGCTGGCGACATGCAATCTGTAAGTGGTTCGTCTTGCTAAACCTTGAGCCAGAGCTGACATCCAGCCTTTCGCGATACCCTACTCATACTCGCGGCGCTAAACTTCACTCTCACTTTTCCGATCGCCCGCGGCAGGCTTCCGCATACGGCTCTGTCACCCTGGAGCACGGTCTTGGAACCCTTTCGTGGGAAGGCGTATGTGTGTCTGGATCTTGGACAGCCATTGCAGTGTTGATGTAAATTTTCATCCCATCAATAGTGTCGCTGCGCTGATAAGACAGTATCTTTTCGGCTTACATCTATGCTCCCGTACTCGCCAGCGCGAACTCCCTCTCACCCAATCTCACGTCATATGCAATAGCCATCGCACAAGCCGGCCCCACGACTGGTCGAGCTTCTGCTGGGATTATCGCTGATTACCTTGGCGTATAGGTGGCGTACCTCATCGCTGCTACTGGAACGATCGTCGCCCTCGCATTCTGGCTGGTGAATACAGGGGAAGGGGGGAGGGGGACCGCTACAAGAATGGTATCGCGAAAGCCGGGCGGGATCAAGCTTGAAAGGTGAGCCGCTCCCGCTCCGACCTGTACTGAGACTGCTACCTGCTTTATTGGTGCTGATGCGTTAGTGCAGAACCTCTTTGGTCAAGCCAGTATTAGAGCGCCGCAGGGTGGCCTTTGACAATGAAGGCGGGGTGAAGATCGATGTCACTGTCCTTTTTCTGTCATCTCGGACATGGTTTATTGGGCACTTTGGAACCAGAAGTTTTCCGTGACGAGATTGGGGATAAGGCTCGATTGCGTCCCTCAGGCCTCACCAAGCGCCTGCTCCGAGTCACGGCCACGCCTGCAGCCTGCACTTATAGAAGGACAAATGGACGGTAGTGGATTACGTGATGAGGAATGGCGAAATGTCTCACCTTGTGAGCTTGCGCAAGTGGAACCAGGAAGATGCAACAACACATCAGTCTCCCCCTTACATATCTGCTCTGCAAGGCATCATCGGAGCCGACAAGAGCGGACAGTACGACGATGCCCCTCAATTCTTTGCCGCCATGGCCTCCATCACTCCCGGCTACTCACTTGAATCACATCCAATCACTCGCCGTGACTCACGCTCTCTCTCATGGCTTCACCCATTTACCCCCATCCCCTGCCAATCCTCCAACACACACGTTCGCTGCTCCCCTCTCACTCTTCCCCTCGCCGTTCCCACGACACCTCTTCGAGTTGGCATGCGAGATCCAGACGGTCTATAATGCGCTTTACGCTCGAGTTGCGCTGGATTGGCAATTCCTGGATAGGGTGATGGGCGGTGTTGCTAAGGTTGATAGCTTTCAAGGAGAGCTATGGAGAGGATGGAAGAAAGTGAGAGAGGAGCTAATCCAGGTGAGTGTGCTGGATTGTCGGTCTGCTGTAACGATCACTTCATGTGGCCTGGAGAGATAAGCTGATTGATCAGCCACTGCAATTGGGTGTCTTCCGTTCCGACTACCTGCTTCACTCGCTCTCTTCGCTCTCGCCCTTGGAGCTTAAGCAGGTGGAATTCAACACCATATCATCGTCTTTCGGCCCACTCAGTCAGAAAGCCAGTGAAACCCATAGGTGAGCGGTGGAGTGTATCTAAGGGAGAGCTCTGATTCCAGCTTATTCCCTCAGATATGTCGCCAAAGAGACTGATATGTATTTCTCTTCCTCCCCACATTTATCAAGTCTTAACAACTTTCCCGTCAACGATGCTCTTCACTCAATAGCCCAAGGTCTGGCGGAGGGCTGGCAAGCGTACGGACGGAAAGACGCTGTTGTGCTCTTTGTAGTGCAGGAGGGCGAGCGGAACATCTTCGATCAGATGGCTCTTCAGTACGAGCTTATGAGCGAGTGAGTTATTGTTCTCGCCTTATGGGTCGCGGCTGATTGCAGACATGATATCAAGACTGTCCGACACACCTTTGCCGAACTAGCCGATCTAGTTCAGCTCGATCGTAACTCCAAACGCCTCCTGCTTCCTGATCCTCTCCAAGATACTGCCGAGCCCCGCGAAGTTGCTGTCATCTACTATCGCTCCGCTTATACCCCTACCGATTACCCAGGCAGTACCGAGTGGGGCACACGACTCCTGCTCGAGCGGTCCCGTGCGATCAAATGCCCCTCTATGGCATTGCAGCTTGCTGGCGCCAAGAAGATCCAGCAGGTCTTAGCTGAGCCCGGCGTACTTGAGGACTTCCTCCTCGGTCCCGATCGGCCCGATGTCGGGTTCGGGAAAGGTGCCGGTGGGTTGACGCAGGAGGATGTGGAGAAGGTCCGGAAGACCTGGATAGGATTGTGGCCGTTGGACAACACTGAGCTGGGAGTTGAAGGGTACCGGCTCGCGACGACGCAGAGCCATCGATTCGTCCTCAAACCCCAAAGAGAAGGGGGAGGAAATAATATCTACCGGACGGATATCCCCGCAGCACTCAAGGCGCTCGAACATCAGCAATACGTGCATCAGCAACAACAGCAGCAGCAAGGACGGAGAAGTGCGGAGGCGGAAGTGCAGGCGAGGGAGGCGTATATCCTCATGGAGCTCATCACGCCGCCTGAAGGAGTGGGGAATTGGTTGGTGAGGGGAGGCGACAATAAGGCTCGGAAAGCCGATGTGGTGTCGGAGTTGGGAATATTCGGCGTGTCGCTCTTTGGGCCTGAGGGGTCCACGGGTCATGGCGAGGGTGCAGTAGAAGTGGTGAATAGAGAAGCGGGGTTCTTGTTGAGGACTAAAGGAAGAGAGAGCGATGAGGGTGGGGTAGCCATTGGTGAGTCATCATTTGCCATGTCAGGCTGCGCGGTGAAAAGGAAGAAGGATCCACTAGCTGATGGATTGCAGGCATCAGTTCAATTGACAGTCCCATCCTTGTCGACGTCGTCTAAGCGCGCGCCGCGCGTCGTGGGAATAACGAGCTGTCACAAGGAACAGCTTTACGTCAAAAGACTCCCAACCTTCAAGGGCAACTTTGAGATATATGTGAATCAATATCCTACCTGCTCCACAATATCGACAAGCGTGATTTTAGGCGCATGTCGCGCTCCGGGGTCAACAAGGACGGGTGACTGTAAAGCTTACTGATCCCCGTACTTATCTGTTGAACTCCAGAAGGCTCCCTCCCGTCTTCCCGACGACGACTGACACACGATGTGGGCGTAAGCACCGGAGAGATCTGGACAGCCAGTCCGTATCTGAGCACAGGGTGAGGAAGCGCACCTCGAAGGCCCCAGTTCTGAACACACACAGCCACAGTGACATGTACCTTCCAGTATCGAGCATAATCTTCATGCGCACCCCATACTTAACTACCTTGCTGAATCCTTGTACAAAGAAGACAGACTACTTCCTACTTCCTGAGAACTGGGGCGACCTCGAGCTGTTCGACATCCACCTTCTTGTCGTCGACGTGGTACGAGGGGGTAGCACGCTCGTCCGCCTCGCCAGCCAAAGCAGCGGTGTCGACCTGGTAGTTCTTGAACTGCCTGGCGGGGACACGCTGGTGGAACATGTAGTCGAGCTCGAGGAAGGTGCGGTTACGGGTCTCGGGAATGCGGAAGTAGGTGTATGTGACGGAAAGGAGACAGGTGGCAGCCCAGAACCAACCGCACTTAGATCATCAGCCACTGCGCTGAAAAAGTTCGAGGAGATTGAACTAACCTTAGCACCCCAGCCCCATGAGCCGGCTGCAGTGCCAGCGGCACCCAACATGCGGGGAATAAGCTGGCCAGCGACGATGTTGCTGATGATGTAGGTGGTACGCGCGAGGACAACGGTGTGAGTGCGGATACGAGTGTTGGGCATCTCCGAAATGATGGTGTAGCAGGCGGGGCCGATGGTGATCTTGTAAGAGAAGTTGATGAGGATCATCATGGCGGCGACAGCGATGGAGACGGAGCTGCCGAGGTTCGGAATGACACCGACAATGCCGATACCAACTTGCCCGATGGCGACCAAGGACAGACCGACGAGGTAGAAGTATTTGCGGCCGAATCTACCAAGAAGGAAGATGGCGACACCGGTGGCGAAGATGTTGGTAGATTGGATGGCCATGGAGTAATTGAAAGCCATGGCCTCGGCCATACCTGCAGCACGCAAAAAGACCGCTGGAAACTGTCAGCGCAGGCCCCATTACAAGGTCAGGGCGAAGATGACTTACTGGCATACCCGCAAATACCTTGACCACTCCAGATCTGAATGGCGAAGACGACGCAGGCGATCTCGGTTCGACGGAGGTTGACACCGCGGAAGCAATCAAAGTAGTTGACGGCCTGAGCATCGATCTTCTGGCGCTCGTTGGTGTGCTTATGAGGGCGAGTTGTTGTTGCATCATGAGAGGTGTGTAGTGACCTTTGGCGGCGAGACGAGTGAGAGCCTTCTCGGCATCCTCATAGCGTTCCATGCGGACCAACCACCAAGGACCTGGGAAAATTAGCCGGTGTTCGTGGAGGATTGATGGGAAAAACTCACTCTCAGGTGCGAAGTAGCCGACAAAGAACAAGGGAACAGGCCAGACCCATTGGAGCATGTAGGGGACCTTCCAGGCCCAGTCTCCAGGTAGGGTGAGGGAACCACGAAGGACAACGGCAGCGAGGAAACTTCCGGTACCCCAGCACATTGAGACCCAGCTGGCAGATCAGTGAGAGACCAATGTCAAGGAGAAATAGACTTACGATGTGAGGTAACTTCGCATGGCGACAGGGCAGATCTCGGCGGCGTAGGCGGTGGTGAGAGTCTGGAAGATACCCCATGGCACACCGCAGATCAAGTTACCAACCATGAGCATGGGCAAGTTCTGGGCAAAGACAAGGATGAAGACTGTTGTTAGCTAGTACGAGACGATGGACTCACTGGCACAGGTGAGCATGACCATGGCGATCATGTACATCTTCCGGGAGCCGTACTTGGACTGCGCCCAACCGTTGATGAGCAAGCCCGCGACCGCGCCGACTTGTTGACAGTTGTTGATAGCTGCGACCCAGTCTGGCGGGACATACTTGGTCTGCGTGGTAGCGTCCCAGAAACCGAAGCGATTGATGTAGGCTTGCTGACCGAAGAAATTGTTGACCTGATGTTAGTACTGGCCACAGTGCAGAACGTACCAGTCCAACATCCATCCCCTCCATGACCAGCGCCAAACTCAGACCCATAGACCATAGAGCCGCTTTGCCGTGGATCCTGAATAGGCGTCGAAGACTGAGCTTAGTCTCCTCCTCTCCAACTGCGATGGCGGCCTCGATCATGTCGGACTCGCGGTACTGTTTGCCGCTGTCGATGGGGTCGATGGCATCGTGGTGTTGAGCCACGCGCCCCTTCTCTTGAATGTCCATGCTGAAGCAAGTGCAGAGGTGGTAGTAGGTTGTGAAGAGGAGTCGAGTGAATGGGGGTCTGGAGAAGTCCAGCTCAGCTATAAGTAGTCAGGCTCACTCGCGTGAGTTCGCGGAGACCCGGTACGATCAGCCGGATAGATTGCGAAGAGAGTCAGCAGACATGACCACGGCAGATGTGCGGGGAGATCTCGGGGCCTACTGGAGAGCAGAGGAGGAGGGAGAAGAAGTCTTTGGTCGGGGACGGTCGGAGTTCAACGCCGGGGGCCCGTAGAGACATGGCTAATACCATCATGATCGTTGTCCCACTCCGTTGTCTCGAGCCGAAAAGTTAGGAGGAGGATTCTTCCCGACATCAGCCGACATCTGTCCGAGCTCTTGGCGCTCTATATCTATGCCATGAGTGACCTAATTGCCGGTGTGAGTGAGTTGTAGGCCGATCAGTCACGGATCGTATCGATAACGGTTAACCGAGAATCAGAAAGAAAGGCCTTCACCTATCCCCCGGGAACTCGCCGAAATGACGTAAATCAATGCGCCGTTGGCCTGAATTGCCCCTTCCGGAAATCCCTTGTTCGGGTGAGAGTGGCGCCAATCTCTACTCCTCGCCACTCGAACTGCTGAGCATAAGCGCCCAAGATCCGAGGCATGCAATTGCAATGTGGGCAGTGTGAACGATACTGAATTCCAGAAGCCAAAGAGGGATGGAAGGAGGTGACGGAGCAATCAGGGCCGCATCAGATCCTCGCAGCTAACCGCAGTCGAGATCGATATATTGTACATCGGGATTCGGGTCCCCACCTGGGCATCTTCTCCACGCTTGCCCGATGAGCTACGCCGATCTGCGATGTGGCCGACTCCAGATCTAGAAGTGGCCTCCACGCGGGAATAACGAGATCCCGGAGATCGCACGCCTGTTTCGCTGAATCTAGAATTTTGCTTACGAGGTGATCTGACCCGATCTGCATGTACTAGCTACAATGTCAAGGTGCATCAAGGCATCTTTGGGTGTAACATTGGTGGTCAGACTGGTGCATTACATACGCAAGTCCACAAACACAACCCCACACAACCCCAAGAAACCGACCCCGCCTAATCGCGCATGCAGATGTGGGCCCACGAAGCGCTAGCGCTGTGAGTGGTGTGGGTGGGGTCCCAATCACTCGCCCGTCCGTTACTACTGCCCAGCAGGAGCTTGTAAGAGATCAAACCTTGACACATCTGCTAATACTACCGCAGGCTTATCGTAGATCCATTGACACTGAGCCCCTGGCCCCCAAACACTTCGCGAGGTCGCCTGTCAGCGGGTACCCATCGATCCCTTCATCTACAGCCCCTACGTCTCTCGTATGTATGTCTGGACTACAGTAGAGCTGGTCGCTCTTCGTAAGCCCCTCATTCTCGCCATATCCACTCACTCCACGCAGTGATTCGCCACCTTGACCCAATTGGACGAATATCAATACCAGATTGGCCCAACGACCTCGCACATAAGTCACGATGGACCCCGACGCTACAAGAGCAGGTGTGCACAAGTCTTACAAGAAGAAGCTGCCGAGGCGGCCGTTGAGTTGGCTGATGACTGATGGGGCGGCATCGTCGAGGTCGACACCGACTGTTCGGTCGAACGTCAATGCGGCCGAAGAGACCCAAGCCCTGAGCACAGAAGGAGCTCAGGATGGATTGGCGATCGAGGAACCGATGTGGTGGACTCTACTTGACGCAGGCATTCTCCTTACTCAGTCAAGGCTCGGGCTGTCGACTCACCAAAAACAAATGAGCATCATTACGTCCACCCAGGCTCGCCCCCTCAAGAACGATGACACCAGCAGCCAGATTCCGAAGGGTGAGTGTCCTTGCTGGAATAGTTGGGTAGAGAGATGCTGTTGATAGCTGCGAGTTCATCCAATACCGAAGGGCGCTGACACCTAGCGCAGACGACCATCCGTGGCTTGCTCACTGCACAGGCGGCCCGACTGCTACTGGGGACAATTTCAGTGTCTGGCGTAAGTCTACTCATGTCTTGCACACTCCGATCATATGAGACTAAGTTGCAAGTCGCAGCTGACTTGTGCCGGACAAAGGTCTCAATATGATGTTCACCTGAATGCCGTTGACTTGTGCAGCCACCCACGAATGGCCAATTCACAAAGCCCGCACATTCACCCGCAGCGAGATTGACGGGCTCGCATGTACGAGAGGCAGTTGCGGCAAGCGTCTCAGCGAGTCACTTTTGTTCAATTATGGACATCCCGTGACACCGACTGGTGAGTCATAAGCATCACACTATTATTCATCCCATAAGGCCATAAGCTCTGTTCTTATAATTGCGTCAAATTAGGCAATATTACCCGATTTCTAACAACCTTGGACATAGAGCTGACTCAGTCAGATTCGTTCGTCTTCAGGACAGTCACGAACAGGAAGCACCAGGCTCTGGCGCTCTCGGTCTTGCTGCCAGAAGGGTACGACGACGTCCCCGACTCGACTTGTCGAGTGTGGCCGGTTGCTCCGGGTATTGCGCCTGACGGGTTCGTGCCCGCGCCACCGGAACCCCCCAAATCGGTCTCGCAACAATTCGCCAATGCCGGAGTTATCGTCATCACGTCAGATGACGACGATAATGACGAGTAGTCGTCAATCCGACTCGCGATTCTTGTGATGGACTTTTTTTTCTGCAGGTCCGGCACGTTATTTGTTAGAGTGTGACGAGATGTACACATGCCTTTTGCTATCCATCCTGCGTGAAGATCGATACTGTGCAAGTATTTCGGGAGGACACGCTGGGCTGTCTGGGTTATCACAGATCGAGACAGAGCGTCGAGAGAATGTGTCACACCTGTCTGCGGCAATGTCAGCCATATCCAGTGTATCAAGAATCAGTCCATCAGTATGAGTGAGCGGAGCGAGCAAAAAGCCTCAGTCTAATTATTAGCCAGGGCATCGGAGGCGCGAAGACTTGCAGTACCTGTCCTACAGCATCTCCAGATACCCAGCATCCCCTTGGATTTCCCTCCCAACCTCATCGTCCGCTGCCCTTAGATCCTCCCTTCGACTCGCACTCCCCACGCCAACCCCTACCCCTATCCTATCTCCTCCCACCCTACCCGACATCGTCCCCACGCCGACCCTCTGCCTCTTCGCCACCGGCATTGCCGCACCTTCAGGCGGCCCATGGCCCAACTTCTTGCCGATCTTTCTGGCTCTCATACTCGTTCCGATCCTCCCTTTGCCTTTCCCTCTATCCGCATCTTCTCCACCTATTTCCGTATCCGCTACCACCCCCTCATCCGCCACCAACGCATCATCTGCCCCTCCCGCGCTGGTATTGGCAGCATTCACCACTTGCAATGCCATTCTCGCTTCTGCCTCCGCTTGGGCCTCCACCTGAGCTGCATGGCTCAGAGCCACATATGACTCCAATCCCTCTCCCAGGCCGTCCGTGAGCATATCCCCATCTAGACCGGTGAGGAGGTTGATGCCGCTGTAGTCTATCGTACTCGAGTCCGGGCCAGATCCCTGGACCTGACCCTGAACCTGGGCTAGCGATGTCGGAGTTGTGTTCGAAGTCGAAGTCGTCGGTCGAAGGACTGGCGTATTGAGTATCAGGTCACCCTCGGCATCCCCATCTTCCTCATCCCCACCGATGACTTCTGGCCGGGTAAGGATATCCTGTACCTCCTCATCACTCAACTCGTCCACCGGCCCCGCACGCTCTTTGTCCTTCTTGACGCGCGCACGGAGAAGCTCGTACATATCCCCGCTGAGAACTTCGGCCAGGCTCCCCAGTCCCATATCGGCCGCATTAGGGGGTGGGTCATCGTATAGGCCCCGGGCCCAATCGGGATATTGAGCGATGATGTCTGGATGGACGTGGAATGTGAAGAGGATGATACCGGGTGTATCGGGCACAGGGAGGCCAGAGGGGTCTTTTGGCCGGAGAAGGGGTAAGCGCGCGGGAGAGTTGTCCCACAGTGATGATGGGAGGTGGAATGTGGGAGAAGGGGCTTTAGGACGGCCTTTACGCCGGTTACTGGTCGTAGATCGGGCGGAGGTACAGGTGTCGAGGAGGATGAGGAGGGAGCGGGCCTATAAGTCAGCGTGAATTAATGAGTCGAAGAATGCAAGTGGAGGGTTGATGTCAGATCGATGATAACAGGTCGAAAAATGTAGGAGGATAGTACTTACAGCTGGGGAAAGCCAGAAGATATCCACAACCTCATGGCCCGATATCGCCCGCCCACCGAGCTGTTGTCGCCGATAAGCAGCCCACTGGTCCTCTGAGTATGTCCGAGCAGGGTCAGGCCGCTCATTGGTGGCTGGCGCAAAGTCCATAGTAAGGAGTGTGCGATATAGTGCGCGAAGTCGACAAGCGTTAAGAGGTGATGAGTCGAAAGCTGCTGTACGGCGTGCAACAAGCTAAGATGTATCAGCGAACGAGTATAGTGTAGCGTACAAAATCAAAACGTACCGATTGCTGTCGACGATACTGATTCTGCTTCTTCCGTGCCAGTTCATCTTTGTGCACTTCGCCCCTTGTTCGAGCTTCTTGCTCTTGCCATCGTTTCTGTATCGTCAGCTGAGACTCGTGTCTGGTACAGTAGACCTACCTGAAGGCGCGTCCAGTATGTTTCTACTGCTTCTTGGACCTGGATTAGATTAGCTGTCAAATACTTTCGCTTGCACACCTGGGTCTCACCTTGACGATGTCAACCCCTACCTCGCCCTCGCCAACTCCCTCTGTCCAAGCTGCCCATGCGTCCTCAACCACAATACCCACAAACGCCTTGATATCAACATCGTCGACTGGCTTGGTGAAGTCTGGCCGATACTCTTGCACACCGTTGAGAGACATGTTGATCGGTGGGGCGGGAGTAGCGGGGTCGGGGAGTGTGGTGAATCCTGCAACCCGGAAGCCTGAAACCGGATACTCCAGTCCCAGACGCCGATTTGCCATTTGGTGGACTAGATGCTGCCTTTGTCAGTTATGGCTGTGTTATATAGACAGATAGGAGCAGAAAGAAACGCACCTCAAGCTTCATGCTTCTCCTCTTTCTGCCGGTCGGCCCAACAGCAGCGTTCTCATCCCCACGTTCTCCCGCTTTGAGCTCTGTCAACGGCTCCCCTGTCTGACCATCTTCTGCGACTGCCGAGCTAGGCCTTGATGTCCTCGCCTTTCTATTCCTGCTCGGCCCTGCTACAGCTGTCGGTGGTATGTGCGCTAGCGGTGTTGGCGCCGCGAGTGGGGCTCGGTGTAGCGGTACCGGGCTCTGTCGCTTGGGTACAGGATATGTGGATGCAGAAGCGAGTAGGACATCATGTTGCTGCTTGAGAGTGTCGTACTCTGCCCGAGAGACGAAGGAGAGCGCCAAAGCGGGATCGAGGGATGCAGATGCAGAGCCTGACCGTCAGCTTGACAGCGCCACAGGGACACACATCAATCATCAGAACTCACCCGTGACGTTACTGGCCGACGCTTCTCGCTCTTTTATCTCATCAAGAGCTTGCGTCAGATCCTTCACTATTCCACCAAGCATATCGGTAGCCTCCAATCCTACGAATGTGCCAGCGTGCTGATTGATCACTGACTGCAAGACCTGTACAGCCCGTTCAATTCGCTCCGATAAAGTCGAGGGATCTGTCCTGGGTGTCTGGTTTTCCGTGATGCCGTGTGCGCCATGCGCCATGCCATTGGCGGGAGGACTTCCACCATGGGTAATGATGCCCTCGACCGCATGGTTGTTATTGTTGTTGTTGATGGCAACCCTGATAGCCTCCAGAGCGGCTTCTTCGGCATCTCGATCGTTCGCATCAACATCGTGGGCGAGTGCAGGGTCTAGCGGGAAGTCGAAAGTCGAGTCGTCCATGATATCGCACTGCCACAGTGTGACCGCCACACTTGTATATGGGTGGACGTCGAAAGTGGAGGTTGGTTGGGGGGGATATGGTTAGGTGCAGCCATTCATAGGCGCGCTGGACCACCGGAGTTAGCCGGAGTTACACTATCGTATCTCCGTGTGGCGATCCGTTCCGGGCAAGGAAGATGTATTTCCGGCCCCGGATTCAGACGCGTCGCGCTGAAAAGCTGAAAAGTCCGACTCCTCATTCCTCAACAAGAGATATTCGCAACATCTTACCTGTACAAGTCGGCCTCTTTGCCCACAGTGCCGCCCCTACTCCGACCAGCGATCCTCCACTGCTCCAGATTCAACGTCGGCTCGAGAACCTTGCACACGATGTCCGCTCCAGTCAACCCAGATGTCGTCAAGAGGGTATGTCTGTGCCTGTTGGGCACCATGCAGCTTCGCGACTCTGTCTAGAGAGTCAGCGATACCGCATACAAGCGCTGAGACTATAGCCCCTCGTGATGTGTGGCCCATCAGGAACCGGAAAGTCTACCCTCCTCAAGCGCCTATTTGCGTCGCACCCCAACAAGTTTGGGTTCTCCATCTCGCACACTACGCGTAAACCGCGCGAGGGCGAAGAGAATGGGAGGGAGTATCACTTCGTCACCGAGGAGGAGTTCATGAGGCGAGTGGGAGAGGGGGAATTTTTGGAGTGGGCCAAGTTCGGCGGGAACTGGTGAGTCCATTTTAACTTGACAAGCTTCCAGATCTGGCGGGATAGCTCGTGCGACTCTTGGCCTCCAGAGTCTCCGTGCAAAGTCGTGCTGACCGCTAGCTACGGAACAACCTTTGCAGCCCTCTCAGCACTCGATCCTCTTCGATGCATCCTCGACATCGATCTCCAAGGAGTCCAGCAACTCCGAGCACGTGCCTCCTCACACGGCCTCTCCCCAGTTTACCTATTCCTCTCTCCGCCCTCAGCCTCGTCCCTTCGTTCGCGCCTAGATGGGCGGGGCACCGAAACCGCCGACTCAATAAAGAAGAGGTTGGAGGCTGCTAAGCGGGAACTGGAATATGCTATCTCATCAAAGGGGAAAGAGGGGGAAGGGTTCGAGCTGGTGGTGGTCAACGATGAAGTAGAGCGCGCTGAGAAGGTGTTGGAGAAGGTCGCGATGGGCTATGAGGGGTGGGAGGGAGCTGGAGATGAATTGCCCGAGTTCGACTTGAGCCAGCTGGAGCTAGAGGTTAAGGCTTAGATTGTATTTGAGATCAATGTTAGATTTGCGTTGCATGCTCGTTACAATTGTCCGCCATAATTGATACCCGTATCTGTCGCCGCTAGAGTTTCAGTCAGCGCTGTTTTAGTAATTGGCAAATTCAACTCACGGACATCCCGCACATCCAGAATGTCTTGATGCTCAGCCTCCTCCTCATCTTCCTCTTGCCGCCGTATACGCTCCAGCTCCTCTTCGTCGGTATCATCGCCTTCATCATCCATGTACCTATCATCGTCAGCTGAGCATTTGCAATATCGTATGACCGTAATAGAAGGGTTTCAAAAACTCCGACCAAAAACTCACCGGTCCTCTCGCTCGTTGATCGGATGTGGTCCGAATGGATTATCACTCCTCCCTTTCCCTTTCGGCCGGGATGCCTGTCCTGGTCCAGCAGGACCAGCCTTATCGGACATATTCATATCCTTCATCAACCTATCCAGGTGCTTCTTCTTCTCTGCATCGGATTTTGCGGCGCGTTCGGCTGCTAACCGGTCTAACTCGGGTTTGTAATCGCTGAGATGGATCAGCATTGCTTCAGAGCTCGTTGTGGACATGAAACGTAAGGCATGGAAGATAGAGCAGGCGACGAAGGTTGACAGGGCGGAAAATTGGACTCACGTTTCCCACTCTTTCCTGGACTCATCTACAGCAGCAAAGAACTCCCGCATACCCTGTCCAGTCATAGCGCTCACCCCTACCGCCTACTACATCAGCTTCCATCTCGGATTGACATGCAGAGCAGAACCAGGGCTCACCTTCAGGTGGTTATAGAACTCCTCCAGAACGAGACACATACTCCCCATCAGACTGTTCATGTACCCTCCCTCGCCCTCCTCCCCACCTGATCCCGCAGCAGCAGCCAGGGCAGCTTGGTACGCCTCGAAGTCCGTCATCCACTCCAGAGCAAAATCGTGCGGTTCGACATCAATCTTATTGAAGACGAGCAAGAATGGCAGGCGGGTTTTGTACATGATCCTGATGAATCAGCTGGATCATTACGAAGATAACCTGATGATGGACTCACGAGCACGCGTACAACATGTTGCTCATGAATGTCGCTGGACTGGTCGTTCGTGGTGTATCGATAATGTACGCTACCACCGTTGGGAGTGTGGAGGCTATAGCATCTGTGATGATAGCGCCAGAGGCGGACCAGGTGAAGATTTCGATTTGGCCAGGGGTATCAATGAGAATATAGCTATCTCGTCAGCCAATCTTTCATTTATGCAGGAGGAAAGCACTCACTCGACTGTCTCTGCGCGCTTCTCGACGTATCCCAGGACTTGATCGAACTTCGTTGTGAACAAATTCAAAGCAGTGAGGATTCCACCGTTCGGACCGAGGTTGTATCTGATGATCTATCAGACGCTGCTTCGGTTTTTGAGGCACGTGAAAACCTACTGCTTCATCACTTCCTTATAATCCACCGTATCTCTGATATCTATGTTGGCAGAGTATGGCATGTGCGTCACGGCCGGGTCGAGGTTGAGGATGTATGGCGGGGAATTCTTAGAGTGGAGATGTGAGTTAAGGCGTTGGAGGAGAGTTGTCTTGCCCTATAGCGGATCAACAAGTCATTTGGAGCCAGCCAAGAAGCAATGCACTTACCGACCCGGCCATGCCGATACAGAGAATCACAACGGGCTGCTTCTTGGCTTCGCCTCCATCCGAGGCTGCTGATGCCGAGCGCGATGGCCCAGCTCCAACGTCCCCACTTGTTGATGTCTGCTGAGTTTCCGACATCTGTGTATCTCGGATTCAAGCGCTTGCGGGTGCTGAGAGTGGCCGGTATGCGCTGCTTGATGCGAGAGAAGACTTCGAGCAGAGGTGTGCAGCGGAGGTAGAGGAGCAAGCTGAAGCTGAACTTTCAGGTGACTTACGTTACAAGCCCAATAAGGTGTTGCAACCCGTTGCTTCGAAGGTGGCAGTTTCTGAGTGGCGCCGGCTTTGACAACCAGCTATGCAGCCAACATTTCCCGGGGCGGGCGTCCGCTAACCTCTCGCCGATACTAATTGTGTAGCGTCAATCAGCCCGAAATCTCATGTCGAGTCATGCATGTAGTATAGGTCAAAAATCACATGAACATAAATCTACCATATGACACACACCCAACGTCATCACTTCGCTCGATCACTCGCTTGTACAGCGGATCAAGCAGCACCAGTGTATTGCCGCTCACCTCTCTCCTCAGACCATTAAAGTGGCCCCTCTCCCGCGACATCGACGTAGCCCGGCTCAACGAGAAGGGTGCCGAAGAGCGGGCTGATCAAATTGATTGAGAGTGACTTCCGCTTCGCGGATCGGGTGACGAGAGGGTCAATCCCGTACTCAGCGTTGAGAGTACTGCGGTACTCCTTCTCCCAGTCTTCGACAGACTTGTGGTCGGGATCTGCAGGTCTTGATGAAGCTTCCTGCTTGGAAGAGAAACTCTTCGCCACCTGAAGTTTGTCATGCCTTTCAAGCACCTCCTTCACCCACTTTCCCTTCTTCACCTCATCATACGCTTTGAGCACCGGATCCGCATCGGAATCTGTGGAGCTGCATCCATAGGAGGGGAATACCTTCAGCGTCCTCTCACAGGCAAGCTCGAATCCCCTGAACAGTGCGCCTACACCGATGTCCCGATATTCGGAATCAAGAAGCGTTTGGAGCACCTGACGGCACCCACCTCGGAAATTAATCAGCTCCGCGGAAAGGTCGAGTGCGGTGTTCCGGTCCGCAGTGGTGCTGGGACCGCCGGTGAAGGTTATCAGCGGCTGGAAAGAGGGGTTCTTCTATGGTTCAGCAATTTCGACGCGGGGAGATCGACATGCGCGCCTGGAAACATAGTTACTTTGCGAGTATCAACCTATACTCCGACCGTTCACTTCTTCACGGGACCAAACTCACGTAGGGCTCCGCGAAATCGACCCTGTATCCAGTCATTTGCAAGTGGCTCAGCAGATGAAGATAGCGAGCGTGGAATGTGTCACCCTGATAAAACCGAAGGGTTGGTACAACATCAAATCTTCCCGTGTTCAGTTCAACGAGAGTGAAGCCGATTTCGCCCGAATAGCCCTTTGAACGCAGTGTAGTCAAAATGGGTCCCATGGGGTCATCGCCGTCCTTGTTAGACGTGGTGGCGAAGTAGAGATCACGGACATGGACGGGTCGGGAAGCACTTGCAGCAGTCGATTCTCGAGGTTGAGTTGTGTCCGACATGGCGTGTAAGCTTTGACAGTGTTTGAGTCTTGAGAGTGGCTGGCGAGGGACCAAAGTTGGATGTATGTGGAAGAAATGAATGGGTTTGACGTGATGTGCAAAGGGGAAGAGCCGCCGGAGTTCAAAACGCGTTGTACGCGCATATATCTCTGCAGGATTGAAGCCAAGAGCGCTCGATTTGCTCTCGGTCACTCTCCGAGTCCCGACGCGTCCCAACTTCTTTTAGTGCGTCTTAGCCCTTGAAACACCAACAGAGACCAACACCCTTTCATTCGGCTTGACTCATGGCGTCTTGCGGGTGGTTGCCGGTCCACTCCTGCATGCTGATGTGCAGGCCAGCAGGAAGCACGCGCGAAATTCGAATGATGTTTTTGATCTGACGGGGCGTATCAGAGGGGGGGCGCCTAGCTTTGTATTACCACACAAGTGAAAGCGGTGATCCGCCACCGAGGAGTCGCCACCCTTCTTACCAGCCAATCAACAGTACCCGATCCGCCACCCAATTCGCCACCCAATTCGCCACCCAATTCGCCACCCGATTCGCCACCCAATTCGCCACCCGATTCGCCACCCGATTCGCCGTGCGATCAAGTGTCTCCATTCGCTGTTCCCTTCTGGATTCCTTCTGGATCGTTTAGCGGCACTCTATCAAGTCAATTTCTTGACCTCATCCCGATGTTAAGCTGTGCAGTCAAGTCTCGAAAAAAAACACGCAGCTGGTACAAAGCCCGAGAATCTAAGCCTTGGGTTTCCGCACGTATCGCTCAATTGCAGATCAAGAGGGATACCGATCGATGCGGTGGGGAAGCTACGGAGTATTTTGGTGCTGAGGTGACGCTGCCGGAAACAACTGGACACAACTGGGCTTTTCGGACTGTATGATGATCTGTGTATGTATCTGCATATGAATCGCATGATCTCCGAGCTATGAACAAAATTGAAGTTGCACGTGCCCCTGCAAACTACAACCCACCGAGATGTCCTGACCCTCCCCACACGCTATGGCCATCAGAGTCATCCCCCTTCTTCGACTTCCACGTGTCGTCTTTGACCACATGCTCTCGTGTTTCCGCCCTTGAGAACACTCCGGAGATGAAGTTCGCAACGCCTTTGAAGGCGGAGTTCACACTGGAGTGAATTCCGTGTTCGAAATCGATGTCCCGCATGCAACCGGCATGGAGCTGTTCGACAGACTCGGACTCTGAGTCATCTTGCGGGGTCGAGGTCACTTGCACTGCTGACCTGAGAGCGTTGGCGGCCGCATCGGCTTTGCCAAGCAGCCGTTCGACCCAGTCCGACTTCGTCGAATGGTCGTAGGGGATGCGCTCCAGCTCACCGGTTGCGAGAAGTCGGTAGGAGGGGAAAGCCTTGAGGGTATTCTCGCACACACTGATCAACGCTCTGAGAATCGCCAGGCCAAGGCGCGCTTCCTCAGAACCTTCACCAAACTCCCGTAGATCCTCGGCGACCAGCACCTGGCACTTCTCTCGTAGGGCCATCGTCTCGTGGGTGAAGTCGAACGCGCAATCTCTCTCTGCGGCGATGGTCAGCTGCCCGAAACGCACGCCGGTCGTTGAGATCAGAGCGCGGTGAGACACCTAGATCTCTGTCAGCATCACCTCTGAGATCTCATTGTAAACATTTCCGGGGGCCAGGGGAATAATGGAAGATTCATCGAAAAGAGTAAGCGTACCTCCAAGGGCGGCCCGTCGATGTGCTCTCCACGAACACCCAACCCTCTCGACTCAGTCGAGCCCCTTTGCCGCAGATACCGGAGAAATTTCGGGTACTTCTGCTCGAACAAATCTCCCTCGCGGTGACACATGAAGGGTTCAATCGTCAGTCGCGCGCTGCCTTCGTCGTGGTACAACCCCATACCAATCTCGCCTCGGAAGCCCAGCTCTTTGACAGCAGCCATCGTGGTGTCCTCGTGGTCTGCCGTGGTGGCGACGTAGCAGACTCGCACCATCTTTCCAACGTCAGATGGAGTGGATGCGCTCGTGTGTTGGAATGTGGCATACGTAAGCAGGGGAGTGCCACAAAGGGCGGAAGGCGCGAGACCAGAGGAATTGGTATGAAGGCGCAAGACCCGCGAGGACGTAATGGTAGCTTGTCTRATCTAGCCTGTTATGGTAATAGGTAGGGTAGAGAGCGCGGGAAGAGCTGTTGTTGAGGTTAGTGTATATAGCTAGTAGGCAGCGATTCCATGCATCAGCACATCGTACAGAACGTCTATACAAACATCGTGGACATGTTGGTGGGAAGTGATGATCTGTGAATGTGAATGTGCTTTGAGAGTGAAGTAAATGTCACCGGGTAGGGAATATGTGTGATTGAGGAAGAAGGGGCGGGGGGAATTGTCCGACGCAGGTTATCTTGACCTGTGTCCTGACCCCATTCGCCCGTTCAATACGCATGAAACACCCTTGTTGTTTGTCAGCATCACAACTCCTTTCACTGCGCTGCCGGGTCAGGTCGCCACACCCCAATCCCCCCACAATCCTTTGTGTTCGTGATCACTCGACTCGCCATTGGTGTACGTGTGGCACCTACGAGCTATGTGGAGCCCCGTACACAAGCAGATACTGCTGATATAGTAATACTGGCGCTGTGCATGATATGATCAAAGAATAGCTGTGTCTTATTCGCCGGCGAAAAGATGAAGGCACCGGTTGACAAAGCCCACACGCACGTGTGGATGTATACTGTAGAGAGTGGCGGTGAATCTCCGGTTCTCCGATGCACACATGTCATCGGATCACCAGCATGTTTCCTCATCTTGTGGCATGCACCGCGCGCTATTAGCTGGTGCAGCAGTACAAAGCCCTTTGGCCCAATCGTCTCGGCCGCTCTGACCTCTACACCGAGCAGGAATATAGGCATCGTAAATTAGTGCAACAGCAGCAGACATGCGCTTGAAGTGCCTCTCTTGCTTTAATCGCCACTTCGAGTACACTGAGCACGGGGGCGGGCCTGAAACGGCCTGAAACGCGAGGGTACCGATGGTCACGTAATTGCTGGATTCGGCAGTTCACCAGAAGCAGTGGAGTTACTCAATTTTATCCCAAACGGGTTTCCTAATGCTATTACCCCCCTGTTTCAGGTTTTGTATTAGCGGGATCAAATGAGATTCCTTCGTCAACAAGCCTGACCTTACCGCTCATTGTCTTCGTTATCGCTCTTTACATCTCATCCCATACATACATACAAATTCAACACCGCCCTCGCCTAATAGCTCCTACTAGCTGTACGCTCTGCCCTCAGCAGTAGAGTTTAGACCCGTCGTAATACCGGGACGCCGTAGAGCCGCTCAACAAATACCTCGCCACTCGCCTAGATACGCCGCTCACCCATTCACTTCATCTTCGGCGTACATCATTCCCATCTCGAGAACTCCCACTCGCGAACCTTAATATCTCGACGGTCAGGCGAATAGGATGCAGACCATCAAATGTGTGGTAGTCGGCGATGGTGCGGTTGGAAAGTAGGTTTTGGTGGAATGTTTTTGGGGCTCGTCGTGTGATGGGAACGTGTCGTGATGAGGTGTTAGCATGGCGCAAAGGATGGGCATATTAAATCTGGTGGATGGGAATGTCGTATGAGAGCATGGTGACGATTGGGCGGTGTCGAATTTTCGATTCAGAGCATGTTGGCTGACTTTCCAGGACTTGTTTACTGATATCATACACAACCAACAAGTTCCCCTCGGAATACGTTCCCACCGTGTTTGACAACTGTCAGTCTATCCTTGCCTGCGCGTTGGTCCTTTGCTGCAATAGTGGCTGATTGCTACAGATGCCGTGACAGTGATGATTGGAGACGACCCTTATACTCTAGGATTGTTCGATACTGCTGGTAAGTTTGGAGAGGGACCATGATTTGGGCTGTGCCGTGAAGGATAGAGAAAGTGATGCTATTCACTGGGAAAATGGCTTGATTAACTGGGAGGCGTAAACGACAATCACCACTCGAATACGTTGGCCAGCTTCAATCTCACACTAAACTCGCCATCGCTCTTATTTTTTTTTTACTTTGCCCTTGATCTCTGCGGATCCTGCCCTTCGCTAGCGCATACCCGAGACTTGCGCTAACACCACCAGGTCAGGAAGATTATGATCGTCTCCGACCGTTGTCATACCCTCAAACAGATGTCTTCCTGGTATGCTTCAGCGTGACAAGTCCAGCATCATTCGAAAACGTAAAGGGTGAGTTCAGAGTTCAGCAAGATCCTCCTTAACACCTGCACCCTGCCTACTTTCCCCTCACAGACGTGCTCGACCCAAAGATGCAAGGCTTACTTTGCAGAAAAATGGGTTCCCGAAGTCCGACACCACTGCCCTGGCGTCCCCTTACTCGTTGTCGGCACTCAAGCCGATCTGCGCGAAGATCCCGGCCACGTCGAGAAGCTTGCAAGGCAGAAACAAAGACCCATCTCGGCCGAGGCGGGCGAACGGCTCGCGAGGGAGGTCGGAGCGGTCAAGTATGTAGAGTGCAGTGCTTTGACGCAGAGGGGATTGAAGAATGTCTTTGATGAGGTGAGCTTCTGCCGGGGGGAGTGTTGTGTGCCGAAAGACAGAAAAAGGATGGCAGGGAGGCCAAGTCGTTGGACAGGGAATAGCGGACCTCATTTGGAGTATATCGCTAACAATTCAGGCCATCGTCGCAGCACTAGAGCCACCCGTCGTGAAGAAGAAGAACAAGTGTTTGATCTTGTAATGGCCTTGATCGACCTATCGTCCCCTACTCTCTTTCTTCTTCGACAATTCGGTCATTCAACATAATCTTTTCTCCACCGACACTATTTTTTCCCTTCTTTTCGCCACGTCCGCCACATTCTCTCGAGATTGCCTACATCCCCCCCTCTCGACATGACGAGGCCTATACCCCTTTTCTTATGTTTTAGTCTCAATTTAGGCCCAGGTGTGGAAATATTCGGATCCATGGGGGCCGGGGCCTTTTGGCGGGATTGGAAGGACTGGTGTGAACATTCGTTTAACGAACTTTCCGCATCATCTCTTCCGTTCTCGTACGTATCGGCATGTACAGCTATTGATCTTGCTTGTCGTGTATCTTTCAGGCGACGACTCCTAACAGACGAATGACGAGCTACCTTGAGCTGCGTTCCTTACGTGTCGTGTTGAGTCATCCCATCCTGGGGTTGATCTTTCCCTACCCCGGGCGAGTCATGAGTCCTACGAAATTCTGCATCTTAGGTGAAGCAACACTCTAGGCGCTATCGACACAACTGCTGCCCAACCTCATCAACCCATCGATCCCAAGCCCACCTCCTCCGTTCTTTCCCAATCCAGTCGCTCAACCCATTCTCTCCCCGGCCCAACCCGGCCCTGTGTCCAATCTCCTCCAACGCCCGTTGAACCCGTCCAACATCGACACCAGTTTCATCTCTGATGCCCTCATTCCCTCCAATAGATAGACCAGCAGTGAAGAGATTCTGCACAATAGCGCTTTCCTTCGTCCTGATGTCAGGGTCGATGGTGGGTGTAGAGACAACGGCAATCAAGCGGTCGACTAACGCGGGAAGGATGATGGCTGTTGATGTTGCGCTGAGCGAAGAAAGAGAGGCTACTATGCGAGATAAGGGAATCAAGCGATTCAGGTCTGGATTGGATCAGTTGCGTAACTACCCTTGGGGTAAGTGGAATCACTCACCTGCAGTCTCTGCGGCTAGACAGACAAAGCGCTCAGTACGGACTAACCAGTCATCCCGCTCTTTGTGTTCTCTGAGCGCATTAAAGAGCTTGGTATCCTCCGTTCCAGTCTTGCCATTGTCGCCAGCTTCCGCCCCATCATCCCCATCCGCCCCCACAACAACAGTCACTACTGGAATCTCATCGACGCCTCCAGTGCCCGCCTTGCGCTTCTGTATTTCTCCCTCGACACAAGCCTTCACACACCCTTCGACGAGGCCGACCAGCCTCCCCCTCTCCTCCGCGGCATTCCGCGCCGGGGTAGATAAGCTCGTCTGGAGTTCAAGCCAACACCACGAGATGAGGTGATATTTGTGTGTCAACGATCGAGCGGCTTGAGGAATTTGGATCATACTGTCCATAGCCTACTACATCAGCTTGTATAGAGATTTTGGATGCCAATCTCTCTCCGAATGAAAGAAGCTCACCTGAAGGATCAGGCGGCGGAATGGGATATCAAGGCTGATGTGGAACATGTCTGCGAGGTATTCCCAGACATTTCGTTTCTTCAACAATGTCCAATCCTGCATCATCAGTACCCTGTCTATCTTCATTACTCCAAGAGACGACTTACAGCTTCGCACCTCGTTCCATCCCGTATCAATCGCACAATCCACCCTCGGTCCCTCTTGACCTCCTGCACACTGCCCATCTCGCCCTTCTTCTCTGACCTGTCGCCCAACAGCAAAGTGTACAGCATGGGTACATCCCACGCGTCAAACACAGGTCGCTGGAAGAGGAATCGCGAAGTGAGAGGGTAGAGGAAGTGTGATGGAACAGATTGAGCATGGAGAACGTGTGCCATGAATAATGTGGGGAGGGTGGGGAGGCGGGGAGTGATGGATGGGCGAGAAGGATGTGGGATGAGGGCGTGTTGCAATAGAAGAAGAGTGTGGAGGAGCTGGTCTCGCTCATGGAATGGTTTATCCTATTCCCATCAGCAGAGAAGTTTGCACATCAGCCAAATCGAATAAACTCACCTTGATGATCTCCACTGTCCGGCTCAAACAATAGCCAGCCAAATCCCTCATCCCCTCATCCCTACTTGACAACGCACATATCGCTACTCCCATCGCATTACTCCTCAACACCTCTACCCAATCCAGACCCGTAAGCGTCTCATCGGACATCATGGCCGCAAGCAACGACAGCACGAAGACCGGATCGTATATTTTCTCATCGGCGTCTTTGGTCTCGTCATCCTCGACTCCGCCGATCTTCCGACGAAGGGGGAAAGACGTGCACGTCGCAAGGACCTTTGTCGAGTCGAGAGCTGTGATCCCGTCGAAAGCACGATTCGAGGGAGAGCCGGAAGGGGACCAATGTAAGAGGATAGACGATGTCGAGATGTGTCGGATGTTTTCGAATGTCCGCCACATCCCAAGTACTAGGCGGTCAGCGAGGGACATTGTTCCCCTGTATAGCGGAAGAAGGGGCTCGATGAAGGGTGGTTGACACGATGTGTAGGTCGAGGCGTGGAAGAGTGCCGAGTAGAGTTTGATGAAGGGAAGTCGATCTGATGCGAGGGATGAAGGGCGGGAGAGCGTGATGTAGGTAGGCGAAGAAAGCAAATGTTGGAGATGTTGACGGATGAAGCTGGCCTACAACGCTTGAGTTACTGGTCCACCTTAGTCAAGCATTACGCAACTCACTCTAATCTCACATCGATCCACCAAAGCTACAGCCAGCTGCAACGGAACAACCTCACCAAGCCTATCCTGCATGATGGCAGTTATGACCGGCTCCACGAGTACAACATCTAGATCTTTCTCTTTTCCACCCGACAGACTTTTCACTATGATGGTAAGCATTTACCTCCCATCCATTTTTGGGACATCTAAATGAACTCACCGAGACTCTGAAGTAGTTCCAGCTGCTCTGTAGAGATAGGCGCCAAGTCCGCACAAACTGTCACAGCGTATTTGAGGGCGGCAGCCCATACCCCACCCAATCTCAGACCCTGTTCGTACGCCGGAGTAGGTATCTGACTTAATCTCTGCAACAACTTTGCGACTGTTGCGTCAAATTTACCGATCGCAAACAGGGCGGTGTTGACCACGCCGACCTGCCGAATGGCAAGGTAAGCCAGAATATCAATAGCTGCCTGAGCTGCAATTGGAGAGATCGTCGAATCTCGAATAGCCGATACTGCCGTCTCTGCCAGAGTCTGTCCGTCCTGCGTCACTTTGGCGCCGCAGGGTAGGTCGAGCAGACTGGCAACCACGACAAGGCTGGTCCTTCGCTGGAGCAATTCGGGAGTAGCAACCAGTAAATCCGAAGTGGCCGAAGCGATGGATGGATAGGTCAAGACAAGAGCTTGGAGGAGTGATGCCGACGCTTCATCGACCGATTGTACCAGGCGAGTGATTGCAGGTCCGTCGATTAATGGCGTAGCGAGTGATAGTGATCCGGCAGAGAAATTTCGGGCAGAGCGTTGTTGTGCCAAAAGTCGGACGAGGGGATCGAGGATTTCGAGATTTAGAAAGATTGAGAAGTGGGCGAGCGCGGCGAGCGGGTCCTTGGCTCGTAGTGCGATCTCGCCTATGACGTGCTTGACCCGAGGAGATAGCTCGATAGGTTTTCCCTTCTTCGTCGTGCCGATTAGGCGATCAGGGTGTGAACCGATTTTGGATAGGATGGAATTGGCTTGCGCGGGACTGATGAATCGGGTCCAAGGATGAAGCAAGTTCAAGGCCTGATTGTCAGATGTCGTGCCCTTTAAGAAGATTCAGTCGACTTACGTCTATAAAATGCTTTCCCTTTTTATCTTCCACAACGGCTTTGGTCAACTCCAGAACATAGGGCTCCGCAATGGACTTCTGCTCCGGATCACTCTCATTCAACACCTTCACAAGATCATCCAATTCTGCATCGTGTCAGCTTCGTTATATCTCGTTAAGTCTGACGAATTGAACAACTGACCGGTCCGACTAGAGTGGTCTGCGGCGTTCAGATACGCCTGCTGCAACCATGTCCCGTTGAAAATAGCGTCCTTCGCTCGTTTACCAAGTGAAGCGTCGCTCATACCTGATATAGCAGATTGTATGAGACTCAAAAGACTCGCGCGATCTGCCGAAGATCGAGCAGGGAGGAGATGCGCGGCGAAACGGGCATAACGAGACTTCGCTCCGTCTGTGCTGGGGCTTTTTTCATCTTTGATGGAATCGACGATAGCTGGTAAATCGTCAGATCCGCCATGGACGAGCCGCCATTCGAAAGACGCTTTGCGCCATTGCCTACTCGGTAAGTTGAGGAACTGATGTCGATCATACATCGTTTCGGCAAACTCACGCCTCATCGAGTAATTCCGCCAGAGCCCCCTCCTGCTCAAGCACCTCCCGTTTACCTTCCTTAACACTGGCCAAATCCCCTTGAATATCTCTCACAATTTCTTCCAACCCATCCTTTGCTTTACCTTCTCCCTTAAGTTTCAAAAGCACCGCCTCCATCTTGCTCACATACACTTCGACCCACTTCGTATCCCGCATCTTCCCCAATGTCCCCAACAACAAGCGCCGAATGACCTTCCCGACCACCCCTGCCGCCTCACTCGATATATGTTGACCGCCCACTTTGGCCACCCACTGCTCTAGGATAGTCATAAGTATTGGACTGGGCAGACTGGCTTCGTCCCAAATGAGGAAATAGTCTGGAACGAGGGCGATCACTCCGTCGATATACCTGTAGGGCAATTTCGTACATCGCCTTACGCAGTCATCGATGAATGACAGGAAATGGACTTGTTGGATTACTCCGGCAGCTCCACTTTCGGCTGGCAGACGAGGGAGGGCCGAGAGGAATATGTCGAGCTCTGAGGGGTCGTGATCGTATAGTGGTGTCCCGACGAGAAGGGTACGGAGGAGGGCGGTGGAGTGGTAGGTCGTCGTAGGGTTTGAGCTGGCGAGGTGGAGTTGTAGAATGTGGTAGAAGTATGAGTATTGTGATGCGGCTGATACCGTCAGCTATTTCCCTCGGGCGAAGCGGATCTCTTACAAGCTTTGTTTGTCCACTGCCATCCCTTCACAGCTCCGAGTAGCTTCAATACATGGACCTGACTCAACGCCTCGAATCCCTCCACATTTCCCTTAGCATACCCGAAACCTCCGCCCATCCCCGCCGTGCCCATGGTTCCCACCGAGACCCCACTCCGCGTCTCATCAACTACCGACCCTGAGGTCCCGGTCGCCTTCGCCTCCTTTCGCTCACGTCTCTCCTGCTTGACAGATGAAGACGAGACGAGCAACCGTCCAACGTCGAACTTGGCGTCCTGCGCCACGACCGGCAGAGTCGAGTGATATAGCCTGAACAACCGCAGGGCCGATTCGGTGAGCATAGCTGACTTAGCGGCGAGAGTCGCGTCGACCTCTCCATCCGCGTCTGGAGGGGCGAGCGTGGCTGATTTCTGAGCGTAGGATATGATGACTAAGATTTCGGGTAATCGGCGACGACATTCCATTTCTAGTTCCTTCCGACGGCGAGTCCAAGGATTCTCATTGAAGACGAGCGACGATGACGACGGCTCATTCCCGATTTCCTTCTCGATCCGGATGAAGAGCGCTTGAGTGATTGCGAGCTTTTGAAGGCACCGAGCAATAGTCATGGCTGTCATATATTGCACAAGGTGGTCGATATGCTGAAGACCTTTGGTCATGTGTGCTTTGGTGAGCGGAGAGGGAAGGATTGACTCGATGACGGTTTCGAGAGCCGGAGGAAGTCGGCGGAAGGGAACAGTGTCGGGATCGGTACCCCTTGGCACTTGTTGCCGGAAGCTGAGGAGGGATGGTGGAGGAAGCGATACAATGTGGCCGACATAAGACATTGTCGCCATCCATCTTGCGTGTAATCTGGGCTCGATAGCAAGTGCGGAATTTGGCCAGTACCTGAGCGGTCAGTTTGTCTTTTCCAGGCTGATGGGGTCAACTCACCCGGCAACAAGCTCCGGACATGCCTGGAGCATCTTTATCGCCCAAGCTCCTACTCTCCCGTTATCATCCACCACCTTTCCACCCAGCTTGCGCACCACATTCAGCAGAATCCGATTATGCAGCCCCCGCCTGATCTTGTCCTCCCTATTCCCGTTCATCTGCTGATCATCATCATCCATCTCATTCATCCGCACCGCCGTAGGGTTATCGCTCTGACGTCGAGGATACCATCCTTCGTCGACAAAGCAAATGCCTCGCCCAGGGACTGTAGTGACGCTCTCCAAGAAGGCCGAGGCGATTTCAGCGATAGTCTTGCCTGTTGTCGGTTCGACCTCTTCTCGACTCAACAGAGAAGTCATGGCGTCGATCGCTCGTTCGTCTAATAATGCCAGCGAGACTTTACGGCCTGTGCCGGGTGAAGGAGCAGAGATGGCTTCCCACATAGAGGTCAGGAGACGGTAAATTGTTGTGGGTGGATCTTGGTCGAATTGGGTGTAGACGTTCTTCATGATCTGTCGGGTGTGAGCGTGGAAATTCGGCGAAGGGAAGAGAGGGGAGATGATTTCAAGGCAGAGATGGCGCATGTCTGTACGTTAGCTTGACTAGACTTTTAGCGAGGTAGTGGGCTTACCTGGCTTATCGAGTGGATCCTTCTTGCTGTACTCAGCCGTTCCGTCTTTACGCCTCTTCCGCATAAGCAATAGCTTGCCCAGATTCTTGATTACTCCTCCCTCAATCAAGCACGACCAGAGACGAAGCGATAGTCTCCCACTCGAGCTGTTCAATGAGCTTGATGAGGGGTCAGGCTTGTCCACTTGCATCGCTGCAGCGGCGAGGGCGAGACCGGCGAGTGTCGTTTCCCGATTGGCAGAGTTGATCATTCTGCATAACTAGAAGCATTAGCTTTGACAGAGATGAAATGTTCGGTGGCTTACATGATCATGATATCTCTCTTGGGCTGCCAAGAGCTTAACGGCGATGCCAATGAGCAGATTCCGGAAGAACGGCAGTGGTGTAAGGACTCGGATGATCTGCGCGAGCAGCTGTACAGCCGCCTCGACTAGCTTCTCATCCCTACGCTTCCGACATTCAGCACGCTTTCGACGCGCAGACATGGCCAGACAGCTCACCCGATCCCCCTCTTGCCATATCCCAAAGATTTCGTCGCAGGTCGGCGACAAATCCAGATAATGCTGAATTATGACCACGGTAGGGTGTGCAATTGGTAAAGGGAGTTCCGAGTGGACCGTCAGTATTTGCTGATGGAACGCTACGAGTGCTGTGACATCAGCAAGGTGCCTATTGCTACGATAGAGGCAGCTACGCACACTGCCTGTTCCCTGCTCCTAGTCCCTCCTTGACTGCTTTGCCAGAAACGAACACCCGAGTTCCGGCTGCTGGCTTCGCGACCACGTCTGATTGAGCCCCAGCAGCGTCTCTCCTCTTCCGCTTGCCGCTCATGATGTATAGTTAAAGCTGTCCTTATAGGGTGTAGATGAAGCGCACTTTCCATAGTCATGGCAGGCTTGGAGGTTTCCAAAATCTCGAAGATCTGTTTGTGTACGTAAGCTGGGTGGGGTCACGTGCCTGTGTCCCCCGGAACCCTCAGTCTCTGTTGACCCACCCGACCAGCCATCTCACTTCCGTCTCTTACCCTTGCTAACAAGTCCGTAATGCATCCATCAGATGGGTCAAATCGGCGCAGGGAGCTTGGTCGGGTCGCTTCCGAGGTGATAAGGGGAGCATGACGTGTGATCGCCCCGCGACTGACCTTGGCGATGGGACACAAAGGGATAAACTTCTGCCTTGCTGATGCTGTTCATCTCACACTCGTTTGCTTCTCTATCAGGTTCACGCTTCTGGCTCGCTGATGGGATTTACAAGCTCCACAGCGCGCTCGTCTTTCACTCGTTGATCTTGTAGAATCGCTTCCAGTCCCGGGAAAGTCAGGACCTGCCTGTGCTGAACGATGTCAACACCGCAAATTTCCCATCGGTCATCAACCGGGTCAGGACTGGGCATCAGCAACGCTTCCCTCTCACCTCCCACCGTCTCCACCACCCAAGTCAGCACAGGCTTTATCGCTTCTCCTCCTCGATCACTACCTCACATTCCCTCCTCGACTCGACAAGCCGCTCAAGCCTACCCCGAATCACCATCCAGACCGTCCGGGCAGAACCCCTATCAGCCCAAAGTCGCCCTTCGACCTACCCATCATCGCTCGGCAAGCTCGCGGGGCTTCACATCCTTCTCAGCTCTGGCTCCTACTACGGGGCGATCATCACCTCTCCGGTCCCGAGCCGATGGACCGATGAGTGGTCGTGCGGAGCAGCACCGGGATGAGGATGTCGGAGCGCCAGGGCTTAGGCGGAATACTTCCAACGCCTCGACCGCTACTACCGGAAGCAAGATACGGAAGTCTCGCAGCTCTGAGCTTCTTCGGCGTCTCTCTGCCAGGAGCTCGGATACTGTGTCTGGGGGCAGATACGTCCCGCTGTCCGGTGATGATGGCGAGCAGAATCAACGACCTCATCCACCAAGTCAACCCGAACTTCGTCGGTCTCGAGATCGAAGCGAGACGGTATCCACCGTATCTGCTCACCCCGACCAATCCCCCCAGACACTCGAGCCAGAGTCATCCGAAACATCCTCCCACCACTTCATGCCCGCGCTCTTCCCCGCACCCCCATATCGCCCTCACACATCACAACAGGGCGGCTCCTCTTCCCATCTCGAAGCTCAATCACACGCGCTTGCACGATCTCAATCTCAGCCTCAGGCGGGATACTACCCTGACCAGGCGGAAGCGTATAACACCGACCATAAGCGCATCTCCGACCCTTCGACCGGCGTCCACTCTCAAAATCATGCTCTGTTTGCCGCTGAGAGGGGAGGCAAGATGCTCGCCTACTCTGCCGAGGGCGTATGGTCTGCCAATTCCATCGCTTCAACTCCACCCGTCGGCAGCCTTAACCCGCAATCGAGATCAGTCATTCCTGACGACGAGGAGTTGCAAATGCGGCCCTGGAGCTATAGCACCGAAACGCACCATCGGCCGCAACACATTCGTTCGCTTTCCGAGGGTACTACCCTTGCACGATACGGGACACTTCTTCACCCATCATCCGGCGGTCAGCGGGCTAGTACCGAGCTGGGGATTATGCTGGGCAATAAGTCGAGACGGCTGAGTCAGGGCAAACTCCTCCCCCCGCCGGAGCTCGAGGCGTGGAAGGCTACGGGTGGGCCCGTAGCGCAAAAGGTGAAGCTTGAGGCGGCAAAGAAGCGTCGGGCAAGGGTAGAGGTGGACGTGGTTCTAGAGCGGGAGTGTGTGGTTGAAGGGGGAGAAGTACGTGGGCGCATGGAGGTCAGAGTAAATGGAAGTAAGAGTGACGGGCTGAGAGTTGGCGGTGGGAAAGTCAGAGTAGTGGGCTATGAGGGTAAGTCCCACCTAGCTTTTCTTGCTTCTCTCGCTAATTTGACAGATATATCACCGAAATCCCGACACATCTTCTACCACCACCCTTTCCCACTTCCCCTCTTCGCGCACCCACCTCCACCCAACGCACCTCGCTCTTCCCTATTCGGTTCGGTACCGGACGACGATGGCTTCCGCGAGGTTGTACCAGGGCATCACTACGTTCCATTCTGTATGCGACTCCCCCTCTCCGGAGGTGCCAAAGGCGCATACACTTCCCCTCATCCCAAAGGCCCTTCAATCCGCTACGTCGTCGTCGGCTCGGTCAAGCTACTACACCCAAAGACTGGCAAGCGGTCAATAGCTCATTTCTATCGACCAATCGTCATTCTGCCATATCTCAATCCCGGGATCGTGCTGGCGCCATGCGAGGAGATGGTAGAGGTTGTAGAGAGGCGGGGCTTGGGGTGGAGTCTTGGCGGAGCGAAGGGAGTGGTAGAATTGAGGATTGCATTAGGGCGTGATGTGTGGGTCAGTGGACAGAGGGTATGGTGTGAGATTGGCGTGAGAAATGAATCGAGCAGAAGAGTGAGTCACCATATTCTCAATCTTCAAGTGAATGCTGATGTCTAGATCAAATCCTTGACTCTTGCGCTTCTTCAAACGGTACAGACATTTTTACCCGATAACGACACCGCAGCGGTCTCGACGGACAAAGACGGCTTCCCCAATGCCGATGAAGCTCTGGGGATTGCAAGCACTTTCAGGCGGAAGGTGGCCGAGGAGAGCATCGTAGCGGACGAGGCTGAGCATGGGGGCGGAAGAGTGACGGGTAGGAGCTGGTGGACTGGTGTGGAAGCTGGAGAGATGGGCGGATGGGATCTGAGTTTACTCATACCTGTATGTCTATCCTGTTCCAATTATAAGGGAGACCCGTGCTGACAAGTCAGAATGGTCTTCTTACTATACCTCGATCTCGCTTGGTCGAAGTAACATATACCCTCCGCCTCACAGCGAATGCCAGCACAAACCTCTTCGTCGACGTCCCCCTTACCCTCATCAACTTCCTCAGTATCGATCCACCGCCTATGCCAGGAGATGGCGCGCGTTTCGGCGTGATCCAACGAAACGCTCAGACAGCACATGAAGCGGAGCAATACGCCAATCGACACCCTGTCGCATCTACCGCCGGGGGACATTACGGCGAAGGCGGTAGTGTACGCTCTGGCGAAAGTGTCAATGCCGGAGGTATCGGCGCTGCTCGAGCAAGTTCAACTACCCTTCACATTGACGCTCTATTGTCCGCTGGCAGAGCTCGTGCCGAAGCTGAAGCGGCGGTCCATTATCCCGATGCCCAAGCTCAGGCTAGGGCCAATTCGCAATTCCGGCAATCGCGCCCTATCTCCACTATGAGCGAGTACAATAGTGTCGATGTCTTTGGCCAAGGCCAGGGCACACCGTTGGGCGGATGGGCAAATAGGTCGTCTGTCCATGGTCCGTCCGGGATAGGCGGTGGTGTCAACCGACCAAAAGGTGCTAGGGCAATGTCATACCTCTCTGGCCGATCCTCGAACCACGTTCTCTCCGAAGCGGAGGAAGACGGCGAGGAAGAGGAGGAGGACGACGAAGCCGATCGCGCAATGCTTGCTGCTGCTCGAAGAGAAGGACGGAAAATGTCTCTTGCGGCTCTGACCCGTGCCGCCCAGAGAGAAAGCGACGATTACGATTACATGCGTGACGACCTCATTTCGCCCACCCGAGAAACTCCACCCACCGGTATGTGGCTGCCCTCCGAAACGCCGTATGAGGAGGCATTCAAGGTACTGGGCGAGACACCGAGCATGCGAAGTCAGAGCGAGAGAGATGCTATAGGCTCTCCTGCGCCTGTACCGACTATCGGAAGCGCCAAGACTCGACGATCATCCCGGGAAGAAGAAGAAGAGACTAGGCGTCTGGAGCGCTTGACAATTGCCGAAGAGCAAGAAGCGTTGGCATCGACCAGGGGGTCATCAGATGAGAATCATCAGTATGACTCTGGGGAGGACGGGGCGCAGAGAGGATACACGGAGGGGGACTTCAGGCCGGCAGAACACCATCTCGTCGTTGATGATCCTGTTCAAAAACGGGCAGAGCAAAGGCGAAGCCATGAAGTCATCCCGGAGGAAGAGGAGCCCGAGGATGATGAAGGAGATATAGGGAACGAAACCGTTCTGGAAGACTTGGTCGCTTCGCATGAGGACGATACACTCCGGATGACACTCCCCTCTCATCCCGATACCCATTCGCAACCCCGGTCCGATTCACCTGAGCCATTCGAATACAATGACCAAATGCAGCGATCACCCGAACCTCCTCTTCTCGGCTCACTAGGCTCAGCCTCCGGAACTGGCAACACCGCCTCTTCCCTCCGGGTCCCTTCACGCTCTGGATCAGGCTTCGAGAACATGCTCATTCGTTCGGTCGACAGCGAGCGCGAGGCCTACATCCAGCAAACCCGGTCGGTGTACGGTAGCTTTGCAGCCTCGGCAATCAGCGAGCAGGAGTCGGAAGTTGGGCAGGTGACACAGGGCGTACGGAGGGACCTGTCAATTAAGACACCGAGTAAGACGTTGAAGTATCGCTTGAAGCGGGATGCAGGTGTCGGGGCGGGCGTAGATGGGGATGACGAGGCAGAGATGGACGAGAGCAAACTATCGCCTACTCGCGCTCTCAATATCCCTCGATCGGGGTCGGCGCCATTCGGAATGCTAGGTGGTAGTCGAAAACATTCTCATACCCCTTCGCCTGAGAAACGGAATGGGGAGAATGGAGGTGGTGTTTCGCCCAAAACTTTGCCTCGCCCTGGATCAGCTCCGAACATTCATGGTCTGTCCGTTCGGCGCGATAGTGCTTCCGCGCCTTCCGCGCCATCCCCACTTCGAGATACACTCGCCCCTCCTTCTCCCGTTGGTCGAGTGTTCGCCAATCGCCCTTCATTTTCATTCAATGCTCCTGCACCAATTCGGGACCAACGCGAAATCAATCAATCGCCTCGAGGTGGAAATACCTACTCGCTCTCTCCCGGACCTAGTCCAAGATCAGGGTATCCGAGCACCCTCGGGACTGCCGAACCGATGTTGCGCCAACTCTCAGCGCATTCGAGTCAACTCCGGAATCAAGTCAAGATCCGCCCGCCGAGCGAGGAAGTCCCGCCGCTGGCGCCGTCCGTTGATGGCGATTCGGCGTCGTCAGAGGGACACGGGCTGGACAGTCCACCCATCACTTCGAACCCGTCTGGGGTGGATGCGGTGATTCAGCACCAGGACTCGAACAACGCCATTGCTGCATCGGACAAACAACTCCCTTCGGACCCGGCGAAACTCAAGGCGGAATTCAAACCCGTCCTAGACCCCAATTGGCGACCTGGTGCGCATGTCCTTCATACTCAGGTGGCATACGCCCGAACGTCCTTCTCTGCCCCGGATGGGCACGCCGAGACGTCCCAGTATGACGAGCTCTCCCCGAGGCGCGGATCTCGCAAACCATCTCGAGGAGCCCCTTCGATCACCGGGGAACACCATTCCTACACCCACGACACTGATCCTCACGCTTCGCCCTACATCCATCAGCGTAGATCCCGACCTACCAGCCCCTCCGGCGGGTCCATGACCTCCCACTCGAGCCACGGACCTATGCTCAGCGGAATGCAGAGTCGCCTGCTTCAGCTTGAGGCGCGAGACGAGGCGCTGCGGAAATTCAGCGTTGCGAGTGCAGTATCAGGTGGCGGCGGTCATGAGCGAGAGAGAATTGGCTCAGGCGCCGGAGTTGTACCGAGGAGTTCAGTAGGAGGTGGGGGATATGACCGCGAACGACTCGGTTCGGGCGCAGCGCCCATGCCCCGGAGTTCTCTCGGTGGGATGAGTGGGGGATATGAGAGGGACCGAGTGGCTTCGATCCCTACTCATCGGGATACGGCCGCCAATGAGGGAATCAGGCGAGAAAACAGCTCGACCAGTCAACGTAATTCGGCACCCGCACAGGAAGGCGAGGCAGAGAAGAAGGTCAGGAAACGCCGTTCATACACTGCCGCTCTGGGTTCTCGGCCCGTTCGTTCCGCATCAGACGATATGATTGACAAACCCTCCGGACCTACCCATACGTCGGAAGACAATGATCTGGAGGCACTGGGCGGAACGACATATGTCATTCGGCGGCCATATGGCACTTCTCCGCCTGTCATCGAGGGCGATCCTCAGACTGGCTTCGGCTGGCAATCCCCTACTCGACTCGAACTTTCCTTCTCCCCTCCTACTCGACCCGTCACTGCTCTCAAACGGAACATGTCTGCATCATCAATCAGTACGACGGCAACTACCATCGAAGCTGCCCTCGCCGCTCGATTCCCACGTACGGGTCCAGCCGGACCGAGGTCTTCACCCGGTATAGCTCAGAGTCGTAGAGTCCAGGCTCCACCAGCGATTATCGATCCTTACGATAACCCCCATCCGGAACAGTCTGGGTCGCAGAGTTCGCGGGGATACTCTTACACTGCATCAACATCTCAGAAGTACTCTCGATCGCCAGAGGGTGAGCAGGGGACGCTTGGGCGATATCTTACCCCCGGACAGGCATATGGGGCGGATGCATATGGAAGTGAGCAGGGCAGTGTGAACAGCAGAGCCAGTGGAAGGGGCAGGGAGTGGGAAGAGCCGAAGCGGCAGTGGATTGCGAGGGGGTCACAGACCGATGAGTCGGAGGGGATGTTGTAGGGTAGGATGTTTTTACATTTGGGACAATTTTGCTGTACCTTTATCTTTGGTAGAATCTGTCGGATATTCATAGCGAAGTATGGTAATGATATACATGTGCCTAATTGGTATTTGTCACAGGCAAATCTAGGATTAGGCGCTTGGGCTGGCATCCAATTGTGTGATAGTACACGATGTGACCGAGATAACCTAAACAAATTCCGTGATTTGATTTGGGAACGAGACATGCTGAACGCACATTTGTCAAGGCCTTGCAACAATCTCAGACGGTCTTCCTGCCCTTCTTCCTCATCTTCTTGGTTCCCCGCCTGGAAGCCAAATCGACCCATTTATTGTGCTTATCCGGACTCAATCCATACCCCTCGAGGACATCACTGCGCGTATCAGCTGCAGCTCAGGAAGACACACTGAACAATGACATACCTGTCGAATTCCTTTAGCAGCCTCAATCCAACAGCGTCCCAAGCTTGACCCACCCTACCCTCGATCCCACGCATAAACGAACCCATCTTTCCCCTTCCAGCGGACGGTAGCGATAGCCACACCGCCAGCCTCTGCTCCTCGTATCGATCATGTAAGCGGAAGAGGGTGCGAAGGGGACAGGAATGGGACAGATCGTCATCCGATGTATCCGAGTCGGATATTTCGGGACTCGATGATTCGTCCTCCGAACTCGAATCCCCAGTTTCTGATGCGCCGATTCTATTCTTCCCGGGTGACAAGCTTTGTCGTTGAGCAGAAGCGGGATCGTCAAGCCAATCTGAACGATCGATCCTCGCTACCAGTACTTCGGAGTGTTTCTCTTCGAGTATGGTGGTGATTTTGGTGAGAGTCTCGTATAGTACCATATCGACATCCTCTTCCCATCTTCGGCCGCCCGCATCGTTCGTCGTAATGGTACGAGGTTCCCATTCCGCCTGTTCTGGGACTACCGTCTCCAGGTCTGATTCATCCGTCAACGCCCGCCTCTTCCTGCTCGCCGGTACTTCCACCTCCTCCATGATCTCTGGCTTTACATCTCTTCCGTCGTCCATAGGTGTAGTGTACTGGACTCTGGCTCTCCTCTTGACTTCAGCGATCTGGGAAGTCGCCATGCTGATTGCCAGATCGCACCGCAGCAAATCCGCCTCGATTGCGATCCGCATAGGCCTCTCGCGATCTTCCTTCTCCGCCTCCACCAGGGCCTTCTTGGTGATCCTCTTTCCCATGCCCTGATCCTGCGTGGAGATCATCGCCTTCAGACCGTCCAGCCCCCGCACATGATCCGCGAACAGCCTCAGCCATTCCATTCTTTCCCCCGCTATGAAATCCCATCCGTCCGTCGGAGGGTCGTGCCGTGGCTCGTTGAGTGGTTTAGAGTGGACGGCACGAGCGGCATGTTGTAGATGTCGAATGATCTCTCGGGTTTGGGCGAAGAGTGGGACGAGGCAGTTCTGGGTGTTGTTGGAACGGATTTCTATATGGGGTGAAGCAAGGAGGTTGGCGGAGATCTTGTTGAGCCAAGTGGTGATGGCTGGCCGAGAGCTTCCGACGTAATGTGCGTGGATAGTGAAGAGACCGCGGAGGGATTGGGACATTGTCAATCCCAGATCCTTGCTGTCGACGTCGGACGCGTCAAATGTGGCTTGGCTGACGAGAGACGCGGCGATCAGGTACCCCTCCATCGCCCTCAATACCCATTGTTCCGCCTCTTCCGCCTGGTCATCCTTCAACGCCCCGCATGTGACTTGCAGTAGCGACACATAGTCCGATAGCGCGCTGAGACTGTTGATTGTCTCTTTGATTGTGAATGAGCGATTCGGCTGAAGGAAGAGCGAGTAGAGGGGTCCGAGCTGTTCCGCGTTGGGAAAAGTCGGGCGAGCTGTCCGGAAAAGCGAGAAGAGGGAGAATTTAGGAAGGAGGGATGAGGCTGATAGTCAGCATTCTGCTCTGTCTGTTCTCCAATCGCGTCGTCGCGTAGGGCAAACATACTGCTGAGTGGCAAAAGCCCAGCGTATGAGGGTAGATCTGAGACCCAGCCGAAATCCATGTCCGTGCGGCTGACTTCACTGTCGATAGAGTCGGGCATTCTTTAGTGTAGATTTGTGGATGGAGGAGGTTGTAGGAAGAGCTGAATGAGCACGGGTCTACCAGTAGACGTACAGCGAGTGAACGACATGGTGAAGTTCAGGCGTCCGAGGTGGCTGTGTGCTCGGGAACACGAGCCATATGGGACAGGCTTGAACTCAAACTGAAACACCCCCCTTGATGAGACACGTTTCAACTTGTTTCATCGTATACCCAGCTATACTGCGAGGATAGGTGCATGTTATGTGTGGTATGCACAGCGAGGAAGAGCAGGATGTCAAGCGCAAGACCTTCAGTGAAAAGTACAGGTGGCGAGGTAGCATCGAAACATCATTGAAACCCTGAACAGCAGTATGTACGTATCGTGAAGTCAGTCATTCGTATCCCAGGCCATCAGAAAATTTCGGCAGACCAAGACCCATCGGAATGTACTTGTCGATGGATTCAGGATCGACGGGCACTAAGGCCAGTATGCCACATCCTCGTCTGCACGTATCCACTCGCGTGTGTCCGACCGACTTATTTCCGACATTCAGGCGTCGAACTGTGTACGTCTCTGTTTCCGTCAGCCGACCATACCAGTCGACACGGGCTGTCCAATTCTGGAGATAGTGTGCATTGTGCAGACTCACCCGACTTGGTAGCATCGCGCTTCGAGAATGTTGTAGCCAAGCCGAAATTGAAAGCGGCGCAGCATCCATCACGCGTACATCGCATTGTGTCGGACCCGCTCTCTGTGGCGTCGGGTGTGAAAGGATCGACTGGAAAGGTGTGCATGGCTGATCGATAAAGGCAGTTTATCAGCATAGACCTCATAGATAGAGCTGGTCTGATCGTGTGCTTTGCACTTGTGAGTTGTTGCCATAACTCACTGTGAATCACGTCTCCGGGTTTGCCGGTGTCGAGCGCGATTGGCCGACAGTGAGAAACCCACGGATGGGAGCCTGATTACACATCAGCAAGTCAACCCGGCTCATTTGATCTTGGCCATCGACCTCGAGAGGTGAACGTAGGCGGAGAGGCCGTACATACCATCTTTCACAATCACCCTGTCATTCCGGTCCGAAATTCTCTGGAGCGGAGGACTAAAGGTGTAATCCCTCATCTCCTCGCTGAACAAATTCAGATACCCCGAGCGTGATGACGACAAGAGATTGCCATAAGCAGGGTGGGTGATAAGTATGTCCTGGTCGCTGAAGCGGTACCAAGGAGGTGTTGGTTTCTTCAATTGTTGGACGAGAGTGTAAGACAGAGGTCCGTTCGATTCTGTTGTGGATGGATCGGCATGCCCCGCGCCGGCGCTTGACTCTGTCGTGTTCCTCTTGTCCAGATCAGAGGGATTGACGTACAAAGGCGGATCATCGACGTCTGACTCCCAGCGTGTCGGCCCGCCCTCGTCATGACCAGGGGATGAAGCAGTGTAGACGGAATCTTCTCTCATTTCGCGTCTGATCGTTTGGTCACGATTGCGTAAATGGCTGATATGAGACTTGAGTATGGGGAATGAGTGTAGCGTCTACGCACTTACTGACGAGCGAGGGGATGGGCAAAAGCCAGCTTGATCAAACGGCACGAAAAGGTCTTGAAAGGATGTACTTGATCAAGGGAAGGTAGCAAGGGTCAGCGTATGGCGCGAGTTGCGTCAGACTCTCCAACTGGGAATGTCCCTCCCACATGCTAACACTAGCTTGGCAACTCTTCAGTATGGGTAAGCGAGCACCGATTTCTGCGTTATAGTATTGTCATCATCATACCTTATCATCGGACAGCGCGCCCTTGTCAGCTGTTTGCAACCCACCTCGATTTCTCCCCCACTGATCTCATCCGAAACCACTTCGTCTGGACTTTCGACAGGTCACCCGGACCAACTCCTGTCTAGTCTTGTTTCCACTGATCCTGCAAGCATGACCTGAGCGATGGGCATCTAAATATCCCCTACTCCAAGAGCAACAGCCACCTCTTCCCTCCCTCTTCTGACCATCGTCTCCCCAAATTCATATCCCTCCTTCTTATCCAGCACGAGATCGCATACCTCGCCATACGCCTCGCTAATCTTTCGTAGCGCCTGCCGATGTATAGTCTCGGCAAGCTGATTAGACGTGAGGAGGGAGAGGCGCGGTGAAGTAAGGACATCGAGCGAGTTAAGGAAGGTGGAGAATTGTGATAGAGCCGCAGTGAGGGATTTTGGGGAGGTATTGGGGAGTCGAGAGAGGGGTGTCTGCGAATGTCAGATTTAGCCATGCATATGTGATACTTGGTGAAACTTACATCTGCTGGTCTGGTTCGAACAGCTCGCATTATTGGCGCCAGTCCACATTGCTCCAATAATGTCCCATGCTACTCAATCAGCTAAGTTCACCCCCCCCAGGAATGAAATCCAAGACGTACATGTTCAAACGTCATGCTCTCCACATGACCGAAAATCTGCCCTTCTAACCGCTTGACTCTTTCCTCGGTCGACTCATAGCCTTCTAGCGAGTGCTAATGTATCAGCACACATCCACTTTCGTGCACTCGCTGTGCTTTGGGGGGACTCACCAATAGGTAATTCAAACAATTGATCAAGAAGATATCGCTCTCCCACTCTCCTTTAACTCCTTCTCCAGGCTGCACCTTCATCTCCGCCATACGCTCACACATCTCCACGGCGGGGTCTACAGCTTTCGCCAGGATAGTCTCGAAGCCCTCGCCCCGGTCACTGGCATCCACTAGGGAGGTTTCATATACGCCTATTATATCGCGAAGGACGTGAGCGGTGTCGCGTAGGGCGAGAGGAGGAGTAAGGGTGGCGTCGGGTGGCTGTAAATATTAGCACGAGACTTGATGACTGTAGAAGAAGGTGGATCTTACATGTAGGAAGCGAAGTAGACTTCGTCCTTGCGCATCTAGCATTTCGGTGAATGTGGATTGGCTCGCATCATATATTCTACCTTCGTCAATTCACTTCAATGTGATAGAAAGCACGTGTGATAGCTCACTCTTGAATAGTCCGACACAGCAGAGCCTCCTCTCCTATCGTCCGTTTCATCGTGACAAGGTAGAATTGCAATAAGTTGGCAATTCGGTAAATCATGATGATGCCTTCCTGGGACTTAATTGTTTGCTGTATCCGTAGCTACATGGTCAGCTGAAGATCCACAGACCACATTTGGAATCGCAGAGTGAGGGAAAACTAACCTTGAGCGGTCTTCCTAATCCATCAAGATCCTTGTCCAAGCATTCCCTAGCCAACTGGACAGATTCTTCCGCTTCGTCCCGTTTCGCATTGTCCCCACCTAAATCCATCGAGTCTTTCCCATCTCCCCCAGCTTCTTCTTCCACCTTAACTGCATCCTGTTTCACAGTCCCACCTCGGACCTGCCCGACCATCCTCCGTCCCGCTTCCACCCCGAAAAGACTCTCCAGGAACTCATGTTCACTCGCAGTAGCTTGATGGACCCACGCGAGCATGTCTCCAACGTATCGTATAGGATCGTGAGCGTGAATTTCTATAGGTCTTGGAAGACCATTGGGGCCTCCGCGAGTCAAGGCGTCGAGGAGAGATTGGAGGAGTGAAGAGGCGCGTGTATGAGTCAAAGTCTTGATGACATCCCTGCTAGAGTCAGTCTCCGGTATAGTTCTGGTAACGCGGACGTGGTAAACCTCACCTGAACATCGAAGGTCTGTCGCGTAGGCGACGCATAGCCTCCCTCAAAGTAGGCGATACCTCTAATTGACCTTCGCGAGTATAATGCCGCATTTCAAATTGGCACCATCTATACAGCTTCTTGTACCCCGCCTCCATCTGTTCAGATGTAGCTTGCATGATATCAAGCCTGACTGTCAGCTGTAACTCAATTTGCAAGACAATGGGTAGCTGACCCAGCCTGCTCTTTCCCCTCTTGACCACCTAGAAGGGCCCGACAGTCACCTCGTATAGCGTGTACCCTGTCCAAGGCGTGGAAAAGCGACTTGCCAACATCAATTTCTCGCGATGTGAGAGCTTCGAGCTCTGCGGTTGAAAGAGTGAAGCGCTGGAGGAACAGGGAAATGATCTTGGCGCGTAGCTGAGCAGAATCCCTAACATCATCAGTATGGCGTCATCGTGCGGTGGACTTCCGGGCTTACCGCTGAGCTCTTAGACCCTCTGCGCGTTCCAGTAGGTAGTTTGTTCCGACATTGGCTTGCTCCAGCTCCGACTCGACCTGATCGCATCTCGACTGCATCTCCAGCATATATTGGCGGAGCACCTGCAGCTTCTGGTATTCTGTCAGCTTACCACTTAGCCACTACCTCCAGAATATAATCAAACGTACATTATCCACCTCTCCGAAAGCATCCAAGAAGCGCTGACTGCTCTCTGCTAATTTCATCTCCACATCCCTCTTCAGATACCTCCTCGCCATAGCTGCCGATTGCCCCTTCAACGTCCGCCGCGGCAAAGCCTCCACTCCGCCCACATCATGACCATTCAGATCTCCATTGATATGCCCATCCTCACTCTTTGGCGCGTAGAAGCTCGCAGCTATCTCCAATGCCTCGCGCGAAGACGGATCGTCAAATGTCGTTCCTAGGGCTTTATAAACCCGGAGGGAAATTGGGTTGTTCCTCGAGGGAGCTGTTGGCGCTGATAAGTTTGTCGTGGACGAGCGGCTCGGCGTGAGGGACATCCTGGGCAGAAGATACTCTTGTCGATGACAATGCTAATTAATGAGATAGATGGTAGAGGTACGGGAGGTGTTTACGTAACACCCGCCCCCTATCTGCCTCGGTGGTCGGGCTTGGGTTTCGTCTGCCCATACACCTACCTGCTTTGCATCTCCTCAAGCGGTCCTGGTATATATACTTACTGGGTCAGAGAACGCACCTACGATATCTGTAATCCAGCAGCATGGCACCTACAACTCGAGCATCCCGGAAATCTACACCGGAAGCCACTGCTTCTTCGAGCATGACGACTGCTCTCGATACTTCAGAATCTGCCTTGCCGGATGGGGTGGCGCCGCAGATGCGACCCAGAGAAGGCAGCCGGACGAGGCCGCCCAGAGAAGATGTCTATCATCCGAAATAGTAAGTTGAAACTTCCTTTTTTTGGAGTCGCGAGAAGTCACACGAGATAGACACGAAATTTGTTATTGTGATTGTGGAGCGGCTCCCCTGGAATCAAGACAGAGTGAGAATGTAACCGAGCTAATCTCTTAGTGCCGTCGATCTAGCGTATGTCCCGTTTCTCATACCGATTGATCATGCTGACATCCACTGATCAAATAGAACCACAACGTAAATCTGATTCTTATACCTGCCTTGTCAAGCTCTGCTTACTCTACCAGCGTGACTGATAACGTCTTCCTCTTCCCCTCGAATCTCATAGGATACGTCCGAGTGATACTGGCCGCTGCGAGTCTATCCATCATGCCGTTTTACCCAAGAGTGTGTACGGTTTTGTACTTCACCTCGTGCATCCTCGACGCGGTGGATGGGCAGGTCGCCAGGCGGCTAGGTCAGACGAGCAAGTTCGGCGCGGTACTGGATATGGTGACGGACCGGTAAGTCCCATCATCAACTGTAATGAGTGTATGCTGACTGGGTAGATGCACAACTGCATGCCTGCTGTGTTTCCTCGCGATGAGCTATCCGAGCTGGGCATTGGTCTTCCAGTTCCTGATCACCCTTGACTTCTCCTCGCACTACATGCACATGTACTCGTGAGTCTCTCAAATCAAGTTCGAGCGTCTCGAGGGGATGCCGCTCAGATCCTGCTCTTTCGATTAAGTAACATGGCTAATTTCCAGCTCGCTCGCAACCGGCTCAACCTCCCACAAAACCGTAACCTCCGACGTCTCCCGAATCCTCTGGTACTACTACAACAACTCCCTCACACTTTTCATTTTCTGCTTCGCCAACGAAACCTTCTTCTTCTGTCTATACTTAAACAAGTTCTGGACCAACTCCATCGCCCAATCACTGCCTTTCCTCCTCACCTTCACCCACAGTATCGGCCTTCCAGCGATGGCCGGCTGGGCGCTCAAGAATGTGTCGTGGCCGCAGCTTGTTGCTGGGATCACTTTCCCTATTTGTGCGGGAAAGCAGATCATCAACGGTGTTCAGTTCTGGAAGGCCAGCAAGATTGTAAGCTATGATGCTTCCAGCGTCAATGGGTTGGGAATCTAGCTGACATGTCAGCTCGTCGGAGTGGACATTGCTGAGCGACAAGCGAAGAGGGAACAAGACTTCAAGGCGAGACAATGAAAGTGTATGAGGGAGAATTGCTGGTGAAGAAGATTGAGAGATCAGATCAAAGAAGGAGATGGGAAATATGGCGTGTATATAGGCGGGACGGAGATTGTACCTCAAAGACTGGTTTCAGATATGCCTGGCGGGAATTTCAGTCTGTACAAGGGTACATGCTCTATCTCTATGTAGTGATGCCTATGGAAGATCTAACAAGTCTACAATCTAGGCTTTATGCTAGCCAGTGCCAGCGGCGTACAATCTATACAATTCTGATATCAATATTCCGCACAACGAGCCTGTCGAAGATCATGTCCAGCCTGATCAATTCCACTCATCCTCGCCCTGTGGACATCAGCACTAGTTTTCCCCAAATCGCAGCAAGACTAAAGCTATAGACTCACCTCTTCATATTCCCCATACTCCATCTCTCTCTCTCTCCGCCCATTCTTCGCCCTGTCCCAAAAAGCCACCTTCTCCCAGACCCGCTTACACTGCCCGCCTACAGTCTTGTGCCTAACAACAACCACTTGCTGTCCCACAGTTCCGGGCTCAGCCCCCTCCCACCTATCCCCATTCGGCGAAGTTTCATCGACGTACCCCTCCATCTTGCCCAGGACTTTGATTCCACGCCTGTGTTCTATGCACTCCATGATATTCACCTCTCCGCGAGGATAGGGTATGAGAGTTGAAGGGGGCTGTCGGTATTTGTTGAGTTGACCACCGCCGCCTTGGCTCGGAGTGCATTTGGGGCCGAGGCGGCCAACACCTCGAGGGATCGAGGATGATGAGGAGGAAGAGGATGATGAAGGGGATGAGGTGAGCAGGGGTTTGAGGATGGGCGGCCGGGCTAGATGGGTACTGCTTGATGCAGGGGAAGTATAGGCTGAAGTGGAGGGCGTGGAGCTGACGGAGGACTGGGGCGAGGATGGCATGCTGGTCATTGAGGAAGAGGTGGGGATAAAGGGGAGAGCAGACATGGTATCTGTGATTCTGGGTTATAGGCGGGCGATTGCGAGAGGCGAGAGATGAGGTTGTCGTGTAGAATGCTGACCCGGGATGAAACGACTGGCTTATCAAGGAGGTGAATGGGTGGGGGAAGGAGTTGTTGACAGTGAGATAGATTGAATATTGTATGGCTGACAAAAAGTCTGGCCATTATACCGGCCCGAAACCTCCTCCTCCATCCTTGGCTCTCGGCCCTATCCACCTATTAGCAGCCCAGCAGTAGTCCCACCTTATCACCACTTCCCACCTCCACCACCTCATCTCGCGCCATGTCTCGTTCCAAGCCAAAAATCCTCTACGCGTCCGGGAGATAAGAGGTTGTGCCGTGATGTGCCGGTCGGCCTTCGGGCCGGACTTCCCGTTCCCAGGAAAGGGTTCATCCAAAGTCCGCGGCCGAGAGCCGATGTCCGACGTGGGGGCACCAAGCCGAAGATCTCCGAGGGAGCGCGAAAGTGGTACGTCCAGCAGATTACATAGCGCAATGCCAATGCAGCACCCAAGCAGCACCTCATAAATATCAATCATTCCCCTCTGACCGACCGCGCGACAAGTCTGGCCCGTCGCATCAAGATTCAAATTGCTGGTCAATGAGTGACATTGCTACCACTACTGATGATAATGCTCTCGCTCCGTGCAGGTATGGAGTCTGGACTCTGATGTCGAGATTCGCCGCTTCTGACTAGCTAAGATATGACCTACGGAATGTCAGCACAGGTGAAACGAGTCCGTACTGCAACCACTGCTGCTTCCTTTCCTTAAACGCTCCTGTCCTTGCTATCCGGAATGGGAGGTGATGCTGACGACGTCATGTTTTTCGTTGTCTTGTTATGACCTTCCTCCTTTCAGATGCAGTTTCATCGTCGATCGCACCATATGCGTCAGAACGTACTCATGATACTGCAGCGACTCCCTCCCCGGCATCATGACTCATTCGACCATACATACTCCACATATCGCATACATCGGGTTGCTCACCATCATAGCCTCCAACTCCTACATCGCACTTGACCACCAACAGTATACTCACAGTACTGGCCATCAGAATGTCCTCTAAACTCTCTGGACCAAGCTTCCGTGAGTCTGCTTCACAGGTGCATGCATGCACAGAAGGGGCTGTCGTGGGGTTTGACAGCGCTCATGCCATCAGTTGACACCTCGACTCGCCCTGCAGAGCAGTCCGTCGACCTGAATACGACTGCGACAGACCCGCACACGAGCATCGCTACATGCTCTCATCGATACCCTGACACATGCTCAACAGCACGCAAGTACTCCGATGTTGACACTGTGACGTGCGAGCTGTGCCAGGACGAGACCTGCCTCACCCTCTCTTTCAAGAATGAGTGTGGCTTGCGCAGAATGAAACGTGAGTGTTTCGATAATATGATATATCACTCCCTGCCTGTCACCTGACTTCGATGCTCGTGATCCAGAGATCCAGGCCCCTTTGCTGGCGAAGACTTCATTTGCTGATGTTGGATGTAGCGTATCATATTGTGAGGCTTGTCCCCGTTGGCGAGCCCTGCTCCGTCGAGATCGAGAAGACGCATGTGACTGACGAAGGAGGACAACGGTGGGAATGCACTGTCTGCGGGGCTTCCGTCGTCACTCTACCCAAGATTGTCGGGGAAGATTCACGGAGGGAGTGGTCGATCGACAAAGAGAAATATCCGGTTGGGAAGGACGGCCAGGATCGCATCGGGTGGAGGGACATCCACCAGACGCCCGCCGGGACGTCGCATTTGTCAAAGTTGAGGAGCAGGCCTGGCCGGAGGGCCGAGGGAGAGGCGGATGATGACAGTCAGTCTTGATTTGATCACGCACGTTTCCGCTTCTGGATGTTGTGAGGAATGCAGTATTTGATGCGGCGGAGCTGTTTCCGACGTCCGTGTTCCGCGAGGATTCGAATTCTAAGGGATCTCTCTTAGATTGCAACGCATGATTGTGGTCAGCTGGCAGCGTCTTGTGAGGTCAGCATAGTCCAAGGGTGCTCTGCTTGTAAGCACCGGAACATGAGTTTGCAGCCTTCGGTTCCCCTACCCAAAATACCAGCCATCTATCTTCATACCCATCTAATCTTTGGAGAAAAAGAGCTCATCGAGCAACTGCTGGGTGTGCTCAGGACTCGTGACGGTATGTCCGATAGTCCTTGAGTCTTCGAAGATCTCGTAGTCGTTTCCACCTGGGAAAGTTTTGTCGCCAAAGAAGTGGATTTGGTCGAATCCCTCGCTCTCGATGTGTTTCAGCGAGTAGGTTTTGTCCCAACCTAGTATGAATCAGCGAGAATCTTAGGCATGAGGACCTGAAATTTGGACTTGATAGCTCGTGGCGCAGATAGGAATAGAGAGGAAGAGGTAATTGTAACACTGACCATTGGGGAATACGTCAAAGCTGATTTGACCACCGATAGCGAATGTCAAACCGAGATGCGAGAACTTCTCTTGCAAGATTTTGACCATCTTTTCTCGAATGTGGTGTTCCTAAATCGTGTCAGCTATTATCCGATGGAGTCTCAGACCGTCAGATAGATTGTAGACGTACTTGGTCGTATTTGTAGAAAGCGGCACGTTCTTCTAACCTACCGAATCAGCAACCTGACACCGTTCCTTTGGCGGACTGTACAACTCACGAGCATGCTCTGCCGATAGGTGACATGTTGACCATTCCTCGGCGGTACTCGATGAAAGTTCCTCTATCCAAATTAGCTTTAGGTCTTTGTGGGAGGGCTTGCTAGCTCACCGCTTGATGGGAATGTCAATCTCGGAGAAATACCTCAACACGAAGTTGACAAGCTTCTTGTACTCCTCCTCTCCTACGTGCTCAATGAATGAGGCTGAGGCGAGAGGTTGACCAAGCTTGGAAGCTACCAGCCCATTCTCAGAGAAACAGTAGTCGAAGTTGTCTTCAACTGAGAGTATCAGCTTGCCAGTTCCCTACCTCTTAATCGCAGCATGTAGCTTACCATTCTCTCCCTGAACATGTAGCTGCTCAACAATCTTGCCGAGATCACTCCCGCCAACAAAGGCAACAGCAGTGTAACCCCGCAGCTTCTTCAATGCAGCCTGCATGGCGGGCGTCGCGCTTTGCCTAGCAAGCGAGAGAGTTCCGTCTACATCAAACATGCAGATTGTCTTGGGGTGCTTTCGCTCGGCGAAGGGCAGGATACCGGCGGGGAAGACATTCTGGGGAGTGGTAGTGGCCATTGTGGATAGGGATGTGTGTGATATGGATGGAATTGGAGGATAGATAGCTCTTTTGCGTTGCAAGGACGCGTCGACGCGACTTACCCTGAAGACACGTGATAATTTGCCACCCAGCGAGAAATTGCAGCAAGCGTGGACGTGGCAGCCACGACGGTGCCACACTCCATTGTACACATGCTACAGCTCATACCTTCTCTCATGATTGCCTCTTCCATACAGGTTGCTCGAACAGCCTGAGATTAGATTGACCATGGTCAGCACACGCCGAGCAGCATCCCTTCAGCCGTCCAACTCACTTACAACCACTCTCCCTGCGGCCAAATCAGACTCGTCAACCCGAGCCAGCTCATCCTCCCGCCTCGCCCCTCCCCTCACTCGTCGACTGACTCGCTCAAATACAGTCGAGCCCTCCCGCTCACCATCCGCTGTCCCAGATCTCACTGTATCGAACACACCGGAGAGCCTTGGACCTTCTGACCCACCATCTCGCCTAGCTTCAGTCGAGCCCGACGAGGGCGACATTACAACAGCGAGTGCGCTCGTAGGCGACGCAGAAGACGAAGAAGAGGTGATGTTCGGGCGAGATGGATCAGGATTGAGGGGACGGAATGTTGAGGATCTGGGCGAGCTGGAGGAGAAGGGATTGTTGAGGCGGAAGAGCCTAGAAATGGAGAATAGGTCTGGGTCGCCCAGGAAACGAGTCCTACATGCGCCAAATGGGCGGAGTGATAAAGGCAAAGGGAAGGAAGAGACGTTTGAGCGGATAATATTGGATGAGAAGGATGATGTGGAGGAGGGATCGCAGGGTTTGACCAGTACGAGGGATAAACAAGCTTTCGCTTTGCTTGTACTGCTCTGTGAGTTATTTTGGCCTCTACATAAGACTGCAAATTTCGAGGATCCTAGCTGACACGATAGATCTGTAAGCTGGGAGGTCCATTCCTGCAGGTCATCAGCTGACGTACAGACTGCAAGGTATTCCCCTCGGCCTGACATTCGGCACCCTCCCATTCCTCCTCAAACCCCATCTATCCTACTCGCAATTAGCCATATTTGCTTTATCAACATGGCCCTACTCTCTCAAACTACTCTGGTCACCTATAGTTGACGCGTGGTTCGTCACGAAGTGGGGGAGGCGGAAAAGCTGGATTGTGCCTGTACAGGCGATTGTGGGAATGGGATTGTGGTGGATTGGGGGAAGAGTAGAGGGTTGGTTGAATGCTGAAGAGGTGGATATACGGTTTATCACCATGATCTTTGGGGGCTTGATATTAGCCGCAGCGACTCAGGGTGAGTAATCAAACTTGTGAATGTTATAAGGGCGTTTAGCTGAAAGATTAGATATTGCGGTTGATGGTGAGTCAGAGATATCCCACCTGAGCTGGAATTATGGCTGATTTTCAGGTTGGGCATTGACGCTACTTTCTGCGCCAAATCTATCATACGCTTCAACAGCCCAGACAATAGGTCTGGGCATAGGGAACGCACTAGCATTCACCGTATTCCTGGCGTTTAATTCGGTCGACTTCTCGTAAGCCTACACCTCTTGGTTTATCTCTTTTCTACCGTTGACCCTTCAGCAATCGATACTTCCGCTCCACACCACTTCCCTATGGCCTACTCTCACTGGGTTCTTACATGCGCTTTTGGGCTTTAGTCTTCGCGGCCGTCACTTTCTGTTTGGCAATGTACAAGACGGAAGATCCAGTGAGCGAGGATGACCCAGATATGGACGTGAAGAAGGTTTATCGGGTGATGTGGAGTATTGTCCGATTGAAGAGTAAGCCCACAATTCCAATTTGATCTTTGACTCCGCTCAAAATTGACTGGTACAGACATTCAATCCTTCCTCCTCATCCACTTGGTCTGCAAAATCGGATTCCAAGTAAACGAATCCGTCACTTCCCTCAAATTACTCGAAAAGGGACTATCAAAAGAAGATATGGCCGTTGCCGTTCTACTCGACTTCCCCGCTCAGATGATCGCCGGTTGGCTGGCCGCCAAGTGGTCAAGACCTACGCATGGAGATGGACCAGATAAGAATGGCAAAGTGTTGAGGCCGTGGATCTGGGCGTTCTGGGCGAGGTTGGTCATGGCTAGTGTGGCGGGGTTGGTGGTGTACGGGTTCCCGAAAGGAGAGGTGGGTAAGGGATACTTTACGTTGGTGGTGATCACGACTTTACTGTCGTCGCTTGCTAGGTGAGTTTAGAACTGAGCCAGAATGATGGTGAGATGAAACTGACCTGGGATAGCACAGTGCAGTTTGTCGGTATCACCGCTTTCCATACCCAGATCGCCGACCCCCTTATCGGCGGGACATATATGACAGTACGTCCACGTTCCAGTGGTCGGTTCTCCAGGGAGCACAGAGGGAATTCTGACACTGCACAGCTTCTCAATACAATATCCAATTTAGGCGGTACCTGGCCCAAACCGCTCATCCTCCGCTCGGTCGATGTATTGACCAAAGCGACCTGCTCCATCGGCTCGGAAGAATGTATCTCCGAACACGGGAAACACCTATGCGAGAAATTAGGCGGGCACTGTGTGGTTCAAAGAGACGGGTACTACATAATGAGTGCGGCGTGTGTGGTATTGAGCGTGGGGCTGTTGATGGGATTTATCCTTCCTACTGTCAGGCGGTTACAAGGTGAGTTATATTTTGGATAGGGTGAAGTCAGGGAGACTTAGCTGATATGTCAGCGCTACCTATGAGTGCGTGGAGGGTCAAAATACCGGAATGAGCTGTCACTGGCTGGTATGCACCCATATCTACTCGGACTCGATGCTCGAAGGCAAGGGGATAATACTGACTTTCCGCTTCCGGTGATTTGGCTCTGTTTCATGTGTTTGGGGAAATTACGGCATGGAGGAGATTGGGTGTGTGAAGGGTTGAGCGAAGGACTGAAGGTAAAGTGCGAAGGTGATACAGATGGTCCGCACACAGCTACAGTATATGACAAGAGGACTCTTCTTGCGCTGCCTCTCCCGACAAACTGACAGAATTGACACAGGTCACATCACGGGAAGAGAAACAATATGACTTCGACCGATACTTCCCGCCCACGTCGGATATTATTCATGACCCAGTAAGTCACTCAACTTCCCCTCTCTTCCCCCTTGGGTCTTATCTGAAACGTCCTCGCTGGGAATCTTGCTGATCTACACTTAGTGCCGAATCAGGTCAGGCCAATGTACACCTCGCTATAATCTCTTCACTGCTCCTACAGCACTTCTCCGAGGTCGAGATCCACCTAGCGTCTTTCGAGGGATTATGGTCGAGGGTACCTAAAGGTGTGACGCTTCACAAGATTGAAGGAAGATCTATGCGGGATACGGACTGGCCAGAAAGTGCGTTCCATCTCTCTGATTCTAACGGTATCCAAGCTGACGAGTTCCTAGCGCTACGAACCGCCACCACGATAGGAACAGGTTTTCGGTCATCCTTCAAGCTCGCCCGTCTCCTCTCTCGGATCCTCGTACCATATTCCCCTATCGCATACGTCACTGCAGCCAACAGCGCGTATGATGTTATCGTCGGCGTCAACCCGGATCTCGTCGTTGTCGACTCCCTATTCCAGCAGGGGATAGATGCGGTGAGAAAGGCGGAGAAACGGTATTGCCTCTTGAGCCCGAATAGTCTAAAAGACAATGCGGGGTGCGATCTTGGTCTTAAGGGGTTTACATACCCATTGTGAGTCACCAGACCCGACAAAGACGCACAGCTGATAGTAAGGCTGGGCATTGGCTACACTTACCCTCTCTCATGGTTCTCCTTCATCCTCAACATCATAGCGACCCTCCACCTCTCCCTCCACATCAACCTCCTTGACCGACATGCCCACGCCCTCAATTCCGCTCGACACAATGCAGGATATCTTGGCCCACTACCGATGCTCCATCCCGACCCTGACATACCTGTACTGTGCATGACCACACCCGTCCCCGGTCTAGACTACCCCATGCCCATTCCTGATCGCGTGATCTGCTGCGGACCTATCGTCCAGACCCATCGACCGGATATCGTACGCACCACCGATCCCGATCTGTGGGAATGGCTGCATCAAGAGGGGATGAGCACGGTGCTTATTTCCCTTGGGACGCATTATGAGCTGGATGTTGATCAGGCTACGGCGATATGGGCTGGAATTAAGGCGGTGTTGGATATAAGAAGGGATATACAGGTGTTATGGAAATTGTGTAGGAAGGGGGAATATACGGCTGGATGGGAGGGTGAAGTGGAGGGGTGTGGGGATAGAGTGAGAATTGTGGAGTGGATCAAGAATGAGCCGGTGGATCTGCTCAGGACTGGGAAAGTTGGGGTGGTAGTACATCATGGAGGAAGTAACTCGTATCATGAGGCTCTTGCGTGAGTTGAGTTCCGGATCTCTTTTTTGCCTGGCCTTGAAAGGAGCGGTGCAAGGTTAGGACAGGAGCTGATACACATAGTGCTGGGATCCCTCAGATCATCCTGTCCGGGTGGTTAGACACGCACGACTATGGAGCGAGAGTGGAATATGTCAAAGTTGGCAAATGGGCAAATCAACAAACAGGGTGAGTAGCACCATCTACCATCCCACGTGTCACGCACCGGTCCAAGGGTGACATGCTGACCCTATAGCTCAATTTTCAAAGCAGAAGACATCTCATCGGCATTTCTTGATGTGGTCGGACAAACCAAGGGGGACCCCACAGCCGAAGCCTTTGAGCGAAGAGCGGAGGAATGTAAAGAGGAGATTGAGGCGTATCACGATACGCATGATTTGTTGGATGGGCTCAAAGAGAGTTTAGAGAAGGTCAAGCTGGAAGGGAGGGACGTGGCGACGGAGTGGATCTGGAAATTTGTGGACAGCATCGATTGAACATATTGCATATCGCAGGGCATCAAGGATACACTTTGTCACTTTCGCTCAGCAGAATTCAGCTCAGGGGTCTGGCTTGGGCCTAGATATTGGATAGTGTAATCTCAGCGATGTGAAGATGCATTGAGCTCGACCACCAAGTATATATACCCGCCAGCCTGCTCGGTTGCCGCTATCCGCACTCGTGACCCTGAGGCTAACATCCCTCTGGTCTTCCGCCTGCCTCTGGTCTTGCGCCTTGCTTACGTCACCGCCACATTCCTCAACCTCCACTCTAACGCCTCAACCATCGATATCCCAACACTAGAGCAGCTGATGCGCTTCCAGCCTATGACGCCGCGTAGCGAATGCCATGAGGCATGATCAACTAATCGATATCGAGGTGGACGTACTGCGCCACCCGTGTCTTGCCTTCCTCCCTCATCATTTTCCCCCAATTTGTCAATGAATTTCACCCTGAATGAACTCGCATGTGGTATTCAATCTTGGTGAACATCAACCGTTTAGGGGTGATATCGGGCGGTGCTAGCGGCACAAGTACAATGATAACAAAACGGACTGTTATGCATACATTCTGGATAGCGAAGCAATGGTGAGTTCAGGCCCAACTGGCCAGGGCGTTTCATGAGCTATGACGCAGCGGAGGAGGTCAGTCTCTTCAGAGTTCCAAACCATATTTCTGTTTCATCCATTCCGTCGCGAGGATTTGCCTTGCATCGCCCTTTCGTTGGTGAAACGCTATCCACCGTCCCTGCTGTGCCTCATCACTCGAGCCCCACTTGCCCGACCAGCCGCTCACCCAACTGGGGTGGTCGACTCCGGGCGACACTTTCACTGATTCCTTGCAAGTGGTACATTGCCACCAGTCCCCATCCTTGTCAAGAATACCAGTCTTGAGCTTGGCACGATCAACAGAGTCTTCCACCTCCTCACTTGCCTCGAGAGCGGCGAGGTCTGGTTTGAGAACGGCCCAGTGTCTGCGATTATGGACTGTCGCTGTCAGCATCTTTACCATGCGTATGTGATCATAAAGCAGCCACCATGCCACGGGCAACGTACCCTCCGGGCAGCAGGAATCTTTGAAGGAGAGGCCCAGGCAAACACCCAGCTGGGGTACTCGATCTTGTTTCTCCGTTTGGGTCAGGAAGCTAGGTCCACAAGTGACGTGGCCTTTGGAGCCGACCTCTTTGTACGTGCGCCCGCGGCGAACTTGCTGGCCGGGAGCGAGTAGGCGGAACGAAGAAGGGTCACGACGGCTGGCTTCCGTTTGCTGCGAATCTGACGCTGGATTTAGCTCGACGACTTATTTCATTGACGCACTCGAGGAGATGTGAAGCGAGGACTTACTTGTGGAGGCGTTCGACGTGTTTGAAGTCATCACTTGGCTGGGATGTGGTCTCAATTCTCCCATAGTGCCTAAGAGCGCTCAGCTGTGCCGTCCCTTTGCTGATCAACGACTATGCCCAGTGGCTGTGAGGTGATGCCTTACCGGAAGTCGTGTGAGCCGGGTCTGCAACACTCGGTCCGGGTTGACTCATGTCCCAAGGGAACAAAGGTGGGGGGCCAACTGCATTGTCAGGTAATTCAAGGTGCAGGACGCTTTGATGACAGTGATTGCGTCGACGTCGGATGATCCGTCCGGCCTTGCTTTCCTACATAACGGTCTGGAAATATCTGCCTGCACTGGGTGCGACTTTCAATGGATGTAGGACTTGAGACTCACCTTGGCCGATGCTCTGCCGTGTATCGCCGGACATGTTGGGAACTGAGTTGTAGCGCCTCAGCTCGGCATCGGATGATGGATCGGACGTATCGAGCGGCAACTCACGACTGTCGTGGCGTACGCACGCATTCTTCCAGTGGCCTGTACGTCGTAAATATGGGGGAGCTCACAGCCTCAAGCATGCAACGCGTCTGTGACTCACCCTCGCCAAACAACCCGTGTGCAGTACACGAATAGGTGGTATTGTCGGGGACTGAGATCAATGAGCCACGCTTTTCGGCATCGAATCAGTATAGATTGTCAACTCACGACCATCGTAGGATGATATTGATCCGTATCTGTTCTTGTGACAGCCTTCTGAGCGATCGTCAGTATACTATCAGTTCAGGGGAACCCGGATTTGGCTCGCCGCGGACAGGATGAGGCTGTCGAAAGTCGAGCATCCTCGACTCACGACGCAAATTGGGATCTGAATTGCATCCTGGGTGTGAGTCACAGTTGTCGGACACCTTGTGCAGGATCTTGCTCGTTGAGGTCGAATCAATATATGGTAGGCCTGCGACGATGCGTGGGTGGAATGGGGATATGTATGATGTGTTGGGGGATGGGTGAGGCAGCTGTCAAGGAGCAGCTTGCAGGTGGCGAGCTTGGCCAAGAGGGACGAATCGGTCAAGGATGAATGGATCGGTGAGGGGGTGAGTTGAAAGGTACGCCTGTGCCGGATTCTGTTTACAGCGGCTCAGGACACATTGAGCAACGCACTGGAACATTCTGGGCGCTTCCTTGCGCCTCTAGATCCGAGGGATGACCTTTTAATCTTGCTGGAGAGTATAAGTATAGGAAAGTTGGTGAAGAGGGGAACATCGCATGAGGTAGTTAGTTGTACGACCGCTTATGGCGTAGCCGAGGATATTTTGGCATGAGTCAGCCCGCCAAATCGATTTGTTCGATCAAACCACCATACATCGTTGTGTGTATATATACTCGTGGTCGAAACGCACAGATCGCTATCGCCCGAAGATGGCCTGTTGGCAAGCCAGGGTACTCCGACTCATATGACGAAATCAAGTCGAAGCGACCGCCCGGTCGAAGTTGCCTTATCGCACGATGCCATGCAATTCGCTGGGCCCAACCCCGACCCCATCCCCCCAAGTGACGAGAAGACGAGTTCGACAGAGATAAGACTAGATGGGAAGGAACCGATACAGGATGTTGGACCACCGCCCAATGGCGGAAGGGAAGCATGGCTTGTAATACTGGGAGGATTTATCATCATGTTTGTGTCGTTTGGGTTCAGTGAGTCATCCATGCCATCGATGTCTGTGAATTTTGTAGCTCATTCCAACAGTCACCAGTTTCGGTCAATTCCAAGCATACTACCTTCTCAATCAATTATCAACATATCCTAAATCCACCGTCGCGTGAGTTTAAAGTGCCTCTTCCTCAAAGTCGAGCAGCCCTGACGTCCAGTTGGATAGGTTCTCTGCAGCTCTCGGTCACTTTCGCCTTCTCTATCCCCGCTGGACGATGGTTCGATGCTCATGGAATGAGAGGACCGGCGATACTTGGCACGACATGCTTTACTTGTTCCCTGGTGGCAGTCGCTTGTAAGTCTGCTCGACCCCACGTCTGTCCGCACCTCCAGCCAGTGCTGACATCCAGTCTGCCATGAGTTTTGGCAATTTCTCCTGGCCCATCTCTTCTATGGCTTAGGTGCTGCTGCTACATTTGCGCCTACAGTAGCTCTTGCCGGACATTGGTTCACCACTCGCCGCACTACCGCCATGGGCATCGTTGTGGCCGGTACCGGTATCGGGGGTATCATTTATCCCATAATGCTATCCCAGCTTCTGACCGTGCTATGTGAGTGGTCTCTAAGCCTCATCAAGAAGTAGTGCATCGACTGATAGGCAGCTTTCCGGGATACCCTCTTGATTATGGCAGGGATGAATTTCGTTCTTACCTTTCCGACCATCTTTATCGCTCGAGGTAGACTACCGCCAAAGATCTTACCGCCGTGGAGTAGCACCCTCGAACCATTCAAAGACAGGGCCTATGCTTTCCTGGATCTTGGGATTGTCATCGCTGCACTTCAGTGAGGCTATCAATTCTCAGCTGATCCTAGTGGGACGCCGCTGACTAAGCAGCCTATTCTCACCATACATCTACGCGCCCCTCTTAGCCAATACCAACTCGACCCCTCTCAGTCTAGCGGCGTACGCAATCGCCATCATGCAAGCTGGGAATACTACCGGACGAGTCTCAGCTGGATTAGTGGCGGATCGAATCGGCGTATGGCTGACTTTCCTCATTGCGACTACTGGGACAGTCCTCACATTAGCCGCATTCTGGATAGCCGATACAGGAACGGCCGGGACTGTCATTGGTCTATTTGCCTATGGACATTTTAGCGGAATGACAGTGACAATGTGCGGAGGGTGTTGCGCGAGTGTTACCATTGCGTCTGGGAGATTGGATCAGCTGGGTTTGAGGTTGGGCATGATGTTTGCGGTGATGGCGGTACCTACCCTGCTCGGAGCTGTGATATGTGGATGTGAGTCCCTTGTCGATTGAGACATGATGGATCAGCTCGCGATAGGGTGGCATTGGAACTGACTTGACAGACGTCATCAACGTCACGCCCGGAGGTCGTTTCACGTATTGCGCGATATTCGCCATCGGCACATTGACAGTGGGATCTGCCATATCTATGGCGCCGTGGTTGATCACTCTGTGGCGGGCAAGGCAAAACAAAGTGACAGATGCGCGAAGGGATGGGCTTGACGTTGTAAGTATCTAAGTATCGATCTATGTATCTTGGCTTGTCGCGCTCCAAAGCAAAAGTGACGGCTAGAGCCTGCGCATGCTCGCGCTTTAGTTGAGCGTATACGTGTCAGTACCATGTGCAGGTAGGCATTGCAGATACCGCCGGGAAGGGCTAATTTGGACTTGTAACAGTCGCTTCTCAGCGAGACTCCACCCAGCGGTAGAAGAAGAAATACCAAAATAGAATCACAAGGACAGATCACCAGTACTAGGACACCCACACATAGCCTTTGGCGCTATACACTCCTGCGCGTCCTTCTCTACGAGCCGTGGGAGCACAACTCATTGTACTTGTTGCTCATCTCCTGCCGGAAAGACCCTTCATCCGTGGCGTCTCGCTTTACAGACGCTGCCCATATTCTCAGCTTCTCCGAGAACTCCTCTCCTTTCGTACCAACGTCCTCCTGCATCTTCTCCCTGACGTGTTCTGACATCCCCTCCATCTGCTGTATCCTGCTCCTCAGCTCCGAGAACGTCTCTCGGACCCTGGCCCACTTCTCGTCGTCCGTGCTTCCATTGTCAAGCAAGTAGGTGGTCGGTGGAGCACAAAGTCCCTTCGATGCAGCAAGTGAGGCCCGCTCTTGCATGGCGCTCACGTTCTCCTTGTATGCCGTTTGACAATAGGAATCGTCACGGAAGAGCGTAGGGATGAGGGTATTCCATGCGGTATCTGAGCTGGTCTGATCAGTGGGACTGATGCTATTGTGAGGAATGAAGCTTACTAAGTAGCCTGCAAGTCGCCTCCCAGTATCGCCTTGCACCGCCTTATATGCTCCTCCAGCAATGCCCTGGAGTGTATGGTCATCTCCATCAACGTCTCCTCCGCAGACACAAGCGCTTTCAGAGCAGGGACGCTATTCCGAGCTCGCTCCTTGGATCTGATATCTCCTTTCGTCCGGATCGTCCTCCCGCTACCAGCCTCTGCAGCTGGCATACCTGATCCAGTCGAAGCTGCCTGGCGTTTCCTCTCCATCCTCGCCTTGGCGGCTTCCTCTCCTTTGGCCGAACCCGCATTCGTCAACGTCGCAAAGACTAGCCGGCTGGCAGCTGCGAGACTCCCAATCGCCTTCCTCCTGCTGGTGGTGATGACGCTCGGGCCGAGCTTGATCCCGAGGTTCTCTGTCCATTGAGAGCATTCGCTGAGCAGCGTTCGATCAACGAGGGCAAACACTGCCGAGTCGCCTAGGGCATCCTCGTCCCCCAGCCTGACGATCTTGTAGTGCATCTGTTGACCGGTGTTATCGCGTGAAGTAGTCGTGATGGACAAGCCGGCTATTGAGAGGTGGAGAGACGTTCCGGAGTGATTAGGAGTGCAAGGGGGACGGAGTGTGGCCGAGGATTGGAGTACTGCCTGATGTTGACTCCTTTGACGGGCTCAAACATGTCCCAGTGAGCAGTCCGTTTGTACTTCCGTTGTTGAAATAGTGAGTATAGCGATGGTCTGCCCCGCGAGAGGCTGAGGATGCAGTGTTTGGGGTAAGAGGGATTGATCGGCGCGAGCAGACAATCGAGTATGGCGTTGGATACACATGCAAGGAATACATCGACAGCCAAACAGGTCTACCACTTGTGATCAGCTACCTTCAACGGTTGACTTACGAAGCTATACGGATGCAAGCCAGCTCTGCCGTCTGGCCCTGACTCTCCCCCATCATCACTGTGAACGGCCCACTGGTTCTTTTCCCGAGTTCTGCAGGACTAGTCTAGCCTTGGGAGCCTTCGCTCCGTCATCTCTAAGCATGCCCTCCAACAGCTATCCCCAGACATCCTGCATCGTAGCCGCCCGGTGGCAACGGCAGTGCTTCATCGAATAGTGAATCGCTGGAAAGGAAGGGAAATATGAAGTGGTCGATGAGAAACACTCTGATAACTTGGACCGAACTTGATGGATCCCTCAGGATTGACTCACAGCGAATGAGCTGATATGACAAAGCTGCCGGTGTCCCCCGTCTGTGTAGCGCGCTTGCGAGGCATTACATATATAGCATTGTATGAAAGGCTCAGGCTGAGAGTGATGCGAAGGCAAACGACCGATGACCACCCGGATATCCGGAATTAGGAAGTGCCTCCGCCGGATATAGCCATCACTGCGATGGGTTGGCCTCTATCATCATCATCCTCTGTACCTCAATTTTCTGACATGGTACAAGTGATTGCCCGCAGGACACTGAGATCCCTGGACACGCAAAATGAGCTGGCCGACATACATAGCCTGACCGCAACTGCGGCAGCTCATTCCGCGGGGAGATTGCGACACAGTAAAATGGAACGGAAACACCGCTGGGTGACTTAAACCCTATAAAACTCTGTGAGCTTGTTGAACAGTCGCCCCTCTGTCAGCGAGTGTCACTGTCCCACCGGAACACCGCTCATGACAACCTGCTGAACGCAGTCAGCGCCACCAGCAGGTGCCACACTCGGAGATAGCCGACATCTCCGTTGCCCTTATCGTCGGAAGGGCGAGCCGATAGGACCATCTCACCATGCCTCAAGTGATCTTTGCCTATATATGTACAGCGGCACACCCTCCCTACATCAGGCGGCTCTTCATTCCGACAGCTATCGATACAGGCAAGTCGACTGAAGCAGCGAACCTAGGCATCTAATCCCGATCAATTATTTTATCCCGAGATACTACCTCACTCTTTCACTCTCCCGCCCGTCTCCATCCATAACCAACAGAACGACACAGCGGACATGGTCTACACAGCAGCATCAGACTCGGAGTACAAGATCTTCCTCCCACCTCGAGACTTCGTAGGATACGGTCTTGAGAAGCCCAAGGGAGATGTGTGGCCCAATGGAGCCAAGATTGCTATCTCTTTCGTCTTGAACTGTAAGTGTTGCTCTTGCGTTAGAGTTACTACCTGCAGCGGAACCATCATAAATAAGCTGATGAGACCAGATGAAGAGGGAGCGGAGCACACAGTATGGAACGGCGACGCTCATTCTGAGCCATTCCTCAACGAGGCCAACTACTTCCGCAATCGGGCGGAAGGTAAGCGGGACATGTACACCGAGTCTCTATACGTAAGTTCTGCCTCTCTGTTTTGCTTGACTACACAGGCACATCTCTGAGGGGAAGAGTATAAGAGCGAGCATAAACTCCAGGCCGGCTGCTGATTGCGCAGGACTACGGTATTCGAGCCGGCCTACCACGTATCATCCGCCTATTCCAAGCCTTCTCGTGGCCCTTCACCCTCTGGCTAAACTCCCGGGCAATCGAGACTTCAGCGCAGTATGGTCCGATCTTGGTGGGTATGGGGTGTGACATGGCCGCGCATGGAAATAGGTGGATGACGCAAACTGAGCTGAGCGGACCGGAGGAGGAGGCAGCGTAAGTCCTCCCAGCTTTCGTTCCTTGCCAAATGGACCAGTCAATGTTGTAATCACACTGAGTATGTGGGATGATTGCTGATCCTTCAGACATGTCCGCCAGGGTATTGAGCGTATCCAAAAAGCAAGCGGGAGAACCGATGTACCGACTGGGTGGTATCTCGGCCGAGGCAGTCTGTACTCTAAGCACATCATCTCCAAGGCATGTTTGTGTTCTATCTCGTGTTGAAAGACTATGGCTGATGTATGACAGACTCACAAAGAGATGGGAGTGCCCCTTTTGTACTGCTCCGACACCTACGCGGACGATCTGCCTTATTGGGTTGAAGATCCTCTCGTCCTGGATGGAGAAGAGGATAAGGGCATGTTGATGGTGAGATTTCTCCGACCTGACCTCGATCGCACAAGACACAGCTGATGGTCTAGGTGCCCTATGGACTAGTCAACAATGATCACAGTACGTCCAGCGTGGCATTTGTACGTCAGGAGACCCCGCGCTGATTCATGCAGAATTCTACAGCAAAGGTGCTGGAGCGTCGACAGCTACCGATTGGTTCGAGTGAGTCTCCCTCATCGGCTCATCTGCTCTGGTGCACGTGTGCTGATTGTCAGTATCCTCAAGGGTGACTTCGAAACCTTGTATGCCGAGGGTCTGGATGGTGAACCAAAGGTATGGCTCGTCCGCTTTTGGTGGGAAGGGCCGTAAACTAAAAAAGATAGATGATGACAATCGCACTACACAGCAGGCTCATTGGCCGTCCAGGCCGACTTGCCGGTCTCAAGAAGTAAGTTTTTCCCTTAATCCATCATCCGCAGATTGGAGCCCTTGTCGCGTCTGAATCTCGGCATCGAAATCACAAAGCTGATGAATTGCAGGTTTATGGAGTACATCTCTGCAAAAGAAGGTGTATGGGTGACCACCCGAGCGGACATCGCCAAGCATTGGAGGGGAAAATACCCTTATGACAAAGTCGGCGAGACGCGATTAGCACACAATCAGGCTTGAGGCGGGAAGGGGGGATCTGACTGATGATAAAGGGAGATATTTTTGGAAGATTGTCACGGAAGATGCATAAGTATACTTAGACTGTCACCTGGAGTCGCTGTCCAGTTGACAAGACACAACACATCAGCCAGGCATCTCGATTCGGAAGCTATGTACATCATTTCTGGCCGATTGACCTAGAGTTGTTTTACCGGAGGTTTGGGATCAATATTGGTTGATGGTATGGTAGCAGGGTGAGCTATGTGCCATTGCCCATCGACCCCAGATATCAGCCTTGCATAACGTTCACGTCTAAGATCCAACACAATCTACTTCATCGTTTCGTCGATTCACGGACTGGATCGATATCCCTTGACGGTGATCACGCCCTATTGTACGGATCGATATTCTTGATTATGTCCACCTTGTCCTGCGCCTTGGTAGGGTCGTATGGGAATTTGGTGCGCCAGTGGGTTGCAATTTCGGCGCGAGAAGCTACCCAGACGTCTGGCTGTTCCGAGATGTACTTGAGGAATCTCCAGAGTTAGCTTAGCCCCACATCTAGGAAATTGGATCAATTCCTCTACATCCTGCCCTGACCTGCCCCGGCCCCCGCATGTCTCAGTTCTGATTTGTATTGCACATTCAGAAACAAAAGCGCAAAGCTTAACCAGAACTCACTGCTCAAGGTAATAAGCCCGACTCCCATGCCCAATAATCCTCGGATGAAGCTGAACGACCATATTCCTCCCCATGCCCTCTTTGCCCTCTTGGCGCATGTAGTCGAAGGTGTCTTTGAGGTATGTGAGGTAGTCAGCGCCAGTACCCCATCCCTGGCCAGGAACGTTGAACCGGAAGTCGGAGGTGTCGAGGGAGGAGGGGACGATGAGGAGGCCTGAGTCGGAGGTGAGGGGTGAGGTGATCCAGAACTAAAAGTCAGCACAGCTATGGGTTTCGGAAGAGAGACATAAGGATAGGGTAGAGATAGGGTGTCAAGGGGTAAGTTAACTTTCGACCTACAGGAATCTCATCCGCGAATGAATCGGCAGAGTACAATAGCGGTACGCCGAGGTCTTTGCATGCCTGTGCGTAGAGCCGCTGAGAGTAGTTGGATCGCCTGCCTACGCAGAAGCCTGTCCTGTCAGCTGGTTGTTTATCTCAGGCGGGAAGCAGTGAGCTAAATCAGCATAGTGAACAAACATACCCATTGGCGCATCCGTATCTCCCCCTCTGATTTTCCTGAGACTCTCAATACTCTCCCTGAGCTGCTCATCCTCTACTTTCGGGTCGACGTGCATGTAGTCTAGCCATCTAGCGCCGGCACAAGATAATTCCCAGCCAGACTCGGCCAAGACCTTCTGCCAATATGGCGCTCGTTCGAGCGCGCGAGTGACGACGTTGAATGTGCCCTTCATGTTGTATCTGACTGATCAACCCACATCCCCAAAGCCTAGATCAAGAGGGATATACTGACTTGTTGAACATCTTGATAAGCCTCGGTAAGCCCGCCCGAGGCCCATACTCAAATTCCGACTCAATCATATCGTCTCGCGCAGGTCTGGAGAGGTCCACCACGAGCTCGTTGAAAAGGGCTGCAGAGTGAGCTTAGGGCGATACGCCCAGAGAGGGGATACCTACCGTCAGACACCGCATCGCCATGCTCTGGACTACTCTCTGCTCCCTCTGCATACTCAATGACAAAAGTCACAGCGATCTTAGCCCCGTTAGGCCATTCCGGGTTCGGAGGGGTGAGCTCGTAGCCGTACAGCGGACGCTCGTGGGTGAAGGGCTCGTAAGTGGTCATTGTGGGTGGATGAGTCAGTCAGAAGTACAGTAGTGTCAGTGGGTGAGTGGTGTGGGATGGGATGCAGATGGCGGATAGGGTTACCTGCACCGGTAAGTCAAGCCGACGACTGATAAGAGAGAAGTTCCGGGGGAGCAGATGCGGGGTCTCCATTACGATTCACTTATTCGATCCCCCCCGTGGCAAGCCGGCGGCAATGACCGCCAGTGGACGTTTTTGCATCAGCCACAACAATTAATACCTCCTATATACTAGCATTCCTCACTCCCTTCCTTCCTTCCTTCCGATACACTCCAGATACAATGGCAGAGAGGACTCTAGAACACAGACGGGCCAACTTCAAAGGCAAGACTCAGTTCTCAGCTACCGAGGTATGTCCAAACCCCCCCTCCACTAAATGATCGCGCGAGCGAGGTATGCGAGCGGCGAGAAAGGAGTGGTCGTTATTATGCGGCGTATATACGTGCAATTGAGCTGATCCTGCAGTTGAGGCGAAGACGTGAGGAGCAGCAGGTCGAAATTCGGAAACAGAAGGTGAGTGATTGTTTTTTTTTCTTCCCTCCATGTCCGGAGCAATGAAGGCAAATCCCTTTACCGAGCTTCCCTTGCGGACATCCTCTCTTTCCAAAAAGATCACGCCCGGACCTCAGCTGATTGTATAGCGCGAAGAGTCTATCGCCAAGCGCCGAAACTTCCAACCTGTAGGCGACGATGAGGACGGGCTCGACTCGGACGAGGACACGGACCTCGCGGCCAACAGCTTGACTGTGACTCTCCCTCAGATGCTTCAGGCGGTCTACAGTTCCAGCCAGGATGATCAGCTTGACTCCACTATGAAGTTCAGGAAGTGAGTTTGGTTCGGGAGTCATTCTCGGAATTTTGAATGGATTAAGGTTGGGTGGCGAGAACGACAGGAGTAGTGATTGGAGTGAAGGAATGCGTCAAGATGAATGCTGATCATCAGGCTGCTATCCAAGGAGAAGAACCCTCCGATCGACAGGGTGATCCAGTGTGGTGTCGTCCCTAGATTTGTCGAATTTCTTTCCAGCCAAAACACCATGCTCCAAGTAAGTCTGCTTCTTCGCCAAGTGGGCCCACCTGATACCAGCTAAACTTTTAGTTCGAAGCTGCTTGGGCGTTAACCAGTACGTTGGTCTCTGCGCGGAAGATTACACCGCAGGCAGCTGACAGGTAGACATCGCATCGGGCACTTCAGACCACACCCAGGTAGTCATCCAAGCCGGTGCTGTCCCACACTTTGTCGCTTTGCTCTCATCGAGCGTGCTGGATGTTCGGGAGCAGGCGTAAGTTTGACTCATGCTTGTGTGACGAAAATCTCGTTGCGGGTTCAGGATGGACAGTGATCAGTATTGAGAATCAGTGCTGACCTTGCAGCGTTTGGGCTCTCGGAAACATCGCTGGAGACTCGCCTAAATGCCGAGACCACGTCCTAGCGTCCGGTGCACTCCAGCCACTACTTGTGCTGCTGAACGAGAACCACAAGTTGTCGATGCTCCGAAATGCGACATGGACATTGAGCAACTTTTGCCGAGGCAAGGCCCCTCAGCCTGATTGGAACAAGGTATGTCTGTCAAATATTTAGATGTTGGGCATGCTTGGGTGGGGGACTGACCGCATGGGAGAGGCAAGGGTAGTGAGATAGAAGCTGATGTCATGTAGATTGGCCCCGCCCTTGGCGTTCTCGCCAAACTCATATACTCGCTCGATGACGAGGTTCTCATTGATGCATGCTGGGCCATCAGCTATCTTTCGGATGGGTCGAACGACAAGATTCAGGCTGTCATTGAGGCTGGGGTGTGTAGGCGATTGGTTGATCTATTGATGTGAGTTTTTGACATCTACTTCGGGGCTTTGAATTTTGGGCGAAGGGTTGCATCACCGAACGCTGGGAAGGACGAGACACTGTGGATTGATAGTGCGTGGACAAGCTGACCCACAGGCACCACTCTACCGCTGTCCAAACCCCCGCCCTCCGTTCCGTCGGCAACATTGTCACAGGCGATGACCTCCAGACGCAAGTCATCATCTCCTCCGGCGCTCTTCCTGCCTTACTCTCCTTGCTATCCTCGCCCAAAGATGGAATCAGGAAGGAAGCGTGCTGGACAATCTCCAACGTGACTGCTGGAAGCCCACAGCAAATCCAAGCTGTAATCGACGCGTAAGCTGTCTCTCTAAAGCGAGTCTGCTACAGCTGACATTTACAGCAACATCATTCCACCCCTAATCAACACTCTATCCAACGGGGATTTCAAAACCAAAAAGGAAGCATGTTGGGCAATTTCCAACGCTACTTCTGGCGGACTCCAAGAACCTTCTCAAATCCGATACCTCGTCACCCAAGGTTGTATCAAACCCATGTGTGATTTATTATCATCGATGGATAATAAGATCATTCAAGTGGCTTTGGATGGATTGGAGAACATTCTGAAGGTTGGAGAAATGGATAAAGAGGCTCAGGGACCTGGAGCTGTGAATACCTATGCGCAGTATATTGAGGAAGCGGGAGGAATGGTTTCGATTCATCATTTACAGCATTCGGAGAATTTGGAGATTTACAAGAAGTGCTTCTACATGATGGATAGTGAGTACATTTCTCTCTCTCTGGGTTGATAATGAGGCTGATTGTAGAATTCTTCCCTGAGGATGACGAGGAAGAGGCGGAGGGAGTGGAGCCTGCTGTTGATGAGGCCGGGCAATACGCTTTCCAGTCTGATGGTGAGTTGTCGCTTCTAGATTGCCGTGACGAGAGATGAGTAGCTGACTTGTGTAGTTGCTGCGCCCCAGGGAGGCTTCAACTTTGGGTCATAGCCGACTCTACGTCTTTCTTCCCCCAATGTACACCCTCCTCGATCTTCACTGCGCCGCTTTTCCTCTTCCACCTACCCTGTCCCTGTTTTCCGCTTTTCAATCCAGTATCCCCCCTTTTTTACCCTTTTGTTTCCCTTCTCATTCACGGACGTTACCGGTTATTCAACACGACGATGGTGCGACGACTGCCGTTGACGAAGCGCCCATGCGCCACACCCACAAATTCCCCCATCCTTTCTTCATCACCTTTCTGTCACCTTCACCCTTCCCTTCCACAAATTCACAACACCACGACGACGAGACGACGAGCGACTGGAGTCACCATAGATAGCGAGAGCGAGAGAGAATGAGCAAAATGTAGGGTCTAGAGTCATACAGCCGAGGCTGATATTCTCCTTGTGCCCTTGTATAGTAGTTACCTAGTTTTGGACATGGAGTTGAGATGCTACGCTGTACTGTTTCTTGGCACAACCAAGCCAGGCTTACATGTGATGAGTAAGTAAGGTAAGGTAAGGGAAGAGATGGAAGGATGACTGGCCGGTAATGGCCGTCCGTGACTGCGGGGCCCTTGACGAATGCTGCTGCTGAGCGAACCCTGCACAGGTCTGTCTCCCTTTACTCCATTCTGTGCTGGGTTACATCTCTCCTCCCTGTCCCTTGCCTGGCTAGTCTCGCCTCCCTAATCCCTAGTACTACTCCGCTCGCTAGTCGAGCTGAGTCCGATCGAAGTCTACATAGTAGAATCTGGAAAAAACAAAAAGGGCATTGACCCAATTCTCAAACCTGTTCCCATTATTCCCATACACCCTTGTCGCTCAACGCTCAACGCTCAACTCTCAACTCTCGACCCACGATAAAGCTTTACGCTCAACGATTAGACGACTGCCCAATTACGACGGATTGGACCGAAACGAGCGGTGCTCGACTCGCTGGATTGTGACGAAATTGGTCAGTCAGACTCAGAGCTTGAAGCTCCTTGACAACCCAACCCCGCTTGACGTTGATACCCTGGTATGTCTCTTTCCTTTAATTCCTTCTTCCATGTGTGAAGCTCACACCGCTGCATCTGATAGAAAGGAAGGGAGGCTGACATATACAGCCACGACTACTCATATCGCACGACTAGCACGCAGCTAAATAAGCAACCACGACTTCCAGTCCCAAATAATCTTAGAATCTCTCAACGACGAGCCCATCATGTCACCTCCACGCAGCACTCCGACCAAAACGCCCCGCTCATCACTCTCCCCGCCTGATCCTGGCTCCCGAACGCGCGAGGGGCGGACTCCGCCCCCTGCACCCAGTGCAGCGTACGCCCGCCGCGCAAGAGAAATCATGGAGGATGAGGGCGTGGTCGTTCCTCAGGTATCTGTGAAGGATCTAGGTGGGGAAGTGGTGCCTCCTGAAGAAGCTGAGGGTGTGGAAGTTGGGGTGGGATTTGGAGGTGGAGGATATCGGCGCCCTAGGGCTGGGTAAGTTCTGACCTGACCATGTTCGATGCGAGATGGAGGTCCTGCTGAGATTCTATAGTACTATGCCGTCTAAACTCCAGGATGCTGAAGAAGTACTTTTGGACTCACCCACAACGCCGGAAGGCTACGTCCGGACTTCAGCCCTCTCACCCGCCTATCCTACTGGCTCGACACCCACTCGCCCTACCCTCCGACACGCCACTTCCTCCGGAACAGGGATTCCCACCCTGTCAGACTCCAAGCTCAGTGCTAATTCCAATCGACCTCGCTCGGGATCCCTTGGGCTGCCGCAAAATGCCCTCGGGAGCGCATTCGGTAATGGCGCTTTCAGTAAATCTTGGCTTGCCAATCCCGGTGGGGGTGTTGGTGGGTCTACCCGCTCGCCATTAGCACAGAACGGCACGGGACAGGTGGAAGATCCCATGGCGGCATATTCACCTGATAGTATCGCTGCTGCGTCAACTACTGGGCATCTGAACTTTTCGACGTTAGACTATCTCGGTCTGGCAGAGGGGAACGAGCATCTTTCACCGGCGAGTATGGCGGAAGTTCGGGATCAGGCCCAGAGGGCTATAGCTCAGAGTGGGCCAGCAAGTCGACTGAGAGCCAATACGGTGTCAAACTTCGCTAGACCACTTCGGCAGTCCGTGGTGGAGTTGACGGATGATTATGGGTCTCCACAAGGCCAGGGTCAAGGACAAGGGGACCATTATCCTGGCTCTTCACTCGCAGGAGCGATGGAGCATCTGGCATTGTACGATGCGGGATTGATGGGCGGTGGCGGACTGGACGCTCCGTTCTCTCACTCTCACGGGTATAAAGAACCCCAACGACCACGAGCAATAACAGTTGGGACTCTCGATAATCCCCGCCGAGCACCCCGGAGCTCATACCTCCAATCCATCCCCCAATCGCCTGTCGGTGGAGAATATGGCGCATACCCACCAATGTATAATCCCCTCTATGGTCCACCTGCAGGCTTATACGGCAATACAGTGCCCCGAGGCGTTACTCGCTCTCGAGATAATTCTATCGGAGGGCGCGGACCAAGAATGAGCGTTAGCTCACATACCTCCCGAGCAGGCACACCGGACTATGATCGATCGATGGGAATGGGAATGGGAATGAATCCCCAGGTCCCCACCAGAAGTCTGTGGATTGGGAATCTCGATGTAGGCGCGACGAGCGATACGCTATTGTTGGTCTTTGCGGGGTATGGCGCTATTGAGAGTGTGAGGATGTTACCGGAGAAGGTCAGTTGGGTTTCCACTCCGAAATGGTCAGGCATGAGCATAGAGCTGATTCCATAATAGACATGTGCATTTGTTAATTTTATCGATAAAGCCGATGCGGTCCGAGCGAGGGACGATGTCCTTAATCGTCTCGGTGGACATATCGCTGCATTGTCCGAAACTGCCCCTGTCCGAATAGGGTTCGGTAAGATTGACTCGGCACCTGCTGGGTTGAACACCAGTACCATTGCTGCTCCCCCGCCAGGATTGGTATTTACCACTGGTAATGTCGTTGCTGCTCCTCCGCTTGCACCTGCGCCCGCACCGGCCCCTCCGCTTACGACAAATTACCCCACGTCGCCTGAACAAGGAATGGAACAGAGCAGTATGCCTACTCGCGCACTCTACATTGGCAGTATCCCCGCACCCACTACCTCTGCAACGCTCTTACAGATCTTCTCGCCGTTCGGTCCAGTGGAGTCAGCGAGGGTATTGCCACACCGAGTGAGTTTGGCTGGTTTTGCCTCAAAGAGGGGTAGTAAAACTTACGTGACAGTTCTGCGGCTTCATCAATTTTGAGAAACTCGATTCTGCCGTATCTGCGCGAAATGCCCTGAATGGTCGAGATATCCTCGGATCAGATATCGGTCCAATCCGTATTGGTTTCGCTCGCGTACCTACCAAAACTCCCATCATCGGCGGACCTGAGACCAAGTCGGATCTCGCTCGATCTCCCGAACGGTTCGGCGAAGCTCTCAATTCCATTACGGGTGCCGAAGCTGTTCCGACGCAAACGCAATTATCACCCTCTGGCGGCGGTGTTGAGAATTACCGATCACCACTCGTCATTGATCTAGTCAAAGCGGGGGTACATGAACAAGTACTTGAGAAGGGCCTAGGCACCGGAGTGGATGGAGTGGCGGTCAGTGAAGAAGCCATGATTATGCAGGTGCTGAGTGCGGGATCGCCAGGCGAGGATGAGGATGTACGGCTTGCAAGCCTAGCGGCGGCCAATAGGCCGCAGGGGATGTATTACGTCGCTATACCCTTGATGGGCGATGTAGCGGCGGGACAGCCGTATAAGCGTTTTGACATTGGGCGTCTGAAGGAATATAGGAAGAGGTTAGAGATTCCGGGTATGGGCCCTGAGGAGGTGGATGAGCTGGCGCTGGAGTTGATGGAAGATTGCGCAGAGGTATGTTTTCTTTTTTTCCCTTGCTAGATTGAAACACACTTGCTGAGTCAGTATAAAGCTCGCCGCGGACCATATAGGCAATACAATAATTCAAAAGCTATTCGAACGCGTCTCATACCCTATCCGACTCGCACTACTCGAACGCGTCGCACCGCACCTCGCAATGGTCGGCGTACACAAAAACGGTACCTGGGCCGCCCAAAAGATTATCGAGTGCAGCATCACCGAATCTGAACGACACCTCATCACTTCCCATCTCCGTCCTTATGCCCCGCCACTCATGTGTGATTCACTTGGTAATTACGTTTGTGCTGGAACTCTCAAGTTCGGGGCGCCATACTCTGATTATGTGTTTGATGCGATGGCGGATAGGATATGGGATATTGCCCAAAATCGATTTGGAGCAAGGTGTATGAGGACTTGTCTGGAAAGTATTTACTGCACCAGTTATCAGAAGGTACGCCTTGGTATTCATTCATTGCTTGGGGAAAGAGATTGACGCTGATGGATGCAGAAACGAATCTCTGCAGGCATCATCTTGAATGCTATTCCGCTATCTACCAATCCTAATGGCGCATTACTCTTGACTTGGCTAGTCGACCAATCCAACTTGCCGGGCAGGTACGGGTTACTTGCCAATCGGTTCGCACCGCACATTGCGCATTTGTGTACACATAAATTGGCTTCTCTGACTGTCCTACGAAGTGAGTAATTTGCATGATCCCTTTCCAGTACATGCTGATTTTCCCCAATAGTCATTTCACAGATATCCGAACCTACAGCCTCCGCCTCCCTTCTCGCCTCCATCTTCACCTCGCCAGGCGATGTCACCCTAACTGAAGTCCTCAGTGACGCCTCTAATGGCGCCCAGATCATCGGCAAGATCATAGCTACCAATACCATCACTTCAGACGAGAGGGAGAAGATGATCACTACCGTCCGTCGAGTCCTCCCTGGCATTAAAGCTAGTACGACACCGCCATACCGCCTACTCTTGGAAGCGGTCGGATTACCCGTTCCGCCAAGTGCTGGACCGGGTATGTCACCCTATGGGAATCCTGGGCGTGGTACATCACCCAATGGTCCAGGTGGAGGATGGCAGGGCCAACAACAACAACAACAACAACAACAACAACATCACCTGCACCAACATCAGAATGGCGGGAATCGATATGCTGGACATATGGGACTGGGCGGTGCGGGAGGATATGGGATGTATCAGCCTCAATTGGGATATCAGAATGGCACTGGAGGGCTTGCGCCTGGTTTGGGTGTTGGTGGTGGACATGGACATGGACATGGAGGACGGGGAAGTCCAGGACAAGGCATGTCGGGTGGTAATTCACCTAGAACGCCTGTGCCGCATCATCGAGGAAGATTGAGTCCGGCTAGTCAGATGATGTCGCCTGGATCTGATCCATTCAACCCTGTACGTATTGCCAATTTTCTTCTTCTTCTATTGACATTTCCCCCTTTATACTCTCTCTCTCCGATGGCTTTGGCTAGGATACAAAGCTGATACCTTGGCAGTTCGCTTCGCCCAGCATCGACATGCCTTACCTCCAAGCGCACGGTCAGGTCCGTTTGACAAATGGAATGCCGCCAATGCAATTCGAGCCCCAGCCCAACTTTGGAGGATTGGGGATCATGGGCTCGGCTGGTCCAGGTCCAGGTCCAGGTCCAGCGGGCATGTATTACCAGCAGGCTATGGTGAGCGGTTGCTTTGATCATGAGTATCGAGAGCTTGTGCTGACATTTAGATGTACGGTCGATCCGGATATCAGACCTAGCTAGGCAAATTCATCCCAGATCCACTCTTCGCCTATACGACATTACGCGCTATACTTGCTATGCCTTTACGCGACCCCTTGTCCACGCCTTTGATGTCCTTACTCAACGATCAGGAAGAATGACGGATCACGATGATTATTAGCCTTTTAGCTTAGCATTCCCTACCACTATAAACATATTCTTACTCTGTCTGGCCCCAAACTATTGTTTATACACCCCGCCAAACATGCATGACACTGTACTGTACATCAAGGGGTCTGAGATCTGTCAACGAGACAAGGAGGTTGTGGGCCCATGATGGAGAGACTCTTGTGCGCCTCCTGAAAGATGCCATCTGTGCATGTATTAGAAATAGTGTAAAAATGCAATCGAAATTGTCCGTTGTGGAAAGTGATCCCTGGATAGGGTGATAAAGTGGTCAATGGCGACTTATGTTCTCTGGCTCAAGTCATTTTCGTCCCATCTAAGTCTATGTCTTCTGACTGCTTTTAATCTACAGTACTGTCCATTCGAGTGGCCCGCACTCGATCTTTCGCGCCATGTCCATGTCTACTTCTGGGACCTGACCACCTTCTTGGGCCTATACTGCCTGGCCCTGATGATCTTCTCGGCCCTGGTGAGAACTCGAACGCGCCTGGTGCTTCGTCGGAAGGCTCCGGGAACGGTGGTACCTGTGCCGGTGGTGGTGCAGCCTGCATCGGTAGCCTATTCAAAGTCAGCAAAGGACACAACATGGGTCAGAAATTGAGGCTCACCTCAGGAGGACAGTCGGCGGCAGAGTTACCGGCCAAGGTTCCGTCCGAGTTGTAGGTACAGGTAGTGGTCTGCTGGTTTGTGTCCCTGCGGAAGTATCAGCTCAATGTATGCCTGGACGTTGAAATGTAGACTCACGTGTACGTGCAATCGCGACTGGTTCCAGAGGCGACGGAGCTGCTCAAAGAGGCAGTCTGGCCGCCACTGGTCTGGTAATCGGCGGGACAGGTGACTGAGCGAGGATCAGCAGGCGAACCTGCAGACTGAAAGAATAGAACTCACAGTAACAGGTACTGCCGCCTGAGATGACGGCACGGGCAGCCAATCGAGCGGCGGTAGCATCAGGGTTGAAGCGAGGGGCTACAGCAGCGGCCTGGACGGAAACGCTGGAGAGGAGGACGAGGCAGGTGGTGAGGATGGTGTAGGCGTACATGGCGAGCTAGGAGAGAGGCTGAGGTGGGGAAGGAGGAAGTGGAGGGTGATGAAAGAGAAATGAGGTGAAGAAGGAAGAAAGTGGATGCGAGCATCGGCGGGGGGGGAAAGAGACGCCCTATATGGCGAAAAGTTCCTGGGCACTGTGAGAACGCGTAAACAAACGCTCTCTTGGCCTTTGCACTCATCTTCCGATGACTAGCGTGACTGTCAGCCACCACTTTTTAAAGATATCTACACGTGAGAACAAAAATACGAGAGATGGCGCTTCTTGGGATCTCACCTGATATAGAACATTCCCCTAATCTCCGATGCCGCCGGTGAAAGTCTCCGCACGCGCCCCCCCTGAAGGCGTTTTTGGAAGCTTGACGCGTCCGTGCCTCCGTGCCTCCGAGTGCTAACCCACTGCGGCGCCATCACGTTGTTGACGCCATTGCAACGCTCCGCGCTCCGCTTGATAAGATAGTTACCACACTTGGCTGCATCATGCACCCAAAGAGAGATGGAGATAGCAGGAGATAAGGGTTGCAACGAGATCCGAATTCGAAACGATGCCGTAATGTTTCAGATGGCGAGTGGCGGGTTCGACCGGTAGTGGCGATGTGGCTGGTAAGGCTATGACGCAGAGGCATCGTCACAGATCTTCGTCTGGGGAAGGGCGGGTCATATGTATGTAAGAGGTGCGAGACATCCAGTGCCGTAGAACTGTGTAGAAGCCGACCATCTTCTGCAAGCGCCCAAGAATCTCGCATCGGACAAACGTCACACGTCGCGGAGCCGAGGTGTACGAGCCGAGCCGAGTGGTAGCGACTGTCGGTGTCGCTTCCTGCCACCGTTAGCCTCATCACCTGAAGTACGCTCGAGAAATGTAGGACTTCCTATATTGGTTGAGCCCTTGCCATCTATGATCATACCATCTCTTACCCCCCGCTGGCGCAGGTACCCAGGCGGACGGACGATTCTCGGTGGATATGCGGTGCTTCTCTCCGGATGTCGGCGCCGATTTCCCGAGTGCTCATAAGTTTCCCCCATCATCGACTCTCCATCTTCCACCTCTCGATCTATATCATACTATAGAATAGACAGCCAGAGATGTCAGTCACCAACACCAGCTCGCCCGAGGGAATCAAACCCTACACCATCTCCGCCGAGGGTATCACCGCGACATTCATCGCTCATGGCGCGAGGTTGACTCATTTGCTTGTCAAGGACCGTGGAGGGGTCGAGCGGGATGTTGTGGTTGGGTACGATGAGCCTAGTGATTACTATAAGGACACACAATCGAAGAGGTCCTACTATGGCTGTGTTGTTGGGTGAGTTCTGGTCCGTGCGGGTGGGCGTTTTGCGGGAGCCTGTGTTGAGCGAAGGGCAATCGCTGGTCTGCATAGCATGCCTGAGACTGATCCTATCAGACCATACGCCAATCGCATCCGAGATGGAAAGTTCACCATCGATGGTAAGGATCACCAGGTCGACAGAAACGAGCATGATGGCGTCAATACGTTACACGGCGGAAAAGATGGATACGATGCTGTGAGTTCGATGTCAACCGTATCCAGATGTGTGGCTGAGGCTCTATAGCGGAACTGGGGCGTCACTGATGTTACCGACTCGGCAATCACCTTCAGCCTGTATGATCCAGCGGGTACATGTGGGTTTCCAGGTGCTTCTGTGAGTCCATCGATGCCATCATCACCCGATATTACTTCGCTGACGCTTTAGCAACACTACATCACATACGCACTACTTTCCTCCCCTCCTCGCTTGGTAGTCACCTCCACCTCCATATCACTCACACACCGCACACCTATCATGCCCACCACCCACAACTTTTTCAACCTCGGCGGATTCACTTCCCCTTCGATCGAACAAGATGTCCTCCACATGCCCAACGCCAAGCGCTTTATCGTCGGCGACAACATCCTCCAACCCACTGGCGAGATCATTACATTCTCCCCTGGCGACGCTTTAGACTTCACTCAGCCCAAGAAGATCGCCGAGGGATTGAGCGCGGAATACTGTGGCGCCGGCGCGAAGGGTATCGACAATGCCTTCATCCTCGATTCTCCTGCACCTACCCTCCTCGCCTCCGAATGGTCATCCGGACCCGTACAGCTTGAGTGGACGAGTCCTGACACTGGAATACAGATGAAGATGCGGACGAATCAGCCCTGTGTGCAATTATATGCGGCTGCACCGCCCGATGGAAAGATTTCGCTCAAAAAGGCTCATAGCGCTGGGATCACTGCGGAGTCTCGGAAGAAGAGGGGGTGTCTGGCTATTGAGCCACAAGGCTGGATAGATGGGATCAACCAGACGCAGTGGGGTCAGGCGGGAGAGCAGATCAAGGGACCGGGCGATGGCCCGGTTGTGAATTGGGCTGAGTATAGCTTTGGGACAGTATAGGCTACCTAGACCATGCACCGATATGCTGAACTTGCAGGTTTCGGGTGCAACTCCTGATTGGCAAAGGCCATGTTCTCCAACTCCTTTCTCCACCGAGCATAGACAGGCATCGAAACGCCGAGTCGGACGGTTGGTCGAGGCGGAGCAACCCCTCGGCCGACAACGCCGAGTCACACGGTTGCCTTTATCGCTTCCTTTCACTTTGGATCTGGCGATCACTGACGAGCAGACGCTGAAACACTGATACTACTTCGATTGTTATCAAGGCGGTGTAAATCCCTCGGACAAAACGCCGAAATGAGGCTTGCCTTTATCGCCTCTTTTCACCTTGGATCTCAAAATGACTGACACGCATGGCGATAAGGCACCAAATCGCAATCAGAAGTTCAGAATCAATACCGTTCGCTTCGACTGACACCTTGGCTTCACAACATATCCTTTCAGTCGCTCCACCCAAATTCGATCAGCCGATGAAACGCGAGAACTAGAATCCGAGTCCTGCTTCGATCCGAAAGAGAAGCACAGGCGCGCTCGCCCCTCTCAGGGACGCATCTGAATGGATGTGATGACTGAAAGTCTTTGCGCCGGCGGACGAGGAGACGTCGCCTTATGCATATAAGAGCCGCGCACCCACACATGATGTGGAGTACATCGCCTCACTGCCACTCTTATCACTCTTCGCTTCACTCAAGGTCACCATTCGTCCTGCTCTGATCATCGATCTACCACCAATCTACTCTTCACATCCACAGATACCACTCTGCAAGCCAACTCCTTCCTACTCCAATTCAATGACAAGTGAAACAATCACAGATGGCACTGTCCTCTCCAGCCAGGACTTCACACTCTTGGAAAGCACCATCGATAACTTTCCGATCGCCGATCAGCCCGCTCAGTCTCCTGCGGTCATATTTCCGGTCTACATGAAGCAACGCGCTCAACGTCCTGCGGTCGTGGTTTCTCCGCGTATTGATACCCTCAATGGGAAACCGGTCACTGATGCCTTCAATGGGAAACCGGCCTACGAGTCAACTCTTGTGGTCGAGCTCGTCGACGAGGTCACCCCAAAGAATGAAATCAGTCAATGGGACTCGCTGAAGAAATCGATCGCGCTCCCAATTGACATTGCATTAGCTTTGATGCGCTCTGTGGGGTTCACGCTCGACTCGGATGACGATGCATCAACGACGAGGCACAGGTTGGCGAATGCAGGACTCATGAGACTGATCATCGCGGCGGCCGGCAAGGGCAAGCTCAAACCGCCGGCCGATTCCAATCTCACCACAGTCACAGACGACGAACTTCAGCGATACAGGCAATACATGGTTCTGTCGGACGAAGCATGGAAGGACCTGCGGAAGGCTGGCTGGACGGATCCGGCGGCGCACGCGGGCGAAGATGGAGACTCTGACTGGCAGGAAGAGCTCGAGGAGTTCAAGGAGCTCACGGAGCTCACGGAGCGCATGGAAGGCTCGGAAGGAGCCGAAGTGTGACAGCGAGGACGAGCATCACGTTGGGTCGATCATTGACATTTGATATCGATGCCGACGAGAGTGTGACATCTACGACATTTCCCCGTTTCTCAGCGCTGGTATAACGAAGCGAGTACGCATTGCGCGGAGTGAAGGTCTGGTCTGTGCCGCGAGCCCTTCATAGCCGTGCCACATTGTATAGATCTAATATCGAATAACCTCCCACATGCAAATCTATCCCTCCGCGACGCGCGTGAATGTACAGTCTAATACATCTAGACCTTGGCCTTGATCACTCCGCAATCCTTCACCACTGCCAACTTGTCCTTGCTGACCATCTTGCCTTCCTTATTCCCGAGCTTCTCGATGGCTTTGACGGTATCGATCCCAGAGACGACTTCGCCAAAGACGACGTGTTTGCCACTGAGCTGTCAGCGTTGGGTTCTTTAATGCGTCATGTTGGCATGCGGGCAGATGGACTCATGGAGTAGCGCTTGGCTGATGGAAAGCGTGTCTAATGTTGAAGAGATCTGATGGATTTGGGTGAGTAGAAGACCTACTCAAGCCACTCGCACTTGTCGATGGTGGTAATGTAGAACTGTGAGCCGTTGGTGTTTGGCCCAGAGTTGGCACTGCACAGAAGTCCGATCTCTGGAAAGTGTAAGCTCAATTCACAGGATCTGGTAGTGAGGGCAAAGGGGAAACATACTGTCATGTTTCTTGACGAACTTCTCATCATCGAACTGAAGTATCAGCACGGGCCATCATACGTCTCAGGCAAGAATCTAAGAAGATATAAAAATCTACTCACCTTGCTCCCATAGATACTGTGTCCTCCGGTCCCGTCCCGATTCTCAAAATCCCCGCCTTGGAGCATAAAGCCCGGGATAACGCGATGGAAAGGGGAGCCCTTGTACCCAAACTTGGGTGGAAGCTGGGTGATGCCGTCCGCTTTGAGCCCTGTTGCCAATCCTCGGAAGTTGGCTGCTGTCTGCGTGATCGTCAGCCCCTGTTGCACGAGCGGAATGTAGAAAGCGTACCTTGGGCGCAACGTCATCGTACAGCTTGAACTCGATCTTCCCTGCGGGTTTATCTGAAGAGTCAGTCAGCGATTCACTCTGCCTGAGATTGGACTTCGGAGTGGATTACTCACCACCGATGGTGATGTCAAAGAAGACGTTGGGGGTGGGTTTATCGCCGGCCATCGTGTTCGTGCTCGCTTCAGGTGTTGTATACGAAGGTACTATGCGCGCTTGATATCGCGAATGGGTCGGTACGAGACGAGGGTGTTGTCATCTACAGGGGTATGGTGTAGGTCAGTCTTGCTTTGTTCGAGACTGGTGGTGGCCTAGCATGCACTACCCTCCTTTGTTTGGATGCGTGTGGTGCCGTTCTGGTGCCGGCTGATCGATTTGCGCCAAAGGGGCCTGTCGGACGAAGGATGACAGCGGCCCGGCGGTCGAGTTGGTGTGTACCTAAAGATAGTAGGCTAGTCAGTGCTTTGGGTCCACACCGAAGACAAGCGCGTCTAGTCCCTCTGCCTCCAGCACAGAAAGGGCATACATTGGATGTCGCCCTACTCCTCCTCACTCTCAACATCCATGTCCATTTCCATGTCCTCCTCTTCTCCCTCTGCATCCTCCTCCACCACAGGCTCAGGCTCGATCTCTTTAGCCTTTGCCTTCGCCTTGCCCTTGCCACCCTTACTTCTTCCACCCAAATCTTCCTCCTCGCTATCCCCATAATCTCTACTCTTCTTTTTGGCCTCTTTGTCTTTCTTGCTCTTGCCCGTTTTGGCCCGCTTGCGCTCTCTCTCTCTCTCCTCGATATCCCTCTCCGCTAACTCAATCTCATCCAGCTCTTCTTCCTCTTCTTTTCGCTTCCTGCCACTCCGCCTCTTCTCTCCATCCCCACCACCTCCACTGCCCTTTCCGCTTTTACTCCGATATTCACCCTCCTCATCACTACTCCCTCTTCTCTTCCCCTTCTTACCCCGCGCTTCATCCTCGCTGTCGTCCGTGTCATCAACGACAAATCCGTCATCCTCGTAATCTTTATAGTTTCCACCTCTCCCTCCACCCGGTAAATCATCTTCAGAGTCCTCATCACTCCCATTCCGCCTCGGACCCCTCTTCCGGCCCTTTCCGCCCCCGCCCATCCCTGATCCAGCGGGCATCCGTTTTTTTCCACCCGCAGCCCTTCTCTTACCCCCGGCGGCAGCAGCTGCAGCAGCCACGACGTCCGGATCCCCGATAATCTCGTCCCACACTTTGAGTTTGGAGTGCTTTGTATGTTGTTGTCCGACGTGCCGGACGAGGTCCATGTGTGTTTTGGAAGTCATAGAAGTGGGTACGAGGGATAATTGTCCAGCGAGGGGTGCTTCTGCCATGAGAACACCGGCTGTCCCGATGGCAGCACAAATGTAGGTGACAGGCGCGCTGTCGTTCGGTTGTATTTGGGGTTGGGAAGATGATTTGGCGGTAGTAGCAGCAGTGGATGCTGGGGAAGCGAGCGCTGTGCCGACTGGAGTTGCGAGGTCGAAGAGATCCGAGCCGAGTTGGAGGGATGAGGAACCGTCAGACCAACGAAGAATTTTGGCGTTAGACTTCTTCTTCTGCAGCTAATCAGTACGGGCCACAATGATGAAGTCGAGCGACTTACATAGTTCCCTTGCTCATCCTGGACCCATCTCCAGCGAATAGTATTCTTCACACCCATCATCCGGCCCTTCGCAGCGAGGCCTGTCAATGGCTTGTCGATCTCTTCGGGGTCCATCCCGGCGCGGAACAGGCTGTGGTCGAATGGTTTGGACTCGATATTCACATATGCCGGAAGCTTGAGATGCCACACCTTAGGTACAGCGTCAGCTATAGGTCTACAGTGATGTGCTGATGCATACCTTGCCGTCATCCTTGACAAGCCTGTTCCATGTCGGTATGATCGAATTTGCCCAGGTCTCCTGGATGACCTGTTCCTCCCCTTCTTCCTCGTCGTACTCTAGAGCATCTCGTGGTGGTGCTGAACCAGAACGTGATGTGGACTTGGACGTAGCAGTCCGAGTCCGGATTGGAGGTGGAGGCTCATCGTCATCGTCTGCGAACTGCTCTGTCAGGAGGTCCAAAGAGGAATTCCGATGACCTGCTAACGTACCAGATCGTCTACATCCCCCTCAGGTTCCGGCGAGCCTGCATCAGACTTGACTTCGGCAGGTCGAGGCGAGCCCCTCGAGGATGAAGCAACCGGTGACCCTGGGGGATTGGGCGATGCTGAAGCTGTCTGGACAACGGGTGGTGCTTCATTATCCGAGTCTCCGAGCAGATCATTCTCCGACATGGCTGCCTGTGTCGCTGTTGTGGTAGGTATAGATGATGTATAGGGATGTATGAATGTATAGGTGTGAGAGTCTCCGCCAAAGTCAAGTGCCACATTCGGCATTCTCCGCTTTTCCCCGACCCTGGCTCTTCCGTTAACTTCCGCTACATACAACAGTGTCTATCCCTCATCCCTATACTAAAAAGACAGCATATCATGTCATCCAGACTCGCCCTCAGGTCGCTCAGAGCTACCGGTGCGTTGATGTCCAGCTTGCCGAAAACTTGGAGGAAAACCAGTGGGAACTGGTGGAGGAATTGCGGAATTAGCCGGGGAGGGATTCGGCGCGAGGATGGATAGCGCTTGGAGGAATGGAATACGAATGGCAGGGTGATGTGCTGATGATCTAGGCCTCAGGTCGGCTGCTGTGCCCCGTGCTCTGGCCCTCCCTTCGTGAGTTCACGCCAACATGCTTGATCTCAAGGCAATTGCGCAATTGGAGCCGTGACTGACTGAGTAGATCTCGCGGATATGCCTCTCGTCAGTTTATCAGTTCTCCACAATATGCTAGCGTGGCACGACTGGGCGAAGGAGTCGAAAGCTGATTATCCAGAGCAAACACCAGACGAGAAGGCTGCGTCGCTGATCAACGCCGTCCCAACCAGCTCCCTCTGGACCAAAACCGGCGGTGTCGTTCTCGGTACGGCGGTGACTGCTGCCGCTGTCTCGACTGAGCTCTACGTACGTCGTGTCGAAACCCGAGACATATCGCCAACGCTGATTGACTTTTAGGTCGCCAACGAAGAGACAGTCCTCGCTGTTGGTTTCTTCATCATCGTTGCAGCTGTCGGCCGATCAATTGGTGCTCCCTACGCTTCTTGGGCCAACGGTCACATCGACGTTAGTCATTCTGCTTTATGAGTAATTTGAAACTTATGCTGACTCTTAAGCGAATCAAGGGCATCCTCAACTCTGCCCGTGCCGAACACACCTCAGCAATAACCGAGCGAATTTCCTCCGTCTCCCAGTTGAAGGAAGTAGTCCCCCTCACTGAGCAGCTCTACGCCGTTGCCAAGGAGACTGCCGAGATTGAGCACGAAAACTTCCGTCTATCCCAGGAATCAGCCGTCAAGGCTGAGCTCAAGTCGGTGCTCGACTCATGGGTCCGATTCGAGCAGCAACAGCGGGAGGCGGAGCAGGTGGCGCTCGTAGCTAGCGTTAGGGCGGGTGTTGAGGAGCGATTGGCAGATGCTGGGTTCAAGAAGCAGCTGTTGGAGGAGGCTTTAGTGCAGGTCGAGCGTGAGTCTGATTTCTGCACATCGGTTGCGTTTTTACGTCCTGGTACAGAGTTTAGGAGGGCTGTGTTGCCAATATTCGTCGGCGAGTACTGATCCAGCAGAACTCTCCAGGGCGAAGGCTATCTAGAGGAGTAGACAAGAAGGGTTGCGATGGCTGGGAGTGTGAGAGCAGGGTGAAGGATGAAGACGGTCGAGGGACATCGATGGTATGGGGGACCAAGCGGGAGATAGATGCGTCGTGCGTTGAAGTCGGGAACGGCTGACCATGCAAAATTCAGACCTTTGGCATACGTGCGGTACTCCTCCAGGTAACGGACAGTGGAACGAAGAGGAAAGGGAAGGCGGAATATTTGACCCATATTCTTTTCATTCAAATACTCCAACCTATCCTCTTCGGTTACTCCCCTGCTTTAATCCCTACTTCCGCAACTCGTCCATCCCCCTTTGCACCTCTTGTATCCCGTGATTGGCTACATCGGCACTCCCCACTCCGCCATCTGCGCGCTTGACTGGCTGAGGATCGTTAGGCGAACGATTTGCGATGCCCTCTCCGGCTTGATCTAGGAAGTTGTTGATGTTGCCACGGAGAGCTTCGCCGGCGCCTGTCGGTGTCAGACTGTACATGATCAATACGAGGTGGATGGCTGACCATGAATCACTACGGATCAGCGATTGAAGGTTGAGAATCAGAGACAGGATGGACTCACCATTGATACCGCCTTTGATTTTGTCCCCGACAGCTGATTCGATCAGTCCTGCACAGACTGGTGAGCTTCTTGGGGCATCGACTGACCCTGCCCCGATTTCCCGGTTCCATCAGCGCCAGTAGTGCTTGACATTGTCATGTGATAGATTGGACAGCGATGAGGTGTTGCCAAATAGAAACACGATGAGTGGTGGTGACTCGGTGAGCAGAGTGGGCAGAGACCAGAAGCATCGTCGCCGAAGAGTACGCGGTGTTTCAAGTTTTCACCTTGACGTCATATGAAGGCGGCCACTCGATGTTCTTTCTGTCCATGCGAGTTTCAGCGTCGCAAAGCTATGCTGACCGGCGAGTAGCCTTGAGTAGGAACGATTGTGCTGGCCGTCAGTCGCGAACTGACATAAAACCACCAGTCGCATCCCTCATACTGAAGCGCAGCATTCCTCGCCTCGGACTCGGCTCCGCACTTCGCGCGCCGGGATCCGGGATCCCCCTATATTGCCTTGCCTTTCGTCTCCCAAATCGCGCACGTTCTAACTCATGCATGCCGCTCCGACTTCGGAAGCCCGGCGGGGGGAACAGTGGGCGGCGGCGGCGGCGGACCCTTTGCACCTCTCAACCAGGGTGTCTTATCTCAGATAGAGGGCGGATATGCTCCATTTGCACGGGACGACATCTACGCCTCGGTACATGCAATGCCTTTGCCATCATGGCCAGCTGCTACACGCGTTGCCTTTGACACGTTCGTCGAAGAGTTGGTCGCCATAGAGTTTGAGGTTCATATTGGCAGCAGGTATTGAGCAAAAGCGCATGCTGTCAAGGATGCGGAGCTTTTCATGAGCTTGGGACTCTTGGCTGGTCTTACCCCTGACAAGAAGCCTCGGCGAGAAATCCGGAATGAATGCGGCTCCGGGGGTGCATTGCCGTTTCAGGTAACTCGCGTGTCAAGAATTTCCCAAACAGGGAATATCAGGGCAAACTTTGAAACCTCCCCTCGCGTTTCGGACAAGCCACGCCGAAACCTTTTCACTCTCCACCATACTTTTCGCGCCATGCTTCCACATCTTCCGAGAAGCCTTCACATTCCTCAAGCCGGAACCCGATGCCGAAGCGGAAGGAGGAATGGAGGACTTCACTTCACTTGGCATTAGACATCTGGCACCGACTTGGCACGCGACCTACGTCTTTCTTCTTCATTGTTTCATGTCTTCGCCCTCACACACGTTCCTCCATTCCAACCAACACATCCTTCGATTCAATCCTATGGTTCCAGTAGGCAGTCAACACGTTCACGAATAGACTGACGGGATGCCCTTGGCAAATTACAGCTGATTTTGTGGGAACAAAAGTTGGTGGAGATGATTTTTCGCTCAATCCACTTACAAAACCTTCCATCTCTTCGCGGTTTCTTCTCTGATCAGTCCTCAAGCTTCTTTCTACCGCCAGACAGTATCTAGCAGGCTACAGTCTCCTTGCGAAGATGCCCTTCCTTCATCAATATGACTACATCTTCGCGATTGCGACGATATTTGCGGCACTCGATGCTTATGTGAGTCCACGCTCCTATCCGCTTTCCGGACTTTGACGGGCAAGAAGCACGCTGATGACCCGAGAACATTGGCGCGAACGACGTGGCGAAGTAAGTTCAGGCATCAGATTGCCTTAGCAGATATTTATAATGAGCTCACTAACGGCTCAGCGCCTTCGCTACATCTATCGCCTCTCGCTCCCTCTCCCTCCGTCAAGCCGTCATCGCAGCGGCTTTCTGCGAGTTCTTAGGCGCTGTCCTCGTCGGCGCCAAGGTCGCTAGCACGATCAAGAACGGTATCATCTCCCTATCCATCTTCAACGGCAATGCCGGCGTGCAAATGCTCGGTTTCACCTGCGCCCTCGTCGCGTCCGCCACATGGCTCATGACTGCCACCATCAACTCATGGCCCGTCTCCACCACCTACTCCATCGTCTCCGCCCTCGCAGGTACCGGTGTTGCCCTTGGCGGAACCCGTGCTGTCCAATGGGGATGGAACGACGCCAAAGGTCTCGGTGCCATTTTCGCCGGTATGGTCATTGCGCCATGCCTATCAGCTGCCTTCGGCGCTATCGTCTACCTCATCAGCAAATACGCTGTTCTTGAGCGCAAGAACTCTATTCGGGCGGGTCTCATCGTCTCCCCCGTCTACTTCTTCACTGTCGCCGCGGTTCTCACCATGGCAATCGGTCAGTCTTTCAATCAAACTTCGTTGCTAAGCTAATGTTGCAGTCTACAAGGGTTCACCCGAACTCAAACTCGACAAACTTCCCCAATCCACCATCGCCGCCGCTATCGTCGGTACCGCCTCCGTCATTGCTGTCCTCTCTGCCCTCTTCTGGCTCCCCTTCGTCTACGCCAAAGTTGTCAAGCGCGACTACACTATCCGGTGGTTCCACTTCTTCTACGGTCCCCTCCTCTGGCGCCGACCTGCTCCCGAAATCCCCCTCGATGCTGCCGTCTCTGCCGTCCCCGACTACAGAACCTACGGCCGAGACGAGCCCTCCATGACTCACGCCGGTGCGGACGATGCCGAGCGATCTGCCGGCGACCACACCGCTGCCAACTCCCCCGGTACCTCCGAGAAGAACATGGCTCTTGACGGTTCCCCTCTTCCCCACATCAAGAAGGAGCACACCGAGTCTGCCGACCACACTCCCCAACGTGCCCCACTCTCGGAGGTCGAGGCTGCGTCCGACGCCCACCCCATCGAAGGAGCCTGGATCATGCCTAAGAACCTATGGATCATCCTCCGGTATAAGATCCCCAAGGTCCTCCTCCACGGCTCATCGGTTGATGTGCACAAGCTTCAGCTGGGATCAACTGCGGAGGAGGGACGGATTCACGAGATGCACGAGCGGGCCAAGCAGTACGACAACGAGGTAAGTTTCACACTTCAATCGCAAGGCCCAAGCTGATCACACAGACTGAACACCTCTACTCCTTCCTCCAAGTCCTCACTGCCTGCACCAACTCTTTCGCCCACGGCGCTAACGACGTCTCCAACGCCATCGGTCCCTTCGCCGCCGTATACTACGTCTGGTCTAACGGTGTCGTCACACCATCGAGCTCCCCTACCCCCACCTGGATGTTGGCATTTGGAGGCGCCATGATTGTCATCGGTCTCGCCACATACGGCTACAACATTATGGCAGTGATTGGAAATCGGCTCACCATGCACTCACCATCCCGAGGCTTCTCGATGGAGTTCGGTGCAGCCATCACTGTCCTCCTCGCCAGTCAATACGCCATCCCCGTCTCCACAACTATGTGCATCTGCGGTGCCACTGCCGGTGTCGGTATTGTGTCATCTGGATGGAAGGCGTTGAACTACAGAGCATTTGCTTGGATCGTCGTGAGTTTTGCCACTCCGACTCCTCTCTCAGATTGCCTTGTGCTGATCGTACAAGCTTGGTTGGGTGATCACTGTACCAGTTGCGGGTACTGCCGGCGGTGTACTCACTGCTCTCTTCCTCAACGCGCCGAGCTGGTAATTTAGCGCATAGCAGCCAAAAAGAGATTAGACGGATACGATTGTGCCCGAGATAGAGACTCTCCTTTAATTTGCCTTATGCATGCTGTATCACGAGCTGTGTGACTTGCAGTACTGAGACCTATGTTGGTATTGAATCTACCTCAATGCTGTAGATGAAGATGTAAAGACAGCAAGAGAGTGGAGGAAGATTCGATCTGCGAGTGTAGTCTTGGCGCCAACTTCGAAGTCTGAATGTTCGCACTCTCCATGCCCAAAGGGAATCACGAATCAGCGCAGATAGGCAAGTGGATATCGATCTGCGCATCATGCACTTCCTGAGCGTACCGTGTTCACATGGTATGTAGATGAGTACATACACCCTGATCTGAATCCTGATAGAGTGGTCCCAGACCTTTCTACTATTGCTGTCAAAACATGAGTCACACCTATCATTGAACGACACACATGCATGTTTGATCAATAAATCATCGATCAGTTGAAAAGATGGCTCATCCCGTTGGGAACCCCCACGGTTGCGTTCCTGTGCTGCTGCTCAGCCTCGGAAGCCTCCTCGTCTCCGCCCCTGCTTGCAGCATCCATCGCAGCTGGGCGGGAGGCGTCGACAGGCCCGTAAGAACCTGTCCGGTCTGCCTTAATTTCACTCCGGCGGCATTCTCGCCACCACTTTGGTGCTCGACTCTCTACTCGGGCGTCGAGGCGGCGCATGTCTTGGGTTGCGTCGAAGTATCGCTGAGCCCCAACCCCAAGTTCGGCGCCTGACATGTCCCTCTCGACAACCGACCACTGTGCAGCGCTGGTCCACGACTTCGGCTCGATCCGACAGCTGGTTCTCATGCACCTGAATTGCAGTCCTTGTGCGTTGTCCACAGGTGGTGTCGCCTGACTGGCTACCGCGTGCGAGTGCTCCATCTCGGCATCCAGAGAGGACCCGCACTTCTGTTCCAGCCAAGGCTCGTCCTTGATGCTGAGGGTGAAGGGACAGTTTGCTCCAGTCGTTGTGGGGACGAAGCAATGGACGAACTTGCACTCCCTCAGAAAATCATTTTGGTCTTTGAGCATTGTTGTGCCGCGAGTTGAATGGGAATCGTACCCGAAAGCCTTGTGGGGCCCAACATGATAGATAGCAGGTACCGAGGATATGGCGGACGAGGAGGGATGGGCAGAGCCTTCGGGGTACTGAGAGTCGACATGATCAGCGCCTGTTGAATCGGGATTGTACATCTTTGGTGAGGAGGAAAGTTGAGTTCTGTGGGGATGTACTGGTTGTCGTGAGGTGTGCCGAGTGAGAGGGAATAAGGAGATCGAAGGGCAAGAGGCTCGAGATATGGGCGGCGTCAAGGCATATACTCGCCGACCCGCCCGATCAGTTACACTAGACGGCTGCGAGGGGCTCGCATTTGCGTTTCAGCCAGACGAACCATTTACTGAGGAAGCAAAGAAGCAGCTGTCCGTCAGCACGGGCGACTACGTCCGGCCAAAGCGGCGGACAGGCGCTCCTTTCGTGTCCGACTCCCTTGGGTTAGTTAGCAGTATCAGCCCATTATCCCTGTCATACTCCTTGGGTCTCTCAGCGGTTTCAGCTCTTATCAGCTCTTATCTACTCTGATCAGCGTGACAGCGCCCTACCGACTCCTTTCATTGTCGTCGCACCTGCTCGCACCTGGCCGTACGTCATACCCATCGTTGCACCGCTTTCCTACATGTCCACATCCCCTACTTGTTCACCGCCCACTGCGCCGGTTGCGCCACCAAACACTTCAAACTCCGAGTCCCGCTTGACAAGCTCCGCCACTTCCTTCACCCTCGCCTCCAACCCCGCCTCGTCGATATACCGATTCAACACCGCAATTTCGTCATCGTGATCACGCATGAGAGCGTCAATGTCCGCAGGCGGTCTTTCGGGGAATCGTGCGGTGAGTTCTGCGATGAGAGGTGGTTGGGCGGAAGTGTACGGGGAGAGAATGTATGTCATCGGGAATGCTGCAGCACGTCAGCTCAAGTCCAGTTTTGGAAAGAATATGGGCGAATGTACTGGTCATTTCACCAATAGATCTCAATGTGGCATATGTCAATGTCTGACGAAGCATCTCTTGGATCTTCTCTTCGCTTTTCCCAGCGGTATTGGAGAGGTATGCCCAACTGCACAATTAGCTTCCCCATCTTTATAGCAAGTGCGGCGAGACTGAAACTTACTCATCACGGATAAAGACTCTTCGCCAGATCGACAACAATGCGACCTGTTTCCTCCCATCAGGCAGTGTCTATCAGTGTCAGCTGAAGTACAGTCAAAGATACGCTCTACGCAGCTGATATGCTCACATCATCACCCCTGAGCCTATCCAGCACAATAGCCGGATCGCCACTTTCCTCCTCTCCCCTATTATCCTTCAACGTCAACACATCTATCAGCCCCTCAACATCCAGCGCTTCACCATCGACCAATCTGCGCGCAAGATCAGTTGCCAGTGCAGCGAAGGCCGGTCGGGATTCGAGCAATGTAAGATTCTGGTCGAGGTGGGATTTGAGAGCGTCTTGGGGATGCAGACGACGAGTGGAGGAGGACGAGGATGAGCCGACGAGTGCCGATCGGAGATGCCCTTGGACTTGGATCAGATCGAGTTGATCATCGAAGCCTATGGTGCATCAGTATCAGCAAGCCAACAAAGGGTTTCCGGAATGCATAGTGCTCACCGCTTAGAGCCTGTCTTCGCTTCTCTGAGTTCCCCTTCATCTTCATCTCTGCAACCGCGGCGAGTTTACCTATACTGCTGATGATCTAATATAGTCAGCCGTTGCTCCGATCTCGAACAGGACCACGGCGAAACTCACCTGCTTGGCGTCCAGGCTGATCTCGCGGGTGTCCACAACAGCCAAATCGGCAGCTGCATCACCATACCGCTTACATGCCAGATGATGCAGCCACGCCAGCTCGGGATAATCCGTCTGGGCGAAGAACTTCGAGACGAGAGCGCCATACACTTCATCCTGGCTGAGAAGGGCGTAATGTTGGCCTGAACGCATCAGCTTTGTTTTGCCTTCCTGCACCGTTGGGAGGACGATGGGAAGCGGCAGAGCTCACCTTGATCGATATACCACTGATACAGCACGAATGCAAACTCCTCGCCGAATCTCTCGATGTACTCTTGCAGCTTTACAATTCCACCGCTCGAACCCGCACCGGAAGAATCATGGCAGAGCCAAACGAGAGTTTCAAAGTCGTTGTGATGTTCCGCCAAGTCATAGGCGTGCGATACTCTGTCAACGATCACTGCATTGTAAGCTTTATCTCCAAGCTCTCTGAGTTCAGGAAAGGTGAGACAAGCTCAACTTACCAAGCGGTCTTATAACCCTTGGGCGCATTTCTTCCCATTTCCTCTGAAGCGCCAAGCCCTCTTGTTCTTCCCCTCCATCTGTGATAGATCTTCTGCAATCTCAACTTCATTCCTCATGAGCAGGAAAACGGAACATACCTAGACGTAGCCCTCAACTTATCCTCCATGTTATTACACAAAGCAGCAGCTAGCTCCGCCATTTGATTCTTGAGCACATTCTGAACTATCCTCTGGCTCTTGACGTCACCTCCTCCCAGTCCGCCGAGGTTATCCGCAGCGGTCGGCGGGGCGTCGATCGCGGAACCCAAATCTCGCGTACGATCCGCTATGAGCGTTTCAGTCTGCATGTAAAGGTCCTCGAGGGCAGACATGAGCGTTGTCTGAGCTGTCCATTGTTCGATCGAGGGCGATTGGCGGTTCATCTCGTAGAGTGATAAAGAGTCTTCTCGGTATTGAGCGGCGGCGCGGATGACGATCTGCAATATCAGCTTTGACAACCCTATAACTGTCAAGGAAAAGCTCACAATGAAGATCTTGTTCGCCTCTAATATCCAGGCGCTCCGCTCTTGTGCACCAGCCCTACCACCGCCGAGGGATTCGATAGCGTTCTTGAATGTCGCATAGACAAGATTTAGCAGCTTGTCGAGATGCTGTACCTACCAATATCAGTTACCAGATCTGGCCGAGACGAGACCGTAGCGAGGCTACTGGATGCACCTGAGTCCGGAAGAACTGCCTAATACGATCATCATCCTCCTGAGCACCGTACTGGTTCATGAACGCCATGATGGCATCAGATAATAGCGACTGAGGCGAGCGGGAGTGCATTTGACTGTAAGGTCTTGTCAGCTCCTGCACTTGCAGTCTCGATCATGAGCTGCTCACTCCATGATTCGATTCTGATGATCCCACAGATCAACTGCAGCCTTAGCCTTCTCGCCATCCCTCGATAGGAGCCTTCTGGACGCTTGTGAAAGCTGTATCGATGTCAGGTCTACCCCATTGTCCGTGCGAAGGCCTAGGATGCTGAACTGACCTTGACCAAAAGTCCATTCCGCCTTACGTAGGTAATGAGATCTTTGAGCCGTGCAAGCCGATCACTCAATTGAGGCCGTAGCTCATATATCGCTGGCATGTACGCGGAGCCTGTTCTGTGAGCTTCGCTGTGCAACTCCCACAATAGGGACAACGTACAACAAGATAGAATCTCAGCAGAGACTGCTTCAGCCGCAGCAGAGACATCCGCCTGGAGATCAGACGATACGTCAAAGCTCAATGGGTTCTCGGGTCGATCACCGAAGCAGACCGCTTGCTCGATTTTAGATTTGAGGCGATTTGTTGCTATAGTCTGGGAAGATCTGGGACTGTCAGCTGCTGCCTTTACGATAAGGACACGGACAAAAACTTACAAAGCCCGAGCCGAAGGTGGAGAGAACGTATCGACGCCCAATAGTCCACCTGAAGCTGGCATTAGGATCAGAGGTGGGGATGGGCGTTTTATAAGCGATGAAGAGAGATGACCGGTTCCGATGAAGATGTTCCGCTTGGCATCTTTCAGAACGATAATCTCCTCGTAGTCGTCATCTACGAGTCAGATTGCTCACTATTTGGTCGGCAAATCGATGACTCACTCTCTGAGAGTGCAACCATCAAGACGACACTTGAAAAGCGGACAAATGCAGTTGAACTCTGATTTGGGATGATAAGTCGAGGTGATTCTGCGTTTTGCGACTGAGATATTGGCTACTTGATTAGCATGGAAAGTCTCCTCGGCGATAAAGACGTACGGGCAAGTGAGATATCCGCTTGATGCGATGTATTGCCAGCGCGCCGTTCTTCCCTGCCGCTCCCAGTAAGACCAGACTGTACGACTGAGTATCCGTGGATGCAGCCTGGTCAACCATCGACACTAATGCCGCAAGCTGACCATGTCTAAACTCTTAGCTAAGTTGCCTGTGCTGCCACGATCTCATTAACTCACGCTGCTGGGACTAGATCAAGGATGTCCAGCTGCAGCTCTCCTGTCGACCAGCGCGAAGGAGCGAGCGCATTCCCGATAAGGTCAAACAGATCGACATCTTGCACAAACTAGCTCATCAGCTCATCAGCTCCACCTTCATTATTCCAGCATGTACACACCTTCTGTCCGTCACTTCCCAGACTCCATTTCTGCAGAGTCCGCACAGCCAGCACCCACATATCCGCCCCAGCGATCGCTATAGCTGTTATCCCTTGGCGATCTTCACCCAGGCTGAACAATGCCGCCGATGCCCGTCCGAACATTCCTCCCGGGCGCGTCAGAGCCGTTGCTGATAGAGTCTGACGGCCAGATTGAGAAGTGACAGATATTCGGAAAGCGAGAGAGGACGTTGTAGTCACTATGAAGGTATTTTGCTGGATATTCAGCCGTGTGTCTTGACCGGCACCGAGATTTACTCAACCACTTACATCGACTGTCCAGATCTTGTCCGCGTAATCGTCCTCCCCAATATCCAGCTGTAGACCCTGATACCTATCCACGTTCGACAGAGCCTGACTTGCATTCTCCCAGAACCGGATTTCTCCAGTGTGCGATACCAGAATAACACCTGGCTCGCCGGAGCCTGTAAAATGTAGCGCGGCGATAAGGGGTGGAGGAGCTTGAGCGGGATATGGCCGCGATGACGATGGGGCGGAGAAGATGTAGACTGTCGGGCTGGACTGCGTTCGCTATGATTGATCAGCTTTCTTGCGCGCAATGAGACGCCAAAATACTCACTCTGGCATAATTCCATGCAATACAGATGGTCGAGGAGGCCACCAGTGCAAATCCAGAAGCAGGATCAACGTGGCCTGTTACTTTGCTCTTCGCCATATCTAAGGCTTAAGCAATCATCCCTGGACGCTCAGATACCGCCAAACCTACCAGAGTGCTTTATGACCTGCTGCACATCTCTGGGAAGAGCTCCTAACGAATACACCTCCGACCGCTCATCTCGCGCGAGGTATGTTCTCTCCGACCCATCATCGTATCTCGCCGTCTTGCTCGTCTCTCCAGCAGTCGATGTAGGTGATGCAGCGCGCTTGAGGTTGTTGAGGCGATTTCCACGATGGGCCGCAGGTGTCAGCGGTTCTCGTTCGGAGATGACGCTGGGCGTCCCGCGCGAAACCGAGCCCGTCTCGCCGCGGCCTCGAAAGACGCTCTTGCGCGGCGTCGCTCGCTGTGAAGTTGGCGAGAACATCTTAGAGGGGTATATGGATGGTATAAGAAGTAAGGAATGATGATGAAGTTATAGGTCGATGCAGCTAGTTTTGTTTTCATCACGTGATATCTCACGCACCAGAACTTCCATGTATCTCTTGCATCCATACTTCATTTACAGAGCAAGGGAGATACCATGGCAGAGCCTAAGCCATCTGTGAGTCTGATCTCGGAGCAGTGCTGATGTTTCCAGGCACCGAAAGGCCGACCAGGGTGGGATAAGGACGAATGGGACGCAAAGGCCAAGCAGAAAGATGCCCACTATGCCGAACAGGCTAAAGCGAGGGACGAGGCATTGCAGCAGGGTACGTATATGTTTGCTACAGCGAATCCAGTGCATCCTAGCGGGGAGGAGCTGATAACCACAGGGCGCAAGTATAAGTTCCAGCATCAGGATGAACTACCAGAAGCTACCGAAGCGCTCAAGCAGCGTACGGAGACGATCGACCTCGAGAAGAATCTGAACAAGACTATGATTGTGTCCACTGTAGCTGCAGGGAGTGGGAAGGGACCAAGGGGACCAGGGTTCTACGTGAGCTAAGCATCGTGCTTCTTATTGAACTGGAACTGACGATCCAGTGCGACTTGTGTGATCGCACGCTGAAAGACAGTCTGTCATACCTCGATCACGTCAATAGTCGATACCGTGAGTATCTTACCACTTTGCTGGGATCAGTGGCGTGGCTGACGAACAGACCTTCGGCATTTGGGTCAGACGACGCAAGTCACACGTTCCACCCTCCTTGATGTCCGCCGCAAAATCGCCTCCCTCCGCGCACAAACCGCCGAGAAAGTCAATAGCAAGAATTTTGACTTCAACGCGCGTCTTGCAGCTATCAAGGATAATGAAGCGCAAGAAAGGGCGATACGACGAGAGGATCGGAAGAGGAAACGGGCGGAAAGGCGGGAGGCGGAAGGTCTGGGGCGATTGGGTTTGGAGCATGATGCCAGCAAAGATGAGCAAGAGGGCCGGGCGAAGGAGATCCAAAGTCTGGAGAGCATGTTGGGCTTTGCCGGCTTCGGAGGTGGAAAGAAGCGGTAGCAAGGGCCAAGTGGGGGATTATCAGTGGAACAAATCCGGATAACACTGACACTGTTGTATATTCGAATATGTATCATATCGATCTTCGCCGAGTTCACACTCCTGAGAACAAACCTTACTAACAACCTACCCCTCGCACTCATCATACCGATCCCCCTTATGTCAGACCCATTAGCCACTTGAAGAGGAATGTATACAATACAGCCATACGGCACATCACGTCTCACGTCCTCGCGTGTAATCTTCCAGATCGCGCTCTGGGATCCTGTAACTAATCTGGGCATTAATCGCTCAAAGAGTAAGCGTTCTGTTCAACCGATTTCTTCCGAATCCATGAGCTACAGCACGCCTCCACCTTTGACATCGCTGCACCATGATTTGCATACGCCAAGAGACCATAACGAACATACACTGATACAATGGGAAAGAGATACGCAGCCTCTCTGTATATGAGGCGTGGAGGGGGGAATGAAGAAACGAATGAAGGGGGTTATGGTAATATACGGTGGAGAGGGGAAAGCGTCGGCAGAAAGAGTTGAGAAATCTGACAGGGAAAAGAGAAGCGGGATGCCTGTTTGCGAGGTTAATTACTCTACGCCGAAGCCCAGCGTCTCTTCTACGCTATCATACGTCAGCTAGATCCAATGTAGAGACAATGCGCGAAGCATAGATGCAAGAAGAGGGCTTGAGGAGGGAAGAGGGAGAAAAGTGCCACTTTCGGAGAACGCCCATAGGGTACGGCACCGGTGATCGCCGCCGCATCCACCAACCGACCGTGACCCAAGTACATATAGCAGCCCGTATTTCCAGGAGCAAAGCAACTCACGCAATTGTTAACTTGTTCTCCAACAGCTGGAATGTAGGGTACTGCGGTAGATCGATACGGTTGAAGCAAGTGTGAGATTTAGGCAGTTGGTTGATTTCGCCAGCCTTCTCAATGGTGAATCCTGACTTAATTAGCTACTGCACCTTGCTGTCGCGCATCAGCGGCGCTGGAAGTAACTCACGTCGTGGTCCGTCTGAGCCCTGCAGATCCTTGAATCCAGCCAGTACTGTCGTCAGCCAAAGCCCCTTGAATCAAAGAGCCAAAAAAGACTCATCTGGTATCCTACTAGTCCCCGTTGTGAACTGCAACAATCTCGATTTCCTCTCTGCAGGCCAAGCCTTGACGATCTGCCAGAACCACTCGACAACCTCGTCGCTGGGATTGTACCCTCTGTAGTCTGTGTGCTTCTGCCAGTCGTCCACGTCGATCTCGGACATACCGCCAATGAGCAACTACGTGTATCAGCTTGTGGTCATTGCCATGGTGGGAAAAGTAAGCTCACCTCCAGTTCTCGCTCATCAAACACATTGATGAGTTCCTGAGGGATCAACTCGTTAAAGCCCGACATGAACGCGTCGAATTGTTCCGATACTCGTCGAGCGATACGGTATGTCGTGACGTAGCTAATCTTTCAGCACAATCCAGACCAGCGAATGAACAAGAACTCACTCGACGTAATCCTTCTTGTTGTCTTCGGTAACTTCCACATCCCTCCCACCAGGCATAAGGTCGACCGTAACCACCTCCCCAAAGTGCTCCTCGGTAATACTGAATGTATCCTCAATGACATCCGTAATATCATTCTCCAGCATCCACGTCAAACCCCTATGCAGCCCCGCATCCACACTTTCCAAATCCGGCAAAGCGATCTTCTTCTTCAAAATCATCTTGTAGAACGAGACGATAAAGTAGGCATCGAGGAATCGACGGTGGAAGATCCCCAAACCGACAACTCGGCCAATAAATTTGAAGTAATTGAGATGTTCGGGATTGACACCGGAGTTGGGGTTGATTTGCAAGGTGTAGTTGTCGTGTGCAGAGTATTCGAATAGGCAGTAGAAGGGATTGAACATTTCGTGAGAAAGCAAGAAGAAGAATTCTCTGGATCGTCAGCTTTGTACTAATCAACGACATACCTTGACAAACCCCCGTAATCCAAACCATCTTCACCCTCAAACTTAATCATCAACCTCTTCTTGAGATCGTTCGGGCTCTGCCTCATAATCTCCGTGTAACTCCCCTCAAAGATACTCTCTCGCGATACCTTGATGTGGCATTGTCCCGTGTTGCTCCTCAACGCAGGCTGCGAACGGAAGTAAATCAACTTCCGCCTGAAGTCACGCTTGTACTGCGGCACATTCTGGTCGAGCGACGAGGGCAATCGGGGATCGTCCCATGTGGTCGTCTTAGTATTGTGGTCGACAAAGTATACTCGGGCAGTAGACGTGAGCCGCATTTCCCATCCCGAAGGCAAAGGGCCGAGCTGCGACACAGTCTGGGGCTGGACAGACAGATTACCCTGACCAGGAGCGATGACACGGAGGAGCTGCTGTCGACGGGGATCCACCCAAGTTGTGGTCCGAGTGTTGTGGTCGACGAAATAAGGTCGGCCTTCGGGTGTGAATCGCTGTTCCCATCCGGCAGGAAGAGGACCAGCTCCGACCGAGGTGACATTGTTCTGCGCACCCGGAACAGCAGCGCCGGCAGTAGGCGTAGTAGCGCCAGTCGCAGCAGCGCCAGACCCGTGCTGGACATCCAACATGTCATCAGCGAGGGTACGCTGGTTGTGTCGGGCCCGAGCCTCAGTGGTGGAGGTAGCTTGGTTGGCGGTGTTGTTGACTTCACTGTCGGAAGGCCGGTTCCACGTAGTAGTTCGGGTGTTATGGTCAACATAGTACTGTCGGCCGAGATGATCAATACGCCTCTCCCAGCCTTGCGGCAAGGGACCGAGTTGATCGGCGTGCGAATCAAACTGATTTCCGGGCGTGTTGCTCGATCCGGTCTGACCGGTAGCGGCGGCCTGAGCGGAGGGCATGACGGTCGGCGCACCAAGCTGAGCTGCAGCCACAGCATTGGGATTCTGGGGAAGCGGAACCGCCGCAGAAGGAGCTGTGATAATCGGAGTTTGGTTCTCCGGTACAGGCGCGCCGTCAGGTGCTCGGATCGACGAGTCGGGCCGGATTGCGGCAGGCGTCTCCGCAGCGGTAGATGCGGTAGTATTGGACGCAATGGTGTTGGCCGATGCGGAGGTGGATGGACCGGGGTTGGCCGTAGGGGTCTGAGTCTGCGTCGAGAGGTAGACAATGAGTTTGCCTTGAACGGTGACCTGGTCCGATCCCTTGCGCAATTCCCGAGTGAGCATTTCTGGCTAATCAGCGGAGTGTCAGATTGGTTCTGATGTAACTTACCCTGACCGCCGAGCTCCAGATCAATCACATCGGAAACTTTTAGGTTGATGACGCCTAGGAAGCCCTGATCCTGCTTCCGCTTAAATTTGCGCTGATCAAAGATCTGTACTGCGACAACGGAAGAGTCCTTGACAGTGCTGTAAAGTCAGCTTGGGCTCTAGACATAAGCAGCAAGGTGCGCTCGGTGACTGACATGTCGAAGTTTCTACGCGAATCAGCGAAACATCATGAAGGTTATCAAGCCAAAATTACTCACTCGTTCCAGTACGGGTTCAAAGTCTTCTTGATTACACTCGTCGTATGGATTTGCTCCCCATCCACGGAGACAATCGCAAATGGATCAGGCAGACGGAGGATGTCCCGCTTAATGAGCGAGTCGGCTGCGACGACTGTTTGATAAAGTTATGGCAAAGGAGCGGAATCGGTCCAGACATAAGGGACAATTCGACAAAGGAGGGGTACATCGACCATTTTTTTGGGATTGAAGTGGAGCGGAATGAGCGGATAGAGTATTGCGGGAGATACAGTGAAGCGACAAGGAAGGAGAAGAGGCATGATCAGCGCACAGCCAAAGCCGATAATCCCCGATAGGGAGCGAGAGCGACGTACTCGTTATCCGGATGGACTTTTCCCTGTTTTCCAACATTCCAATAACGCAAAAGATCGTCCGAAGCAAGTAATATCATTCCAGTGTAGGGATTAGGCCGATTGTAAGTGGATTGATGAAGGAAGCAAGATGATGGAGTGGACAAAGAACAGGGAGACCTCAGTCAGCATCCGCCCAATTCTCACATCCATTCAAAGGCCCACTCACAGGTTTGCCCTGTTAGGCTGCACCATATTGGCTGTGCTATCCTCTCTGTGTGTGCGATGCTATCCAGACTAAGTCACTATAGGGAAGTTGAGATGTATGAGATGAGATTGATGTATGGAGTCGCAAATGACAAAGCTGAACCCGTAAAAGCGGTACATCCTCCCTCTCCTTCCCCGGAACCATCGGAGTCGAACGGGATCAATTTCACTGTCCTCATACACTACCAGCTTTAAGATGCATGCCACCCCTACCTACAGTCTATCTACCTACCTACTCACGTCCGCCTGATTATAGTGTGTCGCAACAACGAGTACAAACCGTCTTTCCATCTTTCAAAACAACCCAATCCATCCCCATTCACCCATTTCTCAGTTCGCCACCCTTCGCCACCCTCACTTGGCCTTACCCTTCTTCTTCCCCTTCAACGGCGCCCTGACCACCTCCTCTTCCTCTTCTTCTCCCTCCCCTTCTTCCTCTTCTGGCTCTTCCTCCGGGACACTCTTCAAAGACCCCCGTTTCCGCTTGCCCTCCTTCGGTGTTGCCCGCTGGGAAGATTGACTCAACCCCTGCGACTCCAGATGAGCTGCCTCTTCATCTTCCCTCATGCGGATCTTGCGTGCTTGGGAGAAGAATAAGACAGCGTCGGTCTGGGAAATATTCTCGATGGAGTATTTGTTACCTATCCTGTCAGCTTCCTGCTTCGAAATGACTTTGCAACCAACTCACCCCTTGGAACCATGGTCATACCGCCCGGTGCAAGAATGTAACTCGTCCGGTGAATTTTCATATTGATGGCCCCTTGCACGACGTAGAAAGTCTGCAAACACATCAGTAGCGGCTCGACTCGATCATACGTCAACTACAACTCACGTATGAATTGTCCTTGGACGATTTTTCCGGCTTGAACCCATGATTCGCCGGTAACTCCAATAACCCCGACGCCATATACACATCGTCCCCAAATACCTTCTGATACCTGAAGAACCCCTCGCCTTCGATTACTTTAGGATTGAGCATTCTTGCGGGGAATACCACACCTATCTCATCAGCATTTCCTACACCATTTAGTGGCGAAAACTCACGTCGCTCAGTCTCAATCCCAGTCTCATAATCTATAACCTGTCCCAGGGACTTGGTCATGTCGTCCCAGCCCGCCTCCGGATGCTCGTATCCTGCCCCTCCGCCCGTCCCTCCAGGCTTTACACTCTGACTCCTTCCCCTAACGCCAGCCCGTTTCTTTCCCCGCGCAGCGAGTGGTTCGGCAGGTTCCACCGGGATATGTACGACACTCGAAATCTCCGTGCCGTATTTCCCTTTCCGGTACTCTACCTTCTCTCCACGCCATGCCGCGAGTGGTTTCATGTGTTGTCGGCCTGAGCGTCGAGTGGTGAAGTCTCCTTCTACCCCGTTACTCTCTGTGATTGGTCAGCTTTAGATGATGTAAGAGAGGAAAGCAGGACTGACCCCCTGCACCAATCTGAGATATTCTCGACTTCTTCTTTACTACCTGCCCATTCGCGTTCCGCTTATTCCGCCCGCCTGTGCCCGGTATCGCTGTCGCTCGTTGTTTCGCCTGGGCAGCTTTCAAGGCAGCAGCCTTGGCCTTCTTGCCGCGTGGTAGTGGCGGAGCCTGCTCCTCTTCCCCCGATCCCGCTTCTTCCGCATCGACAGCGTCTTGTTCCATTCCCACATCCTCCTCCTCATCCATTCCCTCCTGACCTCCCCCATCGTCCATCCGCTGATCCTCGTCACCTTCCCCTCCCTCCTCCTCGTCATCCTCCTCCACAGGAGCTACGGCCGCCGTCTTTCCCCGCTGACCGTTCTGTGCAAGTTTACCCTTCTGTATCAATTCCGACCGACTTTGCACCGCCTCTTCCTCATCGTCATCTTCCGCCTGACCCCCCTCGCCCAGATCTTCCGGCCCATCAAATCCGTCATCCTGCTCTTCCTCCCCTTCTTCCTCATCTGGATCTTTCCGCACTCTCCGCCCAGAGCCAGAGGCATTACTCTCCCCAGATACTCTCGCTTTGGCTTTACCCTTCCCAGCTTTGCTTTTACCCTTCTTCACCACCTCATCCTCATGGTCCTCATCCTCGTCTTCCATTTGCGGAGCTCCTCCATTAGTCGTGTCGGCGAATCCGGTATCGTCGTCTAGATCCATGTCCATCTCGAGATCGTCTAGATCAAGATCCATATCCTGCTCGCCTGTATTATCCGCCTCTGCCGCACGAGATGCAGCGGAGGTCGCGCCTTTGGAACGTGGAGCAGGCGAACCGCCAGCACCTACACCGATACTGGACGCGGGAATGGGTGACGGACGATACCCAACACCGATAGTAGACGCTTTCCGGCCGGTGGCGTTGTTGGCTTGTTTGCGAGAGTATGTCCGCGGAGAGCCTGAAGAAGGGGAGGGATTGGCATTCCCTCCGGCGGAAGGGGTACGTTGGTGTGATGTTGAGGGATTCGGATCTTCTGTTGATCAGCTCCGAGCATCATCCAAGATCGGAGAGCCTCACTCGTTCTGAATAAGGGAGCCCCATTTGAATCTACCCCTATCAGACACGTCCAGTGCATCTATGTCAGAACGAGGAACGCACCTTCCGGGAAATCATCGTCAATCAACAATTCATCCGCCCCACTTGTCCCACCTCCAAATGTATCATCCCCGCTCGCTTCATCCTCCAGTTGACTCATCCGGCCCTTTCGCGCCGTCCCGGGCGTCTCGGTACTTCGTCGAGTCTGCCCGGTCTTGCCTGTATCTGGAGCGACAGGGGACGAATCGAAGAACGCGGCGGCGTCTTCCATCCCGTTCGCATCGCGTGGAACGTTGGTGGGCATTGGCTTTCCAGAATACCTAATTGATGTGAGCTATCGTCTCACTGATGCCTAGATGCCTGATGTATGGAGTAGACTTACGTTCCTACATTCTTAGGGTCAGGATTGAACTTTGCGTGCTTCTGCTCATTCCTCCGCCGACCAGGAGTGAGCTGCGACATGGTAAAGGCGATCTGCGTAGAAGTAGTGTAACTAGTCGGAGGCGGCCCAGTGGTATATTTTGAAAGGGCGACAGGCGCTAGCGATGAATGCCAAAGCAAGTACAGACTGGGGTCGAACAATCGATTCCGGCTCGCGGTGTCAAGCTCAAATTTCCAAGCCTCAAGGCGGCGGAAATTTCAATGTGGTAGCTCGGGATATACGAGCACGTCCTGCGTATCGCTGAGTAGGGTATAAGGGATTATGTGCGATATAGATGGCTATGTGCGAGATGAGACATTACAATGCAATGCGAATTCAAGTCAAAGTCAAGCTAAGGCGGGTGGCTTGTTGACGTCCGGCGGCGGGGATCGCCGTCGGTGCACATCTGAAACGTATCACGTAAGCTGGCTTTGGGTGGCGAATCGAAAGTGGCGCCATATATTGTCCAAGTATCCACTTCTTGTTTGCAGCGAGAGCTTGGCTGTGTGCTCTGGCGGAGGCAGAGCGTGAAAGGGAAGAGAAAAGTGGGTCATCATCTCTTCGACATCGACAGTTTATTTTCGGTCATTGCTTTTAGTCTCTAGGACTAGGGCCATACGACGTATAGTGCAGCGTGCTAGCGCTGTCCCACTCGCTCAAAGCTGGGTAGCTAGGTTTCCGGCACACGCAAACGCAAGAGTACGCCATGGACACGCCACAGCTCAGCATCTCTTCTTGATTCCCTTGACCAAGGCTGAGCGAAGCAACATCCCAAAGGCGGACAGGCTAGCGGCCCTGTCTCTGGATCTGCCACGTATATCTGAAATTAAGGAATCTGCAGGAGGGGGTCACATTCTCGGCTGTCGGCCCAGGAGAATACAGCTCACGAAATGAGATTGAGTACCGAGCATTGACTTTCGGTGCATTCATAACGCCGTACTTTCATCAAGCCTTTGAGGCCTGTCCTGCGGATCCGATCGCTGACAATAGACGTAATGGATGCTCGTGAGCAAACGCCATTGGGGCAGGCAGAGGAAGGCAAGAGCCTTAGCTGTACATCACCAGAATGTGATGGAATCCACCACATGTTCGCTCTCGCAGTATCCCAGTATCTGCCCTATATGCGAGCTAATCCGATCAGCGTAGTCCACCTCGGCATACATGTACTTACCTCTTAACTCCCTTGATCCGATCCATCTCCATCGAATTATACAGCGCCAACCCTTTCCCAACTTCCACCTCCTCCCATTCATCTCCTATGCACGGCCCTCCAAGATTTTTGGTGACCCTTCCAATGTCACTCTCTACCACCTCAATCGCCCCAACAATACCCTCCTGCAATACCGACATCACACCCACAGTAGTCGTAGCGGGGCTCGCAGAGCCTCCCCGGTTGAGAGGATCGAGCGAGGCTATAGAGCTCGACATGCTTGCGGCTGGCATGATTGTTGGCGTATCTGGCTCGCTGCCCCTCTCTCCCTCCGTTTCCGTATCCGCATCCGGAAACCAGGCATGTTTCCGGCTCGTACTCTGCCCAGCAACTTTGCGGAGGTGGGTATGGCGCGTGGGACGCGCCGAGGTGTCGTCGATACTCGATCGCGTGTAGGAGATGTCGATATCAGGAAGGGAAGTCGTGGAGTCCGGTCGTCGTCGACGGCGAACGAGAAGTTTGACAGCTTGAGACGAGGCGAAAACTCCTTCGATCCTGACTACACCGGCTGGGAGGACCCGGTGACCTGATTCGCGTTTCCGAATTGCGCGGTAGGCTCCTTCGTCAATCCTAGTGGCATCAGCTTTCCAGCAAGGCTTCGAAGCTATCGAGCGGCCAAGCTCACACTACAGTACCGGCTGCATGTAGACCGTGGGCGATCCACCATTTCCGACTAAGCCATCAGTTTCATCTTACCATACATCGTGATCAAAACTCACTCCTTCAGGGCAACTTCTCTCCTTAAGAACCGGGTACATCTGACTCCGACCACATCTCCGTCCTGCTCGCCTGGAATTACCCCGGCGTAATCCCTCGCTGGTCCCGACCCATCTTTGATCACAGCAAATACATCCCGTACGTTTTCGCTGTGCATAATGACAGTTGTGACCCCCGCGGCAGTCGCTAGGTCGGCAGCGATGAGTTTCGTGGACATGCCACCTGTCCCTAAGGAAGTACCGAGAGTGGATGTTGATACTGGTCTATTAGCATGAACCCGGATAGGTCACTGACGAGTGTATAGACTCACCTTCCTGCTTCACCTTCTCAATATCGCGTACTACGTACACTGGCTTCGCATCCGGATTGTTGCGGGGGTTATCGGTGTACCTGGTCTCGTTAGTTCGTCCTACATAACGGCGCGAGGACCACTCACAAGCACTCCACATCCGTGAGCAAGAAGAGATAATCTGCGTGGACGATGGCTGATGAAATTGCCGAGAGGGTGTCGTTATCTCCAAATTTGATTTCCTGAGCAGATCAGCTTGGACCGACGAGATAACGATCGGCTCAGATCCAACTGACTGATACAGATACGGTATCATTCTCGTTCACGATAGGCACAACACCCATATTGAGCAACTCGGAGAACGTGTTTTGGGCATTAAGATATCGTGTACGCTAAGTGCGTCAGTGTACGTCTCCTTGCCCTGAATCCTGTCTCTAACCGACAGACGACAGCAAGTGGTACGCGTGAGAGGACTGGAAACAGATCGTGTAGGCGTAAAGACTCACATCCGAAATGTCCGTCCGAGTAAGCAGGATTTGTGCGATTGGCTGATCCAGCTGAGAGAATAAGTTGTCCCAAAGCGCGATTAGCCGTCCTTGTCCGACAGCAGCCAAAGCCTGGATTCGTCAGCAACCAGCTTCAAAGCTTCTCTGCAGAATTCCACAGTAGGCACGCAGACGTGTATACCTTACTCCCAGACTCACTTGCTTCTGCGACAACCCCTTACCCCGCTCCTTCAAGCCCATGCGCCTCAGTCCAACACCTATAGCGCCGGAGCTGCACAGCACCACTCTATGTCCCAGATCTCTCAACTGTACTACCGTCTCTACTATCGACGACAGTAGATGCAAATGCGGTAGGAAGGGGTAGGACGTCGAGACGATAGATGAGGTACCTGAGAGATGAGCTGGTCCGAGCTTTGGTACAGGACCGACCGTGCCAGAGCTCACCAAGCTTAATCACGATAGTCAAGGGCTTCGGAGTCCGACTACCGTGCTGTTGCTGCCCATGTCAGCGTCCTGCACTATACAATAGCGCTCGAACAGGTGGACATACCAGAGCGTCGATATCTTCAGTCTGGTCGATCGGTTTCCGGCTCTTCGAGCTGGTACGGGAACGCACTGGACGGGAGGAGACACCTTGGGAGGCCATGTCTGCGTGTCGCTAATGATTGCGCGAGCTGCTATTAGCGCGATGTAAGTATGGTCCAGATACAGATGCGCGAGAGAAACGGCGAGTCGAGGAATTCTTGAGTTCCGGGGGACTTAGCCCAGCTGGCCGAGGAGGGCAGCAGGCATACATCTCGTCTATGTATGTACACATTCCCAGCAATCGACTCTGGCATCGGATACAATGGCGGGACTACTCCAGAAGGGCATCAAAGGTCAAAATGAGGCGTATGTTCGCTCTCTTCCAGGGTGGAAATCTGTCTGGCGGGTATGAAGTTATGAAGTTACTGACTTCTTAGCGATAACCTGTTGTCGTACCTCAACAATCAGCCGGATATGCTGACAGGTAGGTCTTTTACTAGTCGTCTACCCCAGAGACTCAGCAGAAACGAACTCATACCTGCGCGCCTTAGCGCTGACTCTACAGCAATTGTCAAGCACCGAACGGAGTTTAAGGGCCACCCAGGGGACTTGTTCATTCTACCCTTACCCAAAACACTGGATAAAATGACGATTCAATGTCATCCGTCCGGATCTGAACGGCCTGTTGAGGTGGACGTCAAGTTTGATCCGCCCATGGAAGACTTCAGGGAGTTCCGATCGAGGGTCTTGAAGTACCGAGATGAGGCATTCAAGCACTTCCAGGTGGTAGGTCGGGATTCTGGCGCCGATGTTGGTGACTGACAAAGACCAGCCAGCGAAACCCAAGATCAACTACTACTCCGAGCCCGACCTCCTCCCCATCACCATACCTGTTGTACTCGGTCTCTCCGCTCTGGGTTTCGCCATCTACGGTACTGGCGAGTATGCCGATCGCTTCCGGACGCTTATAATAAATTACTTTGGACCCGGGATGATTCCAGGTGCAAAGTGGTTTGCAATTATCATGGTGAGTATTCTGCGTGCCATGTACATGACAGTGGCTGATATGCAGCACGTCGCCGAGGCGATGTATATGGCTTGGGCGATGTTTGAGTATCAAGTTCCGTTCGTCTCATCTGTGAGTTGCATGACCTGGAGTCGGAAAATTGTATCTGACAATTCAGATATTATGGGTCTTCACAACGGGTGTTCTAGGTTTCGCGGCAATCAGCGAATTCTGGGAATCAAGTACGTCTCCCTTGCGACTAATCAGTCGGACGGTTCGTGCTGACGCTCCCTACAGTACAATACGAGCGACTGAGAATCATCCTCCGCCAGACGGACGTGGGAGATATCCCACCAAGAGTAGGCGGAAGCGATATAAAACCAATAGCTAGACCAGTAGCAGGAGACTCGAAGGCGAAATCTGGTAAAGGCAAGAAGAAGTCACATTGATGCTAAAGGGGTACCGCTTTCCAATCATAGGAGTAGTATAGCGATACATCTTTGTGCGGTACAATCTCAGCCCGTTGATTACCGCTTATTCAGATCGAGTCGGCTATACAAGGGAGATCACTCATATAAAACGTCTAAGAAGGTCTCGGCGAGCTTCACAACGACATGCGGACCTGCGCTAGTCTGACCCAGACCTGAGGCATCAGGCTCTTCGTCGTTATAATACTTGCTAGATGTACTCACCATACAGAGCAACCATGTCGCCTCCGGTGGCTGACGCATCCGCTTTGACTTCCTTGACGACATCGGCCAAGTCGCTGAGGAGCTTATCTACACTCTTTGCTGACAATCGCTAAGGGTCATCAGCATCACGTCTTTCCTTCTGCTACTAGACGCGGCCCAAAACCCACAGTAAATGCCATGTGTAAAGCAGCCGGATCGCTCAGGGCATTTAGATGCCAGCCCCTCTTTCCCATCCCATCGCCCACCTGGTAAATGTTCAAGCTCTTGTTCTTGCTGGCGAATGCCACCACGGAGACTTTCGGGTCACCGAGAACGTATAGGTCGGATGAAAACTGGAGAGGAATCTGGGCGGCAAAGAGGCGTGCGGCAGTAATGATTTGTCGACACGACGCCTCGTATCCTCTGCGAGCAAGTTAGCTTGGCAAAGTCTAACCTCAAAAGTAAAAGCAACTCACTCCTGACCAAGATGATTCATGACTGCCCATGCACCAGCCAGAACGCTTCCCGGCCGACTGCCCGCCATTGATGGTGAAGCATATACACCCCCAGCCCATTCCGGGAAGATGTAATACTGATATCGGCGTAAATGGGGCGAATTGTACATGATGACTGAGGATCCTTTCGGGCAAAATCCGTATTTGTGCTGTGATGTCAGCCCAAAGTCTGTGTACAGGATTCGCCGAGTTGTGAATAGACATACGGTATCGCATGATATTGAAGTCACACCAGGTACCCGGAAGTCGAAAGCCTCTACGCCATCCCCGAGTCCTGCTCGTTGCAAGAACGGCATTAGGAATGAACCCAAGCAGCAGTCTACGTGTAAGCCGGTATTGTGATGACGAGCCAGGGCGGCGAGAGCTGGGATTGGGTCCTGAAAATCAACATCTCTCACTCGGGAGGGGGTGAGATAGCACCAAGAAGCGTGAAATCTGAACACCTACAATAGCTCCGTCCGGGAAGTTTGGTGCTGAGCCAACCAGCATGACCGTATTCGGATTTCTGCACGATCAGCTTGAACCCTTGGGATTTGCAATTGTTGTACTTCGGTCTTTTAAAGTAGAGAGGGAACGGCACACTCACATTGCCCGCTTCATCCGCTTGACATCTGCCTTGCGTGATACAGAATCTACTGGGATAACATGTAGCTTGATGCCGAAATACTGCGACGCTTTCCAGAAAGCTGCATGCGCGGATGACGGGATGACCCTGAGATGATCAGCTGATTCCCGAGCCATACCTTGCCAACACGGGCCATGTGGCTGTGATGGGGTTCTCACTTACATTTCCGGTCGAGTTATACCTTTCGTCGCTCTCGCCCAGTCTCTGTATGTTTTACATGCCATTATAATGGACTCAGTCCCTCCTGAAGTAGCTATCAGGATCAGCTCAATTCACATGCTCCCAGATCACACGCAAGACTGACTTGTGCCGGCCCCATCCGCGGCGTTAAATCTGGGTCGTCAGCTTGACTTGAGTTGATAGGTGGGGAATGATGAGTGACCTACAAGTTCAGACACATCGCCACTATCTCCGACTCCATCTTGCGTACTCCAGGGAAGACATCGGGATGTAAAGGGTTCGAAACGACGAATTTGGCCATAGCATCGTTTATGATGCCATTGAGTTCTTCTCCGCCCTGTCAGATCAGCCATAAGCTCTCATGAAGAGCCTCAAAGGGCGTGGATGTCCAATCGAGATTGGCTACTCACATGATATACTGTTCCGCTGACTCTGCCACTATCTACGTCGCCCCTCTCGAGCCTCTTCATCCCTTTCCATTCCTCCTCCAGCCACTCCCTACCACGTCCCTTTTCAGGCATGACTCTCGTCGGTGTCAGAACTATCCCATCGGGAAATGTCGTCGGCGCCAATTTCGCCTTGAGTTCCGCTCGAGTCTTGCCTAGCTCCGAGGCGATCTGTCGGCGGGACGACGGGAGGGAGAGCAGTACTGCCATGACAATCTGGATCAGTCGTCAGTGCCGCATTAAGACCAGATGAGCTGAGAACGTACTCCTTGAGCTTTCTTGTACAGCTGTTGACCAGTGCCTACGAGTCCGCTTGCGCGGATATGTCGCCACCCATCCAGTAGGACAAATCTACCCAGCCAGTACAGCAGAGCTATCCGGGCGATGTGGCTGAATTTTTCGTTTGCCTTGATAACTTGAGATTGCGAGGGGAGAGATAGGATCATCTTGGGTGTTTGCGGTAGACGATATGAGACTGTATGTAGTAGATGTGAACTAGTGTGGTGGATGGATGGATGTGCTGCGTCAACGTAGCTAGGCCAACACGTGACCTCTCGTGCCTGATCGAGCTCCGATGTCCACTTCATGTCTATCATCTGCGTTTGTCGTATAAGTATTCCCATCGGGAGAAAGTAGATGATCAGCTCATCCAAGGAGGATGCCAGAACTACCTGGTAGGGTCTGGCTCTTTTAGAGAAGCCGAAAAGCTGCAGCGCTGAAGTCATAGAGGTCGAAAGAGCTCGCAAGCTCATCGCCGATAGCTGTACCGGATATACCATCAAGTCTATTGACACCACCGAGGACAAGATCGTCTACTGCGGAGGTATCACTCACGAAGATTATGCAAGTTCAGCTTTCTTGCTCATCAAGCCGACATACTGGTGTGGTCTGACACTGTACCGAATACTGACTGGGCCAGGTGACGGAGCTGAGCGGGCGTACTATAACTGGCTGTGAACGTAAGGGCAAGATGTAAATCTCTCTCTGATCACAGTGATGTAGGAACTGATATTTTACAGTTTCTGGATGACCCTATCTGGAGATGGACGACTACCCGTCATGCACTTCGGGATGAATGGGATGGTCCAGGTTAGCTCAACAGACCGATCGCTATCGCTGCCAAACTTAGCTGACTGCGTAGATCAAAGGACAGGAGCCAACGTGGTATGTGCGCAGACCGAGGGAGAGGCCAAAGGAATGGCCGCCGAAGGTGAGCGACATGCCATCGATCTTCACAACGTGACTAATGTGTCCCTAGTACTACAAATTGTGAGTACTAGTTCCCTCGAATACTTCACCACCGGGAGCTGATAAGCCAGTGCTATGGAGCTTGAGCCACCCGCGGGATCACCGTCAACCCAGATTGTGCATCTTGCCTTTCTCGATTCCCGCCGTTTGGCCCGACTCCGTCTAGTCCCTTCACCTATATCCGAACACCCTCCCGTCTCCGCTCTTGGATTCGATCCCGTGCTGAGCATGCCAAGCCTGGAGGACTTTCTGGGACTTCTCAAGCGGAAGAAGGGGACGGTCAAAGGTGTAATCATGGATCAGGGGTTCTCAGCCGGAGTGGGCAATGTGAGTGCGATTCTTCGACCAGATGCTGATAGACGTAGTGGGTGGCCGATGAGATACTGTATCAATCCCGAATCCATCCAGCCTGTCCAATACCCGCCTTATCACAAGATGATCTAGCCCGGCTGCACCACTGGATTCGCGAGATCCCACTCATCGCCGTCAAAGTCAATGCTATGCATGGCAAGTTTCCCGATGCGTGGTTGTTCAGGTGGAGATGGGGTAAAGGGCGGAAACAGGAAGGAAGAGTCAGGAAGGCTAAAGAGGACGGGAGGATCAAGGAGAAAGTAGTGGATGAAGGGGATGATGGGAGCGAACTGAGCGAGGACGAGGAGGTGGAGGAGGAAATGGCGGATGTGAAGGGAGAGAAGGTCACACCGAAGAGTAAAGATTTCATGGCTCTGGTAAGTGACACGCTCAGGCCAGATCGGTAGTCACTAGTCACTGATACACTCTGCCCGACGGATCTCCGGCGACGATACAGTTCATCGAAGTTAGCGGACGGACGACAGCATTTGTAGTCGAACTTCAGAAGATGCCTGAAGGGGTTGAAATTAAGCCGAAAATCAGTAAAGGAGGCAAGGGGAGTCAGAGCAAGAAGAAGAAGGACGAGGGCGGAGATGATGGGGACCACTCGGTGCGCGATCAATACGGCCTCGTGATGTCTGGCAGCGACTGAGTACTGATATGGCCAGGGAGGGTCGCTATCTCCGCCACCATCTGAAGCCGGTGCTGAACAAACGCCAACCAAAATCTCTACCCCAAGGCAGCGAGCGGCATCTGCTGCCAAAATGGCGAAAACCGAACCAAGTCCGGTTGGCACAGAAGCGGATGCTGGAGAAGGGGAAGCGGGACCGTCTCAGAAGCGTGCGAGGGCAAAGAAGACTGTCAAGGAAGATATCACACCAGATGTTGGAACCGAGGTATGTTCCATATCTGAGCAGCCGCGCTTAGCGACGCGAAGCTGATGTTGCAGGTCTCGCACCTCCAAAAGGCACAACCTGTAACACCAAAGAAGCGATCAAGAGTAAAGGTCGAGGTTAAGGAAGAGATGGAAAGCCCAGTGAAGAAGGTATGGCATTCTCTGAATGGGCAATCACTCCCTTTAGGCTGATCATAGCTTCTCTATCCTACGGTCGCAATCATATCGCTCTCATCTTTCCGCACTCTGCATTCCCGTCCAACTATCCCCAACTCGTTCCTCCTACACTCACTCATCCCCCGATCTACCCTGCCCTCTCGCCCATTCCTCACGTCAATACTCGCAGTCTCGCTCCCGTACCACCAAACCTCAGAAGGAGAAACAGTACCCCGCATCCCCAATGGACGAAAAACTCCTCGCGTCCCCTCCAAACGTGGTCGCAAGCAGGTCAAAGAGTGATTCTGGGGTGGGCGCGCATGATGGGGCGACTTTACAGATAACTGAATGGCCCGCACCTGGAGCACCAGAGTCCGGCTTCGGGTCTGCGGTGTGATCTCTCCGTAGTAGATTGGGCTGAGAGGCGGGAGGGGGGATTAAAAGTTTGGGACAGAAGGGAGGAGGTCGCCCTTATTCTTTGTACCCAGAGGGCGCAATATTAAGAGTATATGGCTGTCCATGGCTGTTTTAGGAGGTTGATTGTTGGGGCTGATGTCAAAACTGTGAAGCTCTTGTAATCAAGGAGAGAGTGCGCCCCCTATAATGCTAATATCAGAGTCTACCCACACTGCTGGCGCATCTCATCGCGATCGAATGAATGCTTGTACAGCGTGAGCGACATGGATTCTCGTGACCGTACATAGCGCTATATATGTACATATGTACACACGAGTATCCCATGGACAACGAATCCAACCCACACTACCTCTCATCAAATGTACTCCTGATCAATATCAGCGATCTCCCCTTTCTCCTCATCGAATCGACTCACGAGGACACATCATTTGGGCGTCCAAATCGACTGGACGCGGTAAACGTACTCGCCTCCTGTGCCTGGTCGGGAGAGTGCAGCTGCTGACCTGATCCGCAACCTCGGACTGTCGAAGGATGAGGCAAAGATCTCCCACTGCTGCACCCGCTGGGCTTCTTCGTCCTCTATGGATTTAGCTTGTGAGTCTAAATGATCGCCACGACTCCATGAGATCACACACTCACTCTTGGCTTTGGCTGTGACCGGGTCGAGGTGCTTGGGTGGGGGTTTGGGTTAGGCCTACTTCTCTTTGCCTAAGTCAAGAGTGGCTCCGCAGCCTTCGACCATGCACTCAATCTTAGTCGATCCGACCGGTAGATGCTCGACTCGATGTCAGCGTAATGTATCTCCGTGGATGTGGTATCGATGTGCGGAGACACCCGGTATTCACCCTTCTTGAGAGGATCGGGAACTCGGAGTATGCGGGGGCGGAAGGGTCGGGTGCGTGCTCGCTGAAGAAGTAGGGATCGTATTCGGTACGAGTGCCGGTCTTGAAGCTCAGTGGCTCCATGTCGTTGCTCGGACTGTGTTCATATCGAGGATCGGTGAGTGAATCGCCGGTGAATGAAAGCAGCGCATTGGCAGCCACATCGACGTCGTACTACCCCGAGTACTCGCAGTTGGGGTCCATAATGTCGTCAGCGAGTCTCGGTCGCAGATATGTCGCAATGGTGCTCTGTGGCGATGGGACTGAATTCAGGGGAAAGGGAAATAGGTGCGAGGGGGATTAAAAGGCGAAGGAGGAAGTGAGAAGTACAGCGGCAAGCCCCTGCCACTCTTATACGTGGGCTGACCGGGCAGGCTCAACGGGGGGCTGGGGAAGGGAACACGACTGGGCCCGAGTGCTCCTTTCTCTAAGCCATGCATACGTTAACGTTTCATGTCAATATGAAACGGTTCCATGAGCCGGGATGCCGGGTTCGGCCGCCGTACGTGTAAGAGGCTAGAGCGACGGTTGTGATCGGATGATGTGAGTGGGATGCTCCGGATCTGATGCGAAGAAAGTTAATAGTCAAGGGGATCGGCAGTCAGTGCCATAAGTCAACAAGCCAGTTCCCTCTTAGACGATCTCTACGGCCATGCCGCTGTCAGTGAAAGGTACAGTGCCGACAGCCGATGTGGTATCATGTCCGATATCGTGAATTCTGCAATATCCGTATGCCGGACTTTCCAACTATCTGGCAAGCCTGCTACTTCTCATCAAAGGGGTTCCTGTCCAGCGTCAGCCACATTCCTTGCGCAACATTGTTTTACAGAACATACTTTGTATATTCCAATTCATCATCACTATCCTCAATCTCGAACCGCCCCTTCGTCCTCCCGGGCGGCGTAGGAGGGATCTTACTAATGACCGAATGGCTCGCACCCGGGATTCCAGGATTAGGGTCCGAGGTGTGGTCGCCGTCGAGCAGATTAGGCTGGGAGGGAGGGGCGGAGGAAGAGTTGGGAGAAGAAGAGAGGAGGTCGACCTTCTTCTTTGGTAGAATCCCCAGCTTAGCTATTGAGATTAGCGCGATCCTTAAAGAATGATGGGATATGGGCTTACACGCGTCAATCTTGGCCATTCCCCTATTTTCTGGACTGCCCACTGCCCCTATAGGACTCTGCCGCCCACCTGGAGTAAATCCTACCACTCGGTTCCCTGTTGGTGTCGATCGCCCTGGTGGAAGGGGATCCTCTGGTCAATCAGCTAGGTAGATTGGAGAAATTGAGGTTAAACATACCGTATGTGTCTGATGGCGTCCACCGGTTTGCGCTGGGACGGATGACAGGCCGTGGGTCTGATGGGAGGTCGTTGGTGCTTTCCGAAGAAAAGGACTCAGACCGAGTACTGAACCTGAGATATCAGCGGTGGCCTACCGAATGTTTATCGAGACGGACTTACGACGCCCTGTCGTCTACTGCTCTTGCTCCGTATCCCTGACCTTGTCCCTGGGCTTGCTGACCGTATCCATAGTTCTGCACGCCCCCTCGTGCGCCTGCACCAACTACAGCAGCTTTCCCCCAGCCAACCGCCGACCCCTGCTGCTGCTGATTCTGCTGCGACTGCTCTCCACCCCACAGCCCGCCGCTTTGTTGTCCCTGGCTTGACTGAGCCTGGTTTTGCTGGAACTCGGCGTACTTCGACTTGGCGAGGGAGAAGAGGTTGTTGAAGGTTTGTTTACCCGCTACTGCGTCAGCGTACTATCGACACGGTCCGTGCACACATGACGCACCCTCGGCAGCTTTTTGCAGCTTCTCCTCAACCTGCAGCATACCGATCCCAGCTCCAGCAGGAGGGCCGTCCGCAGGGTTCATATACCGGTCCCCTCCTTGATAAGCGCCAGCGCCGTAGGTATCGCGCGGCCCGTGAGCTTGGACTTGAGGCTGATTGGAGTGATCCCGCCTGACGCGAGGTTGATAGGGCAAGCCTCCAGCGCCAGGGTTGGTATGACCCGCTTGACCGCCAGTGTAGCCTGTGGAATGGTGTCGACGTGCAGATTGCTCATCTTCAAGTTGAAGGGAGCGAGCGAATTCCTCGTCGAGGTCGACTTGTTGCTGACAATCAGCATGAGTCACTGAAGGCAGATAACCGGTCCCTTCCTGAATATTCGCAATCCCTCTCCAGACCTCGCAATATAATTCTGACCTACCTCAGCCTCACGCCTGTATCCTGGGACCTCCTCTTCCGCCTTGAAGTTCTCATCCGTAATGCTCAGCAACTGCTCAATCGCCCGGTCCTGACTGCCGCCGACACTTTCGAGCACAATTTCAATGACCCCAACATCGACCGTGGGGAACATGACCTGCAGTTCTGCGACTCGCGGATTGGAGTGTACAGCTGGTGGTGGTGGGCGAGTCGTAGGGGCATCGTAGATGTGAGCAGCCGGAGATCCCAAGCCGGCGCCTGCACCGACGGGAGGGGCTTGGGATCGCATAGGCGACGATGGAGCGGCTCCGATTCCCGTAGCGCCTCCTGTAGGAGGGACAGATGTCGGGGACGACATGATACTGGGCGTAGGTGTAGATGTTATAGCAAGGTATAGATAGATGAATGAGTGAGTGAGTGGTGGCTGTGCCTGTGCTTGGCCCCCGGAACTGTCACGCTTCCTTCGGGTCCGAGGCGGAGAATTGCGGCGTTATAGATAGTCGTATAGACTGACTTTACATCTCAAATTTGTTATCAAGCTTCAAGATACACTGATCATCCTGACACACCTCCAAATGCCAGCCGCTCGAGAATCGTCTCCCCCGAGAAAGAGCCGGGGGGAGGAGAGCGAGAGTCGGCATCGTTCGAAGCATCATCGGGCTTCTCCGGACCGTCGAGAGCGCAAGCATAAGGATAGGGATGAGACTGAGGAGGAACGGAGGGAGCGGAAGCGCGCGAAGAGAGATAAGGAGGATATGAGGGATAAAGAGAGAAGTAAAGGCAAGAAAGAGCATAGGCGGGATGGGAAGGAAACTCGAAATGGAGTTGAGGTTATCGATGAGGATGAAGAGGACATGTGGGTGGAGAAGGGCGTCGCAGGGGTGAGCTATGTTGTCAGTTAAGCCTGGCGTCCCAGCTGATCATCCAGGACCCTGTTGCAAACATACCCACCTCTGCGACCTTGGCGCTCAAGTCTAACGTCTCCGCACCCACTTCAGCGTCGCTGCCGCCAACAACCCACTCTGGCTCACACACCAACGAGCGTGACGCATGGATGCTCGAGCCTGACGCTGCTGCTCCACCGACAAGCAGCGCTCCCGCTCGAAATGCGCCACAATCAGCAACCCTCGGTACGACATCACCACCGCGAAACTCTGCAGCAGAGCCTGATTTCTTTTCGTCATTCGGCACGGAGCATAAGCGCAAAGACCCTAATTCCGATAAGCCGGATCCTACCAAGGTTCAGGTGGATTACCGGGAACTCAACACTCAGTTGAAAGAGGGGAAGAAGCTTGACGACTACGAGACTACCGAGCGAAAGAAGTCTGGGGCTGGTGGACCGGGCTGGCAGTTCCGGATGCGCAAGCTTGCGCGATTGATCGAGCAGGCAGCTGAAATGTAAGTGAGCACAGGTGTTGAGCTGACGTCAGGAATCGCCCAGTGGAGGAGGTTGCTTTGGAGAGGTATGGAAACATCGACGAGTACAACGAGGCGATGGAGGAACGCCGTGTGCTCGATGAGCGAGATTCGAGGCGATTGTCTAGAAGGGGCACGTCAGATGGACCAGGCGGACCCTCTACGCCATCCACGACTGGTATGCGGACTCCGGGTGGAGAAGCATCTGCACGGCGGTACATGTTCTCTGGCGGCGAGGATTTATCTCGACCTGGTTCCCGAGCCGGTTTCAGGCGGCCAGGAGAAGATGGAGTATCCACGCCGACAGGAGGGAGGATAGATCAACTACGTCGGAATCTACCATCCGCACCAAAAATTTCAACACCGGTGCCATCGGTCTTTACGCCCCAGGCGGCTCTTCAACGCCAGAGCTCGGGATACCCCTTTGACCTACCCCCTGCTGCGCAGATCGACATGTCCACCCCCGCTTTGACGTTGGAGCAGCTCAATAAACTCCAGGCAGGCGTATTGCGGGCAAAGTTGATGGATGATCCCAAGGCTGGAGAGGTTGAGGAGGAGTACGAGTACGAGCGGCTAAGGTATGAAGCCCAGCAGGGTGGAGAAGCTGGGATGAGGCGAGAAGGTGGCAAGGTCATACAAACAGAAGTACTGCCGACGCTTGATGGATCGGGGAGGTTGTATGATGTCGGCCACGGTGGTGGAGCAGGAGCAGAAGCGGACGAGCGCAGGCCGGGCAACAGGAGGAAGAAGGAGCAGAAGGTGTGTCATTACTCCTTTCGTTTGCGATATCAGCTGATTATCAGTTTGAGACAAGAGACAAGCAAGGAAATCTCGTCCGGTACAACGCAGACGACGACGAGCAGACGCTGGAAGAGCTTGTTCGGCAAGAGCGGTATGCAGCTGGATCGGCGGAGCAGAAGAGCCTCGATGCGGCTATGGCGGGTGCGATTGCTGGTGATGCGAGATATCAGGTGAGCTGCTGACCATGATGCGGTGGACCGGAGCTTACTGTTCAGGACGACTTAGACTACATTGACGAGAATGCCGAAAGGCTCGCGAGGCGGAAAATGAAGTCGGATGCGATGAAGCGGCAGTTTGCTATAAACGGTATGTGCCAATAGACCACCATGTCTCCTCTATATCCTACGCTAGTGTCGCCGCTCATAGGCCTCTTGCTGATCATTAGACTTCGCACGCACGAAGAAATCCCTCGACACTTGCGTATTCTGCCACCAAGAAGAGCGCAATCCCCTCACTGCCATTGTCGCCCTTGGTACTCGGGTGTACATGAGCTGCACCCTCACAGAAGAGCTCGTACCCGGTCACTGCCTCATTGTGCCCATTCAGCACCATCTGAGCAGTCTCGAGTTAGAAGATGACGACTGGGAGGAAATACGCGTCAGTGTTTTTGACTACGTCACTCAAGCATCAGTGCTGACGAGGCAGAACTTCATGAAGTGCCTGATGCGGATGTACGCCAAAGAGAATAAGGGTGTGATTTTCTACGAAACTATCCCCAGTTTCCGTCAACAAAGGCATACATTCATTGAAGCTGTCCCGGTTCCATTTGAGCTATTCCAAGATTGTCCCGCCTACTTCAGAGTGAGTCATGGAGCATTCGCTACGTCCCCAGTTGCGTATCATGGAGTAGAGCTGACGTGCGCAGGAATCCATCCTCGCTTCTGAGTCCGAATGGTCCCAGCACAAAAAGCTCATTGATTTCTCAACCCGACCAGGCGGATTCCGCAGAGCCCTCGTTGCCAACCTCCCTTACTTCATGGTGCAGTGGGATTACAAGGGCGAGAAGGGGTATGGACATATCATCGAGGGCGACGACGAGAATGCAGGGAGGGGTGGAGGTGAGGATGGGGAGGGAGGGGTGTATGAAGGTGATAAAGGTGGTTCGGGTAGTGGGTTCCCACCGTAAGTCTTGGATGTCTGAATTAATATCACTCCTTCCAATTACTAATACTCATAGATACTTTGCCGCAGAAGTGATTGGGAACGTCCTCGGCCTCGAACCTCGGAAATGGATGAAGCCGAAAAAGCTCGACTATGCGCTGAATCAAGATCGCGCTAGGGCACTCGGGACGAAGTTCCAGCCGTATAATTGGACGCTCGAGCTCCAGAGCTAGAGCTGATGATGCAAAGAAGCTCAGAGATCAAGCTGTGCATTGAAGCCTTTGGTGCTGGCGTCTGGTTTCCAGCTTATTCATAGGACGGCCAAGCACCCAGAGGGACGTCCCCCAATCGACCTGACGAGCGTCGAAAGATGGGATGGTAAGTCGCAACCATCACCTCCCGCATTTACATGTTCAAAAATGTGAATTCCTGGCTATGGTCATCTGTACAGCTAGGTCGATCAGATTCAGAGAACCTTTAGTTATGATAGACTAAAACGTGCATGATCGTGCGAGATACTTTTCGGTTACTGAACAATATAAACTCCTCACCACTGCGAATCCTCCTCGACCGCCACCTGAATCAAAGTACAGAATATGCGAAGGTTCCCCGTTCCCCTCCTTAACTGCTAGCTGACACATCGCGTCTCCGCCTACTCCTGCTCCTCAATGTACAACGGCGGGCAGACGGCGGTCTTGTCGAAGGCGACGTACCGCTTAAACCACCACGGGAGGACCTTGGTGACCTGGTAGTGCGCGAAGGTCGACGTTGGAACGCTGAAGACCTGGTCTAACTCTTCGAGCGTCTTTTGCTTGGCTAGAAGGATCAGCGACTGCTGCAGCGGGTGACTGGATTGGGGGACAAGTAGAGATGTTGATTGGGAGACCGGGAATCCGATTGACAAGGTGAACTCACTCTCTGGGAAGACCAGGAATAGCATGACAAACGCAACCGCATTCAAGAAGGCGTAGAAGCCGAAAGCGCCGGGAGCGGTGAATGCTCGAAGGAGTCGAGGGAAGGTGAGAGCGAGTACCGAACTGAAGAAATTCGTGACAGCGACAGCCCAGGCGACTCCTTGTTCGCGCTGTGCGAGAGGGAAAACTTCAGCAGCGTACATGTTGCTGAGACTGTCAGCTCATTTGCATGAGTTCAAGCAAAGAGAGTACTTACGGGACAGGTCCTTCGCCGACCGAATAGAAGATAGTGAACAGGTAGACGAACAGTGCGACTAAGCTGGTTCGGAGTGTCGGGTTTGGGATGAAGAAGCACATGCCGCCAGCAAGGAGGGTCCAGCACATGTTGGCTGTTCAATCAGCACATATTCAACGAAGGCGAGAAGGGGCGACCCACGGAAGGTAAGCAGCAAAAGACTACGACGTCCGACTACACTGTTATTCGCCTCCTTGATCCAAACAGAAGTGAACTTACAAGTGTCTATGGTGTAAACAGCGGGGATAGCGAACAAGAAGTTGATAGCTCCGAAGCCTGGCTTAATCAGCGACCTGATGAGATCGAATCTGGTGAGCAAACTTACCGATGGACGCGTAAAGAGCCTGAGTGGCTGTGTAGCCTCCCTCGACGAAGATGGTTGAACTGTCAATGTCAGCCTGCATTCTATGGATATGATGCTCTAGACTCACCTGTAGAAAGCCATAATGTTAATACCGCAGAGTTGTTGAGCCAACATGACGGCAGAGGCAGCGACGGTGGCGGTGCGGCAACGAGGGATGGTGAAGAGCTCTGTGAACCGCTTGACATAGGTCGCGCCTTGGATGATCTTGGACTCCTCCTCGAACTGGACGTAGGCGTAGTATAGATCCCTAGCTGCCTGAATCTCGGTGTGTCGGATTTTGCGCATTGAAGCCCAGGCATCCTGCATGCGACCTTTCTTCATGTACCATCGAGGCGATTCGGGGCACATGAAGATGAGGGCTGCGAGAGGTACGGCAGGGATGAAGGCGGAGCCGAGCTGGAGTCGCCAGGTGATGGGACCGGCATCCTGCCAAGTCAGCTTGACCAAGTCGATGAGCGAGATAAGCTTACCTTGACGACAGCGTTGGCGCAGAAACCGATGAAGATACCAAAGGCAGTCCAACTACTTGATGAGCATTTTTCTGGCTCGCAAATCAGGCATGGTAGACCTACAGCTGCCAACCCATGACGAGAGCTCCACGGATCCGAGCGGGCGACATCTCAGCGGCGTACATTGTGACGGTGGCAGCTGACTAATCAACTCCGGAACATTGCTTGTAAGGTGGACCAACTCACCCTTTGCTCCGAGACCAAGACCCATGACCAGACGCACAGCCAGAAGAGCTTGCCAGGAGTGCGTGAAACCAGATGCGATAGGTGTGATGATCAAGATGATGGCAGTGATGAAGATTTCTCCTCGACGGCCGAACCAGTTATTAAGAGGGTCAGAGACTGGACGTCAGCGTTGATCATGGTATTCCTGGATAGAACTCACGCCAGACGCCAGCGAGAGCGGCGGAGATGTATGGAGCGGAATTGACGAAGCCGACTTTCCACTCGTCATCGCCTCCTCCTGGCTGATTGAAAGGAGTATCGATGCCGAATTCAGCAGGGAAGGACAAATCTGAAAACAATCAGTAAAGCGGGCGGGGAGTCAGGCTGAACAACCTACTAGCTCCGTTAGATCCAGTCTGATCCCATCCCTGGCAAGCAGCTCCGATGGCACAGACGAAGACTAAGGATCAGCTTTGAGTCAGAGAGCAATCACAGGGGAACCCACCGGTGAAGTACAGAGGACCAGTCTGCCTCCATTTGTGCTCAACCTCGTACCGCAGAGCGCTCTTGTCCTCAGCCGAAAGTTCCTCCATGCGCTCGAATGCACGAGGTTTCTGAGCGACTAGGGCACCCCGCTGGAAAACATCGGTGTACTCCTGGAGCGAGTGCTGCTGGGTGAAAGCCTCGACCTGCTGGTATAGCACGTCCTTGGGGACGCCGTGCAGTGCGTTGCGAACTCGAGGGCCATCCGTTACCTCGCCGTACTCGATGTCTTCTTGGTGACTGGCGAGGATGTCACCCTTGATGTCGTTGTCGTTGATGTTTAGATGCTTCGACATGATGAGGAGAATTTCAGCCGGTGAGTATCAGTGTGTGTGGAGAAGTGAGGGGCACTGCGGACCTCCACCCTGCAGGCTTTATAACATTTGGTGAGAGTGACAAGGGTGCGAGTCACTGACTCGGGCTCACTCGGGAGCACGCGCACTCATTCGCATCCCACCTCGATATGAATGTGGACTCGATAACTGTAGCAGCTCACTCGGGCCTAGTGAGGTATTCGCCGGTGAAGCAAGGACATGAGTAAGTATAGTGTGAAGCGGCGAGCGCTGAAGATCGATTGACTCGGGATTGATTTTACGGCAACCAGTCAGGCCCGCGACCGGTGTGACCACAGGTGCAACCTTTCTTGAATCTTGTTCTAAGCAGCATCTTGGTCGCTCCACATCCGATGGGACTGCAGAGCAGAGACTCAGCGCGATCCCAAGCTGCTACATGCCGCTCTGCGACCCCAAGAAATCCAAGTCATCTTACATAGCAATGTGGCTCTGTAGAACTTGAAGACGTAGTCACACTGGTCACTCCCGCTCCCAGGTCACACCCCGGTGACTGACTGGTGCCCCACAAGGATCCCCACACTTACGTCCTCTCGGCTCCGCGGACCCGAGTCGGCCGGTCGAGCTTTCCATGAAATCTCTCTTGCGCAAGGCTGTGACCTTATACATACACCCAGATACACTCCGTATGACTCGGGGGTCGTTGGTTGTATCTACGTCCCTTCTCGACAAATGTGGGACTTTTAATAATCCGGCCGTGTGCTGGGCAGAATGTACGACGCTGCTAGGACTGGCAGCAACTGCCGCAAATCCTCTTGCGTAATCGGGGTCGCCACACTAGTGCCGACCATAGCCGCAAAGCCAGTTCCGATTCGCTCTTCCCTTGTACATGTTGCACAATTCATCCTTCTGTCGAGCGGGCCAATATGGAGACTCTCAGCGTCCCTATGATGACCAGGTCCTCGTCTGTCTCCTCCGGACAGGATGCGGGCGAGGAGAAAGACGACGCGATCCCGAAACCCGCCGCAACGCGCCGGGTCTGGAAACCGGTAGAGGATGAAGCGCTACGGGAGGCCATCAAGCTGTTTGGCAGTCGTACCGGCCCCGCTTCAGCTTGGCCTGCAATCAGTCGACACGTCTCCGTGCACGGTGGTCGCACGAACAAAGTAGGCTCATGCTCGAATTGCCGCTGATAACAGGACTGCCGCAAACGATGGTTTCATACGCTTGACCCCGCTCTGAAGAAGGGGAGATGGACGCGTGAGGAGGATGCTGCTCTGCGCAAAGCTTTTTCTGAAGTAGGCACTTCGTGGAAGGAGATGGGTAAGTGCTCAATGAGACGCAGAGCTCAAGATAGCGCTGTATGTGCCGGGGCGAACGGATGAACAAGTTGCCAAGCGGTGGCGTGACGTTCTCTCCCCCGATCTTGCTCTCAACGCGCCATGGACGCCTGACGAGGATGCTCTGCTACTGCGGCTGTTCAAGGACCTCGGTCCGAAATGGACTCTCATATCAGACTCGTTCGCTACGCGAAACGGCATCGCAATTCGGAACAGGTTCAGATCGCTCCGGAAGAGTCAGACAGGTATGTTGATGCACAGGACTTTGTTGACTGGCCAGACAACATGCAGCCAGGTGTATCCCCCATATCAGAAGCTCCCACCACGAGCACAATGATGACCACGTCATCATCCGAAAACCCATTCTTTCCCCACCTGCAAATCGATATCGCCTCAGATCCAAAGAACAGCCACGATATGTCTTTCCTCGATGAGATTCTCGGCTCAAACAACATGACATACCCCTCTATATCGTTCCACCACGATGACGCGGAGCTTCTTCCGGATGTCGAGGATGCACAGGACCAATCATGGTTCGACACGTTTTACGCCATGCCACCAGCCGCGCAAGGTGTCGACGATCACACTCATCTTCACTCTGTGGGATCCCTTCAGTCGCACGACCCTCCATGGCTTGCCCCATATTTGATGGACGAATGGCTACCTGATGACGCGACTTCCTCGCTGCTGCCGGTGAATGTGGCTGCGTCGGACAACGGCGCTTCATCCTCGTCCACGACCGACTCCTCGCCAGCTATAGGGAATGTCTGGGGTCTTCTCGTAGCGCTTGAGAATGGCAATGAGTCTGTCCACGTGTCAGCGAAACTGATTCGTCAGTTGTTGTCGGATGCGGCGAAGAAGGGCGCTTAGATCTGTGAGTGCGCGGAATACCTGCATAGTCACACAATAGAGCTGATAGTCAGGTTGGTCAAATGTGGAAGCGTTGTACAGTCACCCATATACGCTTGGAAGCGATGTCCAATCAGCCATAGCTCATCCACAATATGTCCGACACCATCCTCCAACCGCGAAGCGATATATAAGGAAGTTGAATGAGATCGAGAGTGAGCCGGTAAGAATTTTCATGTGAGTAAGTGTCGAATCCGAGGTAACTCAATAATATGTCGGCTAAGTCATCAGTCGGGCGGATGCCACGCCGCGAGGTCGAACGCCAAATCCTCGTAAAGTGTTCAGCACCGCTGGTACTCCTACCTAAGGGTAACCCTCGCTGATCAACATGTGGTGACCACGTTGAGTTCCGGGGGATTTATCCCTGCCGGATTTCTGTATCCACTACTTATGTAGAGCTGTCCATGCAAGTCCTTGCGATCATCAGAGTACATCACTGAGCCCGATGAGAAGAAGAGAGTAGCTTCGCAGCAAGGATGCTCCCTCCATGCCCCTGGCCATGACAGGGCGCTGCAGTATCAATGACACGTCATGCAGATCATCTGTACTCATCCATGCTGGACGAAGACATCTTTGCCTCTACACTGACACCAGCTCGCTACTATCCCTCTCTTGTCGTGTCCACAATCCCCACTGGCACCGTTGGAACACCCTTGCGCCGAACTGACATACTCACACCACTTCGATGGGAGGCGAGCAGGGCAACAGCCCGCCGAAGAACAAGGGAAGATTCCGGGACATCGCCAACACTCCGACGTCCTGCCGAGAAACAACCCCGGTCCCCAGGCGCCCAGATAACAGTACTAACTTTGCGCCGTGGTCTGCGGGTGAAGTGATGTTCCATTTGAACCGTTCAACAAAAGGGCATCACCGAGATTTCGACCCACCGGCTCCGGACGGCTCCGGAGTCCGCTCCGGTCCATGCGCCAAGTCTTCGCCACCATTCGCTCGTCCAATTCATCACATTATATGCCATGCAGAGTCCACCATCCCCATGGTCCCCCACACTCAATCTTGTCGACCATACACTCACCATGACTACTACTGAGAAGGACATCAACCCGGCTCAGCCACAGCCCGCTTTCGCGAGGGTCGACTCCAAACATGACATCGATATGGTGGAGAAGGTGGAGGCAGAGGCGCTGCCAGAGGACACCATCATGATGTCGCCGTTCGAGGATATGAACATTCGCAAGACATGGTCGGTGTTCCGCAAGTGCGCTCTTGTGTGCTTCATCGCGTCTTTTTCTGCTGCTGCCGAGTGAGTATGGGTATGGGTGGCCACGATGCTCAAGCTGAAACATATCAGTGGATACCAGATCGCTCTCACCGGTAGTATCATCGCCTTCAGGGGGTTCGTTCTGCAATACGGCGAGGGGCTCAGTCCTGCGGGTGCCGTAATTCTTCGAGCGGACCATTTGGGTGAGTGCGATCTTCGCCATGTCTGACAACGCTAACTATGCAGCTGCTTGGGGTGGTATACAGTCTGCTGGTCAAGGTAAGCTACCTGCTGGCTCTCCTAATCATCAGGATTCGCCATGCTGTCACAGCACTTCATCGCCGACAGATACGGCAGAAAAGCATCTTTTTACCTCCTTTGGTGTACACTTCTCATCGCTGTCTGTCTGCAAGCCTTCGGCACCAACTGGAAGACCTGGCTCGTTGCTAAGCGTAAGTGCACATCCAGCTCGGCTGACAGAGACCAGTTTTCAGCGGCTACGGCGTCGGGAGTGTTCAATTCATGACTGGGATGTATATTTCAGAATTATGTCCCGCTCGCATCAGGGGGTACGTCACACAGCTCGTCGTACGCTTACAGCAGGTTCCTCTTGATTGGGTATAGCTTCAGCTACGGCTTTGGACAATTATTCGCCTCAATCGCACTCAAAATCGCTTCGGACAGAGATCCCCTAAACTTCAAACTCCCGATTTACACGGAATTCGCCATGATTGGAATTATGGCTGGTATTTATGCCTTCATTCCCGAGTCCCCCTACTGGTGCGCTGCGCGGGGTCGACATGATCAGGGTATCAAGATCATACGCTTTCTCAATGGCGGTATCGAAGGATATGATGTTGAGTATCATTACGGCATTATCAGGCGATCGGTGGAAAAGGAGGCTGCGTTTCAGAGGCAACAATTTGGGGAGGGCAAAGGGTTCTTGCAGGAGTTGGCGAATGTCAAGGAGGTCCTCACTGGTATCAATGGGGTATGTTCCCTATCAGTGAGAAAAAAAAAATCCGCTAATAACCAGTTCCGCACTTTAATCGCTTTTTGGCCGGCATTTTTGCAACAACTCGCCGGCCTTGCAGTGGTGAGTCTACTAAGACAACAATACTGCTAGTGTCTCAGTTGACATTACAGTTGAGTGGCTATTCCTCATACTTCGCTTCCATCGCTGGATTTGCCGACCCATTTTTGTTTTCACTGCTTTTGGCGTGAGTGAGACCCCGATGCAGGCCAATCGACATCACGAATGCTAACTCTCTAGGCTTGTCGCGCTCGCCTGTACTTTAATCGAAGCCTCCCTCATCGATGTCATAGGTCGACGAAACCTATTCCTCGGTGGCGCCATCGGGTGCTGGTGCATGTGCTTCACCGTCGGCTGCATGTCGCTACCTACCAATCGGTCCAAAGCTGTCGACAACCTCACCCTCTTCTTTTCTCTCATGTGGCGAGTCGGATCTACGCTTCTCGGCAACTTGGGTTGGTCTTTCGTCGCTGAGACCGGCTCCAGTCGGCTACGTGCGAAGACGGCTGGCATCGCGGCATTTGGAGGTGTCGCTATGGGCCTCATCTTCAACACCACTGTCCCTTATATGCTGAACCCAATTGGAGCGTGAGTTTTCTGAATCTTGCTGTTGCCTTTGCGTTTTCGAAACTCGTGTAGATATCTTGCTAATCAACTCAGTAACTGGGGCTTGAAGACTGCATTCTTCTTCTCTGGCATCTCTGCGCCTCTCGTCGTCGGCTCGTTCTTCCTCATCCCCGATACCTCGCGTCGCACCCCAGCTGAACTCGACGAGATGTTCCGCAAGAAGATCCGACCCTGGAGGTAGGTTTTTACGTCTAAGCTTGTATTGCGACTCGAAAACTCATTTCCGCAGGTTCAGGTCGTATGTCACTGACGCCAAGAAGGCCCTCGACGCTGAGAAGGCTCGCACAGGCGAAACGGATCCCGCGCGGGTCCTGGCTCAGTCCTGAGTGGACGACCGTAGCGCTTCGACTGCGGCTCTTGATGGTATCTAGATTCTGGGAGTTCGTACTATGAGGGATTTTGCCGTAGAACAATTTGAGATTGGGATATTGTAGAACATGTCATGAAGTGTAATGAGTATCTCCCGTCATCGTAGGCAGCTCCGTGATGAGCCGCAATGGCAACATGTCTGGCAGCGAACCGACCCCTGACACCATGAAACGCAATGAAACACGCATTCCGGCACACAGCTCACCTGTGTCAGGGCATACCGGACCGGGTCCGGTCTGCGGTAGAAACCTGCGCCGTGCCAGCACCATGACCACTCTGCATGCTCAGGTCAGTCATTGCCAAATGGTATCGCGAACCGACCTACCCCAGCAGCATTCCCGGCGTAGCTCAAAATGTCACCACCGACGGCCTGGACAGATCCTTCCACGGGTCACAACATCCGGCGGCTTTCCACAGAGGCGGGCACATCCACCTTGTACTTCAACTACTCCTCTTTCACCCCTAGCGGCGATTACATTGTGGTTTCTACTCCCACCGGCATCTCTAAAATATCACTCTCCACCTTCCACTCATCCCAAATCATCGCCATATCCACTCCCTTCAAACTCCTCTTTACCGGCCGCAAAACACGCACCGCATATTACTCCCTCCAGGCGGACTCGACGCAAGGCTATACTGCCAAGACCATCTGTGCGGTGGATATCGACTCTGGAGAGTCCAGAGTGGTATGCGAGGTGGAGAAGGGGAATGTACAGGCGCTCAATGCGGACGAGACACTACTAGCCGGGGTCGACATCGACCTGCCACCCGACGATCCTCGTATCACAAAGCTCCAAATCTCTCAGCCCCGAGATCCCCGTTTCGACCAGGTGGACTTTCGTGCCAAATGGCCGGATAGGACAGACATGTGCTACGCAGATGCGAAGGAGGTCGGGCTGGATGAACGTCTCGAGGCGGGGATACCGATGAAGCTTTTCGTCATCGACACCACCACCGGCGTTCGACGCGACATCTACGAGTCCACGGATTGGCTCAATCACCTCCTCTTTTCCCCTACCGACCCCAACGTGCTCATGTTCTGTCACGAGGGGCCTTGGCATAAGGTCGACCGGATGTGGGTCCTACGCCTTGACCAATCATCTCCCCCGGTTAAGGTACACGAGAGAGAGATGGGGATGGAGATTGCTGGGCATGAGTGGTGGTCGCATGATGGGCAGACGATATATTACGACCTTCAGACTCCCCGCGGTCTAGTCTTTTGGCTCGCATCCTACAACATCATCACTGGCGAGCGGACTCGCCATCACCTCAAACCCAATGAATGGTCGGTCCACTTCAACTCCAGTCCGGTAGCCGATGTCTTCTGCGGTGACGGATCCGACGACACCATGGTCTCACACGCCTCCGATGCCACCTGGCTCTACCTCTTCACCCCTCGTGCGGTCCCGGACGTTGCTGGCATCCGAGCTCGTAATGCCGATAAACTTGTCAAACCTGGATATCTCGAGGCGAGGCGGTTGGTGGACCTGTCAGAGCAGGATTACCGGTTCGAGCCGAACGCCATGTTCTCGCCGGATGGGAGGTGGATCATATACCGGTCGAATGTGGGTGGGGAGAGACACGTTTACGCAGTTGAGGTGGAGAAGCGAGCAGACGGCGCTGGGGAGGGTAAAGTGTGAAGATGGACATTGTGCGAAGTTTTAGCTAGCCGGTCAGCGGTCCCTTCGTAGCGTAGATTAGCCTAGCCTAGGTAGCATGAGATACTCAAGTTGACCGCTTACCTCCTGGTAGTCTTCCCCACTCCACCAAAGTGGGGGCACCCGACTCGGCCCGAGCTTTACCGGAGCTCGCAGCTATCTGATTCGCTTTTGCGGTTTGACGTACATCTAACTCAGTACTACTTGTCATCATGAAAGGAGTCGTCATCCAAGGCGTTCGCACAGTCGGCATCGAAGATGTCCCCATGCCTAAAATCGAGGCGGACACCGATGTCATACTCAAAACTCGGCTATCAGGACTCTGTGGTGAGTTTTACTCCGCTCATGGCTGTACTTCGCTTACGCCGCAGGTTCTGATCTACACAGTTATCGACAGACGGATCCGGGCACCGGTCACACAATCGGACACGAGATTGTCGGCGAGGTCCATGAGGTCGGAGCAGCAGTCAAGAAGTTCAAAGTGGGGGATATTGTTGCTTCCCCGTTCGCCTCGAACTGCGGTGAGCTACTCCCTGGTGGTTGAACGAAGCTGATCATCAGGCCAATGCTGGTACTGCAAGAAGGGGTACACGGCAAGGTGTTCGCAAGCCCAGCCATTCGGTAGTCCCAGTCTGAATGGCGCTCAGGCGGAATACGTACGACAGCCCCTAGCGGATGCGGCGCTTTTCAACATCCCCGCTGGGATTCCAGAGCATCTCATGTTGTTGCTGTGCGATATTCTACCTACAGGATATAGCTGCGCATATCACGGGCGGAGACTGTTGGACGAAGACGATGACAGGGAGATGACTGAGTCGATGGATGCGGTGGCCGTGGTCATCGGCTGTGGCCCAGTATGTCCACTGCGCTGGAGACTGCTCGATCTGACGATTCAGGTTGGACTTTGTTGTGTTTCATCTGCCAAGACCATGTTCAAGACAGTCTTTGCGACCGATCCCTCACCACAACGTCGCGCTCTCGCTGAGAAACACGGTGCTATCGCCCTGCCTTTGGAAGAGCTCCAGGCTGCGGTACTTCAAGCGACAGATGGACGGGGCGCAGATGCTGCTCTTGAGCTGGTGGGAAACGAGGCTGCGCTCAAGACTAGCATGGATCTAGTCAGACCATTCGGAGTTGTGTCATCCATCGGAATGCACATTAAGCCTTTGACTCTTTCTGGGGAATACCTCTACACCAAAAAGTGAGTCAACGGCAGTCAATTACCCCTTCCCGCTGACAGCTCCAGTATCAAGCTGCAATTCGGAAGGTGCTCTGTCCGACGATTCTTCCCCGGTGCCCTCAAGGTCTTAGAGGCGAATCGGAATCTGTTCTCAGATTTCATCGAGCATCGAATACGGTGGGAGCAAGCGGCTGAAGTACGTCATGTCTATAGGCGAGCGATTGACTGACATTCAGTGTTATGCTCTATTCAACGATGGAAAGATCTCCAAGACTGTGTTCGTCGCCGATCATCTGCCGCTAGATCATCAGTGATTGCCTCGGACGTGAGTCCTGTAGTAAAGTCCTGGATGCAACCAGTCCCTCCAGACAGATGTGCCAGAATCATACAAGCTGGAGATCTAGACCATTTCGCTACATCATATCGATACCTCTAAGATCCACCTAACCCTCATCACCAAGATCGACATCGACATCACCCAACGACAAGGACGTAACTGACGGCGTTGTCCTACTGATTAGTTCTTAGCTATTGGCTGAACTTACGTTGATATCTTTCACTGGTGTCAGATGGATGAGTCCTCTCGTGAATGGCGCTCCGGACGCGGTCACCTCGACATCTTCCCCAACTGATACCTTGTCCTCCTTCGATCGCCTGCTGTCGTACATCTTCAATCCAGTGAAGAGAGAGTGCGGTGATCGATCATTGATGGATTTGCCAATCATTTGACGGTTCACCCTAGTGATAGCTGGAGCTGTGTCGGCAAGGAGGGTCAGGACGCTAAAGTGTTAGCTGGAAGCATTTCAGGCACCTACTCCATGTCGACGAGTATCGAGCTGTAGCGATCTTTGGGAGTGGCAGTGGGATATCCTACCGATAAGCTCAAGTGCGATTGGTGACCGGTGAAACGTCAACTCACCCAGGAAGTCTAACAGGGCAGGCGTGACATGTGATATCTTGCGATCATTTGCTCGCTGATAGTCAGCCCAGGCCCTTCAAAGGCGGCATCGGACTTACGAAGATGATTATTTTGGAGTATACGGAAGCAACATTCTCCATGTGGTCTCTCACTGGTACATCGACTTCTTGCTTAAATCCCTGGGTGTCTTCCTCGACAGTGGGGCTCATTGGGGTGGTCCCAGATTTGCCATGGTCCAAGCTGCGGAGATCAGCCGAGTGTACTGCTGAGAATCTGGAGAAACGTACGGAGCGGCCTTCTTCACAGACTGGGAGCTCCTCCGCGATTTCAAGTCGCTATACCATCGCTGCATCTTTCCAGACGATGCTGGCTCATTCCTCGGCTCCGGCGACACGGAAGGCAGAAGTGAATTTCCAGGTATCGGAGATTGGAGCGCAGCGATCTGACGGAGCACTGTCGGAGTCTTGGCCTCTTTTCCAGCCTAGTGATGTGTAAGCAGATGACCGACATTGCTGTAATGGGTTCACTCACCGCAGACAGAACATCCTGACTGAATTCAATCTTCGTTGTTTCGAGGTCTGACCGACCTCGCCCCTTCTGAGACATGCTCATCAACGCTTCGAAAGTCTCTCTTGAGGTGAGGGCGCGGTTGACCTGCATGTCAGCACGAGGCAAATGCAGGCACTCACATTGATCTGCGCTCCCAAGAAGTAATCTACTTCTCCAGCAGCATTGCGTAGCGGGATCTTGTAATCAGCTTGGCGAGATCACTCAGCATACCATGGTCAACACTGCATAGTCAGCCTCCGAAGTGGTCCGAAGCGTTTAACAAACTCACAATTCCAAAATGGTTTTCCAGTCCGGCTATAGTTCAGCAACAGTGATGAATGCTCCTTCCCCGCCTGTACCGCCTCTATGTAGGTCAGCACCGAACATCCTTCGATCCATACCCTTCAACAGGCGTACGGCCTCGGGATCGGTGCCCGGTCCCTGGAGAAAGCGGCAATTCCGCCCGACAAGACGCTTTCTGGGATACTCTGATAACTCGCAGAAGCCATCGGAGACATATACCAGCTGAACCATCAGCGACAGGCTCAACATGTCAGTCGGCAACTTACTGGACAGTCACGCTGCCGAGGATCGGCTAGACCTGGACATGATCAGCGCATTCCTTTCTCAGACTCACAGAATATCTCGCCCAGATCACCCCGGTCTGCCAGATCGGACAATGCACCCAAGCACGCACTCGCTTGCTCGTTCTGCGTAAGCAACGTCATTCCTCGGTACCTACAATCTTGCCGGAAATGAAGCGTTTGAACTCTCTGGAGTACAATCTGCTCAGGGCTTCGTCCTCAGCTGTACTCATTGCTAGTACCGCGGATGATAGAGCTGGCAGGCACTGTGATGGACTGGCGGCGAAACTGACAATCAGCTTTAGCGCCTTACACAACATACCCTTGAAAAGCAGCATTGATGTTGGGTTGATCGAAATATGTAGAGTCAAGACCCTGACTAATGGCCTGACTTTCAGCGATCGCTCAAAGCATTCGAAAGCGTGACTCACCTTGATCTCCTGCATGAGGACCGTCTGAGCGCGAACATCTTTGTAGTAACGCAGTAGCGCCGCGGATCCAGGCTGACCCTCCTCGTCTATCCATTCTGTAAACCGCACCATACCCATCTGCCGATCAGCTTCCCCCTCGAGATGACCAACGCGGAGACAGCACGTACCGGAGCATCCAACAAATTGCGGAGCTTCTCCCTTGTAACTAGGTCCAGCAGTTCTTGGTCTTGCGCCGAATTTACGCCCCGAGTGATCGGCTCTAAATTTTCAGCTACACAAAGTAGATGGCATGCAGTATACTCACCGCTCGTGCGCCCCGCATCCTTTGCGCTCAGATCAGGGAAATTCGGTATGTCCATAATTTCGGCCAACGACATTTCCTGCTTATCCTCCCAAGACGTAAACGCCGATCCTAAGAGACGGACAGGAGGGACAGTATCATAAGCGCCACCTGTCACACCGCTCGCCGAGTCCTTGTTTGCTGGATTGTGCGCGACATCAGGTATCGGAGTGCCGCTCTTGCTCGTCACGCGAGCTGAATCATCCTGCTTTCGATCGAGAATCGACATGGTCGTGGTGATGGTTAAATTGACCTGGCTTGTGAGTCGAGCTAAAAGTTGGTGTGAAATTCGAGGACCGTTGACGTTTAGATATGGGATGATGAGTAGTGTGGCTCTGACATGTACGCTGTTTACAGCAAACACAGAGCAACAGCAAAAGTGCGGAAGGCGGACGCGAGAGAATGGCTGACAGACGGCAGACCCCGCCCAGCAGGCACGGATCGAAACATATTACGGCATGGATGATCTGCAGGCACGAGTGCCATGGCCATTGGCCGCTGTGCTTCTATGACAGGACGGATGCGGAAGGTTCTAACTTACATTCATTCTGCCTCTACCAGCTCCGACTCAGGTGGGCGTAAGTAAGGTGATGTGAAGCACGCCTCTCGTCATCTCGGGTCAAGAGCTGTATGGTTCCCTCAGCGTCGTCATCGGCGCTCGCGGCAGCAGGGTATGCCAGTGCTCCTTAGATGGGACTGAAGACGCGCTCTCCCGAGGCTGTAGTCAGTGCAAAGCAACAGTCTATATGTCGCCTCACTACATATTTAGTGGCTGGCTCGTGATGCTGAAGAAAGCAAGGTCATACGTATAATGGACTATGGTAGTGCGCATTTCTGGACCCTGATGCTATGACAGATGGGGGCGAATGCCAAGACCATGGTGAGAACTGATGGAACTGAACTGATCAGAAGTCTTGGAATGAAGAGCACAATCAACAGCTTACACCGAGGGACGTCCTCTCTACCTTTACCCCACAACAAGTATGTAATTGGTGACATTGTCCTACGCAGATGAGCCATGAAATTACGCACAGACGAAACAACTTACATTGATTTCTTTAACAGGTGTAAGGTGCAGCAGACCCCTCTTAAAGTGTGACCCCGAGGCCGTGACTTCTGCGCCTTGCTGTACCACCGCTGTATCCCTTCGCTTCCATCTGTCCTCGTACATCTTCAGACCGGTGAAGAAGGAATGGGCCGAGTGCTCGCTGATTGACTTGCCGACGAGTTGTCGATTCGCTTTGGTTACGGCTGCTACGGTACCTGTCAAGAGACTGAGAACGCTGCTCATCAGCCAAAAGACATTGTGGGTAGATTGATAACTCACTCTTTCCCGATGAGGTTGGATTTGTTTCGATTTTTGGGTGTGCGGGTCGGATGACCTGAACTTCAGCTCTGGCAGCTGGATATGTGTATGTCGACTCACCCAAGAATGCTAGGAGAAGCGGAGTGACGTGAGTGATCTTTCTATCACAAGCGCGCTGCTCGTCAGCAGGCTTCACAGCTAAAAAGCGAAGACTCACGAAAACGATGATTTTGGTGTACACCGAAGCGAATTTATCCATGTTGTCCCTTGTTGACGAATCAACCTGTTGAAGACTTGGATTGGAGCTTCCGTCGATACTCGAGCATCCATACTCGGATCTGTCATTGTCAGCTCGGTTTATGAGATTCACTCACGATGCACCTCTTGACAAGCTCCTCATGCTTTTCCGAGACCTGATGTCGCTGTACCACCGCTGCATCTTGCCTGGTTGCTCATCCACCAGACTCTCAATGCCTCCTCCAAACTTGACGTGATCAGAGCTGGATGGTCAGCCTTGGAATTAATTCTGGTCTAGTATATATGTGAACTCACGACATTGCCCTATTCATCTTGCTCACGCTTTTACGCCGCTTCGACTCGCTCTGCCACCACTGAAGTCTTCCACTCGATGGGCGAGGCTCCGTCGACGGTGGCATGGGTGATGAGGGAGCTTCGATTGGGACCGTCGCTCCGTTCGGCTGCAAAGCAAGCACTTGGCGAAGTATCGCCGGTGTTCTAGCTTGCTTTTCCGCCTACAGGGAACTTAGCGGTTGTCCAGTAGTGCTGATGGGGAACTCACGGCCGACAAGACATCCTCGCTGAACTCTATGCGCGTAGAGTCAAGGCTGGGCCCTCTCCCCGTCTCTGACATCCCTGTTAAAGACTCAAAGTTCTCTCGTGTTGTAAGTGCTTGGTTGATCTAAGAGGTCAGATGCTGGCACAGATGTGACACATGCATTGATCTGAGCCCCCAGAAAGAAGTCCACCTTGCCTGCCGAGTTACGCAGTGGAATCTGTATTTCAGCATCATCAAGGCCTAGTCTCATACCATAGCAAGCACTTTAGAGTCAGTGAATCAGTCCCTGGCGGTAAACCTACAATTCCAGAATGGTTTGCCTGTCCGCGTATAATTCAGTAACAAGGATGTATGCTCTCGGCCTGCCGACACTGCTTCTATAATATAAGCTGGGAGTCTGTACCGGACATACCTCTGAGCAGACGGACAGCCTCGGGGTCGGTGCCCGGACCTTGCAGGAAACGGCAGTTTCGCCCAATAAGTGTTGATCGAGGGTATTCGGACAGTTGGCAGAACCCATCCGAGACGTACACTAACTGCAATTGTTCAGCTACTATCCCCTCAATGTTGTAGGGTACTTACTGGGCAGTCACGCTGACGAGGGTCCGCCATGCCTGGCGTTCAGCTCCATAATTACTCAGACTCACAAAAGACTTCGCCAAGATTGCCTCGATCAGCGGGATCCGGGAACGTACCCAGGCACATCCCAGCCTGTTCAGTCTGATCATCATTAGCAAGAATCCCGTGAAGCCGCTTAGACAACTTACAATCTTATCGGAGATGAAGCGCTTGAACTCCCTGGAGAAGAGCTTGCTCAAAGCCTCCTCCTCTGCCGTGCTCATAGCCAAGACAGCCGATGACAGAGCAGGTAAACTCTGCGAAGGGCTGAATGAGAAACTGGAGTTTAGCTCGACTCAGCCATATCGCTTACCCCTGAAAGATTGCTTCGATATGCGGCTGGCCGAAATAGGTGCAGTCCAACCCTTGACTAATTGCCTGATCAATGAGTGCAGGTTCGCATACAGTGCTCACTTTGACTTCTCGGACAAGGAGCGTCTGAGCTCGAATATCCTTGTAGTAGCGCAGTAGAGCCGCTGATCCAGGCAGACCCTCTTCTTGTATCCATTCAGCGAAACGCGCCATTCCCGACTGCCGGTCAGCTTAAGGATAGTGGACAGCTCGCCGCACTTACTGGATCGTTCAAAAGCTCGCGCAGCTTCTCTCGGGTCACCAACCCGAGGGTATGTTGTTGCTCTGCAGGTTTGACACCCAGGGAGATTGGCTCTGCATCGTCAGCCACCGTGATGTACTCTTCCAAGCAAGATGCAGGACTTACCACTCGTGCGCTCCAGTCCAGGGGTCGTCAAATCGGGGAAGTTTGGGATATCCATGATTGTCGATAATGTCACCACCCACGCCGAGAACGTCATATCCAGGGACGCATGAACACCCGACTTAGCGCTTGGATGATAGACCCCTGTCACGTAGCTGGATTGGTGGGCCGGGATATCGAGAGCGTCTTGAAGTGCCTGAAGGCTCTGAGTGCTAGCTGAGGGTGCTTTGAACGCATCGGGTTGCGAGTAGGCCGACGCGGAGGCGGTAGCGGTTGATGCCATTTTGATTGTTGTTTGGCGACTGGGCCGATGAAAAGAGAGCGACTTTATGTTGGTGAGTACGAGGAGCTTCTGTTGGCTCCGCTTGTGGGGAACCGAGAAGCGAAATGCACGTAAACTCACACTACGCATTCTTCTCTGAAACACGATCTCAGGGAAGCGTCTCACCTGGACGTGTTCATCATGTGTTGTCCCATCAGGCACGAAGCCGAAAAGCGTCATAATTAGCATCCGACTTTGTCAATGGATGTCTCAGATATGGTGGAGAATGTTGTGAGAGCGAATACTAGCGGAAGTTCAGCTTCCAATTCCGAGCTCATCAATGACAGTCGTCCGATTGTACAAATAGTGAAGGCAGATCTGACGAGAATCGCGTAAGACCTGTTGCACAATTAGTAAAGTGAGGAGTTGCACAACCCACCAGTCGAATCCATACATCACGCAGCCCCTACCCTCTGAGCTTCCCGCAGCAGCACGCCGCCCACCTCTCCCAAAGTCTCCACCACTTGGATTCCCGCATCCTGCCAACACTGCTTCTTACTTCTCGCAGTTTCCGTTGGGTCCCACCATACCGCACCAGCATGGCCGTACATCAATCCTCGCTCCGTTTGCACCCCAGCCACGAACCCGACTACAGGTTTCGGCACCGTCCCTTCAGGAAGTGTAGCCAGATAGGCTCGGTACACCTCTGCAACTTCCTCCTCCATCTGTCCGCCGACTTCACCAATGACGCATATGACTTTGCTGTGGGGGTCTGCGAGCATGAAGGAGAGCGCTTCGTGGGTACGGGTACCGGGGAAGGGGTCACCGCCTAGACCAAAGACGATGGATTGACCGAGGCCGAGTGCAGTAGTTTGTGCTGCGAGTTCGTATGAGATGGTACCGGATCGCGATGCAAGGCCTATAGATCAGCGCCGCATGAAACTATGGTGCACTTCTACTCACCTACACAACCCGGTGAGTGCACGGCCAATGGTTGGATGCCCAGCTTGACTTTGGCGTGTGGGATGATCATGCCCGGGCAATTGGCGCCAATCAGCCTGGATTTGCCCTGGCTGCGAAGTGCTGCTTGTACCTGTTTGCATGAGCGTCAATCGGACGAGCATGAGTTGTATGCACTTACCTTCAACTGATCGTGCGTCGGTACACCCTCCGCATATGCGACAATGAGTGGAACCTCTGCTTCAATGCACTCAATGATGGCGTTTGCGGCAAGCTTAGCGGGTACGAAGACGGAGACGACATCGGGTCGGAGCTGCGTCTGAGCTTCGCGGAGTGACGAGAAGACAGGTTTCGACAAGAAGGACTGTCCGCCTTTATTGGGTGATGTTGCACCAATGATGTTGGTTCCGAAATTCTGAGCGATCGCATTGTGGAATTGGGACTAGGAGCTTCAGCACTTTGAATTTGACATGCTGCATCTTCGTCGGCTGGAAGAATATGATGAACTCACAGCTTTGCCAGTGCCCATAATGAGAACTTTCGAGCCTTCTTTCACCATTATATTCCCTGCTGTTCGCTCATATTGGCCATTCTGGCTGAAAACGACAGGCGATAGTGTGGCCACAGGTTGTACCGCACCAAGAGCAGAAGGAAGAGTAGGCGACGCGCCGCCGGCGATCCGAGTTGCTTCGGTTGCAGCAGCTTTCAAATCGGGGATGTATTGTATGTTGTCGAGATCTGAAGCGCCATTGATCTGAACAATCAGCCCAGTCTCTCTGAGTGTAAAGCTTGGCCTACTATGTCTCTCGCCTCGTTCTCGCCGGTCCCCCTCAACCGGACAACAAATGGCGGGGAGGTCAATCCCGCCTCTTTTCGTTCACGCAAAAATTTCACCAGTCCATCTGCAATCAACTCCTAGATGACTGTTAGCAAGATCTTGCATCTGCTGGACTGAACTTACTGTTCGTGTCAAGCCACCGAAAGTGTTGACGAACACCACGTCAACATCCGGATCGCTCATCAACAGGTTCAAAGCCGCTCGCACATTCGCCTCGGTCGCGCCACCTCCGCCATCCAGAAAATTTGTCGGTTTCCCACCCACTACATCCAGCACGTCCATCGTTGACATGGCAGATCCAGCTCCGTATCCATAGCATCCGATATTTCCCCCTCGCCTGGATTTGTGGTAGAACAGACCTCCTTTGGCAGCCTCAGCCTCGAGAGGATGCGTTTGCGAAGAGTCAGACATGGCGAGCAGATCAGGTTGTCGGTACGAGGCAAAAGGATCTGCTTGAGCAGCAGGATCCGTCCTGGCGACGTCAGAGAGGTATACGGGCAGAGTAAGTTGGCGAGACGTACAATGAAACGTTCTCGCCAGTAGAGGTCAAAGTTCCCTTCAAGCGGAGAAGATCATTGTCACGCCATGAATCCCACATGCCTTGTATAATCTCTGCTCCAACTTTCGATTGTTCGAGGCCGAGCTCGGAAAGATGACCTTGAACCGTTGCCGGGAGGCTTGCTTCTGCGATATCCAACCGCAGTTGGATCGAGGGGCGACCGGTGCGGCTGAGCTCCAGCAACGGGGTATTGCTCTGGCGTGACGCATAGATGTGAGCCGTGCAGTCATTGGCACCTCCAGTCACCGCAGATGCCAGGTCCTACATGATCAGTCATATAGGCTGGCCGGGACGTACCTTCACCTTCCGTATCAGATCGCCAGCGGCTGAAGCTTGGAGGTTAAATTTTCGTCTCGCCAGGTGTGAGGTCACTTGTGGAATGCGCGGCCGCATGTTGGGCAGCGTGAACGACTAGGGATGTATGGTTGGGATTGATGACCATAGAGCCCTACTTTAGTAGGAAGAGGTGGAGGTATCGGCTGAGAGCGAACCGGCTTTTGTCGAAAGTCGACCGGCATGGATGGTGCCTATTTTTGGCGCGTCGCGAGGAGTATGATTCGGCCGAGAGAAACATCGTCGAGACGGATGGCTCAGTGCTGTCCCCATGGTGTTACTGTGCACCTGAGGCGGGATGCATATGCTCTCCATGGAGTGCGGTGTGCAATCAATGTGCAATTGCTATGTAGATGCCCGAGCCACGTGTTTGATCGGTTGTCCCGCCAAATTCGCCAAAGACTGCCTCCTGCAACAACAACAATGTCGGACCAGCTATACCCATACGGCAATGCCTCTGTCAATACACCTGTCGATGGTACACAGCGACAGTCATCTTTGAATGATGAAGAAGACTCATCGCGGGCGAAAAAGACGCGCTCAAAGCAAGGTTGCTTAGTCTGCCGCTCTAGGAGGGTCAAGTGTGACAATGGTGAATTTCTCTTCAACCCACTCTAGGTGATGATATCACGCTGATACCTATAGCTCGGCCTCATTGCGAGAGATGTATCAAATACGGTTCTGAGGTGAGTGTACGCTAGCAATCGTCTTGGCCGCTGAGCTGATGTCAGTGCGCTTACGCCGAGCTCAAGCGGTTCGACCCCCTCGCTGTATCTTCGAAGCTTGCGAGTCGGCACAAGAAGACAAAAGCAGATGGCCCCTCGTCGGTCTCGCCAGCTGGCCTGATGCAGCTTGCTTCCACGCCATCGGCAACGAATCCTTTGACTCCCCACGATGTCGCTATTGCTCGACAAGCCGATTTGGATGCCAGTCAAGATCAGCGGGTTCGTGATTTGGTCGATCTGGGATACCTGGCGACTGCACAGTCGAGCATCAGTCTCGAGCAAGAGGAAGCAGCGGTGAACATGCCCCACATCTTCACCATTGAAGAGCTCATGACATTCTTCCGTCAAACCCAAATGGGGTCTTATTATCGACAACCGATTGAGCCGCCAGATTTCCTTAAGCCGATCTTTCCTGACCCCGATGATCTCCGTTGTGTGAGTCTGCGACACTGTTCAGTGACTGATAATAAGTTTCATCATTGCGTGACCTACTCCTTTTCTATCTGCGTCACTAGAGAGGAATTCAATCCCTGGGTCCAACACATAGCACCGCTCTTCATCTTTCCAGATGGAGGGTCACCGCTTTGCGCGGAGGCAGTCAGATGCGCCATGCTTAGTACTGGCGCCGCTCATCTTTCATAGTCCGTTTGAACCCACACCTGGCTCATATGAAGCTGACCTCGCAGTCTTGAACACCGAAATCCCTCATCGGCTGATGACGGCAGCCGTTGGAGAGGGCTCTCCGAGCGATATCGAGTACAGGTTGTTCGGCTGCTGAGGCAAGCGATGAATGCAGAGCGAGAATACCTCTCCGATTCGTTCCTGGGGGCTACATCTATGCTGCTTATCGCTGATGTAAGTAACTGCCTGTTCTTGCTCTAACACCGCGGAGCCCGAAGCGCTGAGATATCAGATCCTATCGACCCGTCTTGAATGGCGCGAGATCCACCGCATGGTTCGCAAGAGCGTCATCCGCCGCGGAGGCTTGTCAAATATGCTATTTGGCTCAGACAAAGCCGCGCCGGAGACGCCAAGCTCGTTGAGGAAGTACCTGGTCGAGCAAGTTGCGTTCCTAGAGCTTATGGGTCAGTTTGTCATCCTGGATTCATACACCTTATACTGAACCACTCAGCTGCCTATGTGTGTCGAGAGGTCCCACTTCTGATGTTGGGCGACATGGCATGGTTTGATAAACTGGGTGAGCTCGCCGTTGGGGATGAAACGGTCAGTGTACGCATACAATTGTCTGGACGTTAGGCTAATTGGCAGGCCGAAAGCATTGAAGCGACATTCGGTGTCCATCGCTCGATATTCCACCTTACGACCAGTACCGCAATCTATCTCGGTCGAGCCGCTCGCGATCGCACCAACGAGTACTATCTTCTTGCGCCTCTGTCATCTACGCCCCATCCCCTACCTCCGCAAACGACCGAATCAGGCCAGAAAGTCCTTCTCGACCTCCAAGCTTGGCGGACGACTGCCCTACCCGCATTGTCGGGCGCGATCGATCCCAGGACATACACTGGAAGTATGGCGTATTGGCACGTCTGCATGATCCTTCTCCTGAGAGATCTCGAGGCGAAATCGAGGGATGATGAGGCGGTGCAGGCGAGTGCAAGGGAAGTGGTGCGGCTGGGTACGGAGGCCGGCGACAAGATCGAGTTTATGATGTGGGTGAGTTGACTTTGTCTTGTTTAGGCTTCTGGCAAGCACGGCAAAGTAGCCGGAGCGACTGGGTGATCGCTTGTTCAGTCGCCAATTGCTGTCATCTCTAGGGATGCCTTCCACTCAAATTCGGGCTAACCCATGCAGCCTCTCATGGTCGCGTCATCCGTCCTCCTCGACGCCAGCCTTCGCGCCAGCGCTCGAGAGCTATTCAAGACCTTCCAGTATCAGTGTTGTTTCGAAGCAGAGGGATCATTGCGGGTTGTTGAGGAAGTGTGGAAGAGGGTGGACGAGGGCAGGGACGAGGAGGCTTGTGGGTGGAACGAGGTCATGCTGGAGATGGGGATGCCGCTACTACTAGGCTGACATGCAGTCCCTCTGGACCATACTGTTTTACTGATTCGGCCTGCACCGGCAAACCGATATGTGCGGCTTTACCTCAGCACCTACTGACGCCTCAGGCAAGTCTGAAATTTGCCTCAGCATCAGACCGACACGGCCATTTCAGACACGGACGACTCACCGATGACTATCACTCCAGCCATTTGTCCTCTGCTCGATTGTGAATCGTGCTGCTGATCCTTCAAGTGCCAAAGCACGAGGCAGACTGCATAGCCGCGTTGCCGCGGAGCACGAATGAATGGACCCGGCTGGACTAAGCCGAGCCTGTCTACCTTTCACGGCCTGAAACATGTGTTCCAGGGAGGGTGTCCTGCAAGAGTCAAAGGCGTGCTACCGACCCGAGAAGGACCAACGCTCTGGAGTGCTTCAGGTTGCATATAAAAGGGGCAAGAGAGGCAGTTAATTCTTCTTCCGCCACCCTCCATACTTCAATCACCAACGGCCTCCCTCCCTGCTACATTCTCACGGCATACCCCTCCTCTTCCTCCTACCTGGTAATCCCGGCGACAAGCAACAGACATGCCGACCCTCACCACGATGTATTCAACCATCCATGGGCTGGCTATGTTTGAGCTCAGTTTCCCCGATCAAACAGGCGACGCAGAGCTCGAGCGCCTGATGGCGCACACGTTGGCACATCGCGCCGGCCCTGCTCCGGGGTGCGAAGGTGGGGAGCTCTGCCTATCACTGGTGAGATCTTGTGTATCTTCTATCGCACCTGATCTCGAGTCGAGTGAAACAGGGAGGGATCTACTCGATGCGTTCGCAGTCGCCCTCACGGGAGGTGGGTTCACGGGACCATTGGTGGGGGGTGAATTTTCATTTCATGGGAGGCTTGACCGATGTCTGCTCTGGATTTCACTACGTCGGTGTCATCGCATCGTCGGAGCTCCATGGCGTCGTGGCGAAAGGAAGCGGAGCGATCATGCAGTCTCGATTCTCAGACAAGCCAGACATACCTACATGTATCATTTTATTTCGGTCACGTAGGGGATCTAGCGCTCATCATGAACATCGTCATACAGCTTGACCGGCCTGTATAGGCAGAGGCTTGGTCCAGGAAAGCGGATGCAAGGACCTCGCCAAACTTCTATGCATCTTAGGGGCCCAGAGACTGACCGTCTCCCTTTTCGACTTAGCAGGCAACCTGCATGCCTCTCAGGTACCGTCTACTCGGCCTTTTTTCTCCCCTTTGCTTCTCCAAGTCCCAACCACATCCCGCAGAAAAGCAAGAATGCCAAGCTGACACTGACGGTGGCTCCGTAGAATGGGTATGCGCCAGTAATGAAGCGCTTGTGCTCGTCATGGCGCAGTGGAACTACAGCGGTGGTAGTGGATGAGCGGATGAAGGTGTATCTGAGCAGGATCAGCTTTGTGCAAGGGCAGAAAAGACTCTGCCAGGATGAATGATGGGGAGTTGAGAGAGTAAGGGGTAATCCAAAATGTCTTCCGCGCCACTGCAAGATCCTCCAGCATTTTCCTCCCTCCATATATACCCGCAATAGCCCGTTATTCCAGGCAGCCTCACTTACTCTACGCTGTAGCTCAATATTCGAGGATGGAATACTCACCCAGGTCTCCAATACTCCACAACAAATTTGAAGACACCATGCCTATCAGGCGCCCTGAAACTCGCACTGTATGTTGTACCTGCTCCGCCAGTGGCCGTAGTGTTGAGTACAAGCGGTACGCGGAAGAACGGATCCAGCATGGTAAAGTCTAATTGGAGGTCGGTGGGCAGTGGCGACGAGAGGGGATCGTATTTCGTTGTGATTGGGTTGTAGGTCGCTAGCGAGATGGAGTAGGCCTGACAATCAGCAATGAACTCGAATAATACATAGTCCTGGCATGGGCAGGCAGCAAGTTCGGCACATCAGAGCGGCAATACCTCTCCTCCATCCTTGTACATTGACCGTACACCGTTTCCTAGCCTCTCTCGCTACACCTTGCCCAATGGCTAGGACGTGTCGGTAAAACTTACGACTTGCTCATTCTTCCTGTACTCGGCCTTTTCAATCTCGCCTCCGCTCTCTGACCAGTGCGTACTACCGACCACTCTGAGCACGCCCGTCTCCTGGAAGAGCCATTTGGTGAGGTCTTCGGCGAAGCCCTGATTGCCCGTACGGTGTCTGTTGTGTCAGCAAGTATTTGTTGCGATGGGGGTAAGATCCGTGATGACATGAGATCGTCCAGGTCCGGTCTGATAGCCCCATCGACCCGTATCTGCTTCCCCTCACCTCCAGCGCCTGCTCCTGAAATACTCCTCCGCTTGGACCCATTGCTGGAAGCCTCGCATAGCAAAACTCAATGCGTCCCCGACCAAGACTTGAAAGCTTGACTCACTTAACTCCCGCTCCATCTGTGACCTCTGCACCCCAGTACTCGTCTGCCATGGCAGCGCCTGCCCCCACAAATCCAATCCTGACATTGTCCCTCGTCTGGAACGCACTGACAACGCCAGCCACTTTCCCGCCCAGTACCACCTCTCCGCCCTTCTTGCCCAGCTGACTGTCCACCTCCGCCTCATCTGACACTTTCCCGTCTGTAGCCTTATCTGAACCTACATAGGAACCTCTTGGAGCAGTAAGGATCGGGAAGAGGTATGGCGTCTCGCCGAGCGAGTGGGCGATTCCACCCGGAATGACAATGGGTCCTCCGGATAATGTCGACGGTGATAAGACGGGGTTAACAGGTGAGGAAGAGATGAGCGGAGACGCTGCTGGGTAGAATAACGCGCAGGAGGGAGAGGAAGAGAGAGATGAGAAGGGGGATATGAGGGTGTTTCCGGCCGAAGCGGAGTTGTCGGTGAACTCTATGTCGTATTCTCGGAAAGTATCTCTGTTTAGGGAAGAGAGTGCTGGTGAGAGGAGGTAGAGAGTGTTGAGGCCTATCAGCTGAGCCTGAAGGACTGCCTGGGGTGATAGTGACGGCGAGAAGGCTGCGGGGTCAGCGATGGGCTTTTGGTGCAGCGTTTTAACCGCATCGGTCTGGGCGCCAGTCCGCCTCTATCCCTGCTCACAGACAAGATCCCACATCTCTCTTAGACTTCAAGACTCACTCTTCGCACTCGGTGCGTACATGACCAGGTGATCATACATCCGCTCGCCAAACTTGGTCAACTCGGCGGAGTCGTCTTTTGGTGACTTGAACGTTAGGCTGTAGCCTCTAGCTGCGAAGTATCAGCGACGTGCTCGAGCGATGATCCTCCTAGTGAGCTTCGCGTACCTTCCAGAGACGCCCAGAATTTTGAGTAGGCATCCTTATTGATGCCCTGCTCGAGGACCACAAGAACGCGGTCTCCAGTGCTGGACTTTGCGAGAGCCAGACTGAGTAGCGAGGAGACGAAAGCGATCAGGGACAGCGGTAGGCGCATTGTGAGTGCCGTGCTGTTTGTTTGGCTATGTAGCCTGACTGACTGTAGCTGTGCTGAGTTGTAGATAGTAGGCAGGTGTATGTATGTATGCAATGGGTACTGGTACGCACGGACAGTCAAAGTGCCACATTCGGGTATCGCCGCGGTTGACACTCGGCTGGGTGGGTGGGCGAAAATTGGCGCTGTACTCTATCTCTACTCCTATCTCTACCCCATCGATCAGCGAGCGTACTTTCTCCCATGTACGTCCTATGCCCCGATCAACGCTGACAGATCTGCAGTATGCCGTCCACATCCGCTCCTCCTCCTCCTCCTCAACCACAAATCCTTCTCTTCGCCCGAGCCGTTCTCGCCATCCTCGATCTCTGGCCAGCCCTCACCATCGCCGTCAAGGAATCTTGGGGAGGCCCCGAGTCTTCAGAAAAAAAGACTTGGATCGCTTCCACCTTGATCGACGAGTTCGAATCACGAGCCGTCTTCCTCCCTCCTTCCTCCTCTTCCGGACCCATACTGGTCGATCCCAAATCCGACCACCCACTAGACTTCGACGAGATTGCCGATCTGCTCTACCAGGTCATGTCGGACGAGTTCGACGCCAATCTCGAAGATGGAAGTATAGAGATCGTCGCGAGGGATCTGGGAAGGATATGGGAGGTGATCGTGCAGAAGGGAGATGTCGAGGGTCTGAGGGAAGTCGAGGTGCTCGAGAAGCGAGTGGAAGAACGAAAAGGGAAGGGAGTGCAGGCTACAAAGGGCTCAGGGCCGGATGTAGGGGATGATGGGGAGGAGTTGAGCGATGACAGCGACGATGACAGTGATGAGGAGGACGATGGGATGGAGGTGGACGAAGCGCCCGCACTTGTGCCGCGGGAACGGGTGGAGAAGGTGGTGGATGAGGATGGATTTGAGCTTGTCCAGAAGGGTAACAAGCGCAAGTAGGCAGCGGATCCCAGAAGGCGGAGGGGAGAGATGCAGGAGTCAAGAATGCATCGGCGGGCCACAAAAGGACCATAACCTCGGGACTCGGTAAACGGCTTTTCCAACCCATCACCTCTCTCCGAATACATACATCACATCGTCCATCTCCGCCATGCCAAGGTCCCACCCCTGTCTCATCGTCCACGGCACACTCTCTATCCCACTGCATCTTCAATCGATCAGCACCCGCTCCAACCCCATCAGCACATGCAACCACAATGCGCGCATCCATCAGCTCATCCCCTGAGGCAGCACCACCAATTAGAGGACATACTCCATGCCTCAACTTCGGCACACCCATCCTCAAGTTAACATCCTATGCCCGGCGATACTATCTCTGCGGCCTTGATACTGCCCACGGAAGGAGGGCGTTGAGTGGGGAACAACAGGCGGATGGTGCAGGGTCAGCGAGTAGTCCAGTCGGCCTTGGTCGTACCAAATCTTTCACTTCCTCTTTTCTCTTTATTTGCTTCTCTCCTTCTACGCCTTCTACTACCTGTCAGCCCCCAAACCTCTCTACCTCCACATCCCGCAGACACGAAACTACATCTCTCACCTCCACTCCCATCGTCTGCTATTCATCACCTTCAACCATCCCTACCCTCCTCCCTTCACTCCATATCCTCCTTCACCCATCCTCAAGGCAGAACCAGCGCGACTCCCCTGCGCACTTCTCGTGGCCCAGCCCTTGCGTCTCTTCTCCTTTCTTCGTGCTATTACAAGTGTCGAGAAGGCAGAGGAAGATGTGAGGAGGCACACGAGAGAAGCGGCGGGGTGGTCGCGCTGGATGACACTCCTTGGCGACCGTTGACTTCCTCTCCTTATCCACCTATCCCTTCCGGTACTGTCGCTGTCGCCTAATTCCCTTCCCCCTCCCACTCCTTCACCCTCTCCTCCTTCAACCTCCCGCTTCATTACCCTCTCCTTATTCCTCTCCTTCACCCTCTCCTCCTTCACCCTCCCACCCCTTCATCCTCTCCGATTTTTCATCATCCTTCTTATCCAACCCATCACCTTCTCATCAACTTGGCTACTCCCGTACGCGACGCTATGGTCACACCGGACGCTAGCACGATTGTCGCTCGCCTGTCAAACCTCCCTACTTTTCATGATCTACATTTCTCCCTCCTTCTCCCTTTCCCTCTCATCTTCTCCCCTCTTTCTAACAAGTCATCAAAGGCCCATATTCCGCGACCCGACAATCAATTGCCACTCCCCAAGCCTCTATTTTGTCTGCTATAATTTCGTATCCTCTTCGCCATGTACACCATACAAATCTTTCGACTTGCAGCTATGTACAGCAGATATTTACATACCCTCGCGCCGTCTACACCATTTGTTCACGGCGACCTGTACGCACAACTTGGGCAACGTCGGAATTCGATCACCCGGCCAGAACAAGCTGCTCACCTCATTGTCTCCTTAGCTTGTGACGCAGCACATAGCTCTTAACCAGCCGGGGCTTCACCGATGCGATTTAGGGTTATTATGCAAACCTCGATGCATTTGATTTGGACTCGACGGAGGAAGAAGCGCGATTTGTACGGAGGAAGAAGCGCGATTTGGGTGTGATCCCGGTCTGAAGTATCGGTATAGTTCGGATCCCGCCTCAGATACCACCGTGACTAACGACGGCTATGAAGTGCGCCTGCCAGGCGGTGTCGTATCCCTACTGATATCAAACCAGTTACTGACACATGTTGATCATGTACCTGAACGCAACAATGATATCCCTGGACTTGCCGCTTCCCATATATAGGGACAAGACTCACGCCGCCGACTGACCGCCCACTTCGAGCCGGATGGCGGATGCGATGAAGTCGATCATCCGGAAGCTTGAAGCCACGAAATTAGTCAAAGACGTCGTCATTCTGCATCCCACTCCCGAAGACCTTCGCCAGTTCTATCGATACCTTTTCGTGCTTCGCGTAATCAGTCGCCAACTGAGGAAATGCGAAGGTACCACCGGACGACCAGACAGCTGCGGGAATATCTGACTGGACGTACCACTCTCTCCTTGCGCGAATCTCACCGGCATGGGCGCTTGTCAAGTGGACTGTGGGGAGGCGAGCATGGCGCAGAGTTTGTTGGACTGGAAACGGGACGCATTGAGCACTCGTCCGCTTTGCAGGATACAGTCAGGGTAATGTCAAGAGGATCTGCGGTGCCGGCGCTGACTTCCCTGCAGACAGAGCGGCGACGGGTTTCGTCATCGGAACAGGCTGAGGGGTGAATTTCAGCCCACTTGAGTTCGTTTTCCATGACTTCTAGGTTTCTTGTCATCAGTGGCGGGTGGCGGGATGAATTCGTAAGAGCGCAAGGTGGCGAACGGAACGAAAGGGGGATACGCTCTAGCGCCATAAGAGACGAGGTACAAAGGAATCGTTGGTGTCGAAGGAAGTTGGGTGTCCCGTTGCCTGAACAAAGCGTGAAGAGCTTCTAGCTCTGTGGCCTGGGCCATTCCCCTTGAAATATCCCCCCGTTCCCGGTCCCATCACGGTGTGTATCAGTACTGATCACCTCAATCTTGTGCGATGTTTGCAAGACTCACGTCGACAGGCCCTCAGCACACACTCATGCCAGCCGGGCGTAAGACCTTGATATGAGTGGATGTCCTATTAGGCCGAGATGGTTCTTGACTAGCAGGCTGCGGCATGGCACTTCAGTAAATCCATGAGCGAGTGGAGATTGACTCAGCAGCATACGCGCCAGGTCGACGTCTGCGCTCCAATCGATACAAGTCCAGAGCCTGCCGTCAGTGTAGTCGTCCCCACCGGATGTCCATGCTGTGAGAAGATCCGAGCAATGACATCTACATCAGCTACTTGAAAGAGCTGGACTATAACTAAGTTTGACTGAATCAGCAGAACATACAACCCAAAGGTGTATCTATCCAGATAAACCGCAATCCCTGCGCCAATCCCTCCCAAGATGCCACAAGATCTTCCTCTCTTCCTTGACTTACGCCTAGACCTCTTGCTCAGATCCCAGCCATCACCGGGGGACTCATATTCCCCGGGATGCTCATACCCATCACAACTCCCCCACTCGACAGCCCTCCCAGACCTGTGACCCTTCCCGCAGCCGAGACCAGTCCTCTGTCAATCTCCTCTGCCTCCCTACTTTTCGCACTTCGTGCAGGTACCGGCGGGAAGTACCCGGTCGAGGCAACACTGAACTTCTTGGACGGCGCATCGAGCGGTCGAGGGGTAGCGAGACCGGATCCAGATTGGCTAGTTGATGAATGGGCGAAGTATTCGTCAAGTGAAGAGCTGGAGTGTATTCGACGCGGTGGAGATGGCATGGAAGGGCTTTGGTAAATGTCGCTGTATGGATTGGGAGCAGTGGGAGTAGTCGACGTGGTAGGAGCGCCTCCCCAGCAGAACCTGAGTATGTCAGCGATGTTCCAAAAGACTTGTGCCCATTCTTCGCTCAGCGCCAAACGACCAAAGCATGCCAGGGCACATCGAGCCAGGCGTAAACCCGCCCGGGAATGAGACTTACTGCTCGATGAAGCTGCTATAGCTAGCAATGCTATCCGAACTTTCCGAATGCCTGCTCGCTGCGAATCTACTCATATTCACCTCCGCCGGACTCGGTTGCTCCAGGCTTCGTGGGCTATCGCTGTTCTCGGTAGACGTGACGGAAGAGCCGCTGGCCACCATTGCCGGCGGAGATGGAGAGCGAGAGAGATCAAGATCGGAAGTAGTTGGAGAGAGCTCCGTGTTACGCGCCAAGGGGCTGGAGCGGGGTCGAACGTTTGATGTAGATGCTGAAGAGACGATGATGGTAGATCGATTCGAAGGCAGAGAAGTGGAGATGATGGCGGGTGATGTCCGACTTCGGCCAAGAGTGGGCCGCGTGGGCGACTTCGGAGAGCCCGACAACGGCAGAGTGCCGGACATGGTACCGGCGGATATGGATGCGATGGGACTTTCTTCGGTCGGAGGGGGAGACGGGCCCTGTACGGTCACGTCGGGTATTTCAGGGATGATGAGTGTGCGATTGGAAGTGGGTACCGGGACCGGAAGAGGTGATTCGACCTTCGCAGATGAATAGGTAGCTGGCGAGTCCGATAATACACTGTTCATACCCACTCGCGGATGCGGAGGAGCGAAGAACTCTAGGGCGGAGGAAGCGAATGTGGATTCGGGTAGACCGATCGGGCTGTATCGTGGGGAATAGTAGTCCATACCGGGACGTTCGGGTTTGTTGAATGCCGGATCCTTCTCCTTGTCGAATGCCAGCAGCCCAGTACGTACCGCCGGCAGCTCGGCCGTTCTCGTATCCGGTGATGATGACCGGCCGTCTCGAGCGCCCTTGAATGCCGCACCGAAATCGTACCGCGCCGCGAGGCCTTGGTTGGGAATACCCTGCGGCGGCTCGTTGTCGCCGGGGAGAGATGAGAAGCCTCGCCGTGGGGATCCGTTGGGCGAACCGCCAAAGCTGAAGTTCACACCGCGCTTGTTTGGTGATAGGAAGGTAGAACGGTTAGGCGATATTGGCGCAGCGTCGAGTTCATCATCCTCCGCCGTCAACCGTGAGAGCTTCTCCCTCAATCCAGCCAGCCTATCCTCATCATGTCCCCCCTTGCCTCCCATACCTCCCCACGACGACAGCTTACGTCCTCTGCTCGGCCCCGCAGCTGCCTTCTCCTCCGCCACTACTTTCCTCTCAAAGTTGACTTGGTAGTTCGCTCCGTTGTTACTATCCCACACCTCTCTTCCCTCGGAATTGTACCGGATGCACATGAACAGCGTCTTCTCCTCGATCTTGTTCATCGAATCCCCCAGCTTGATGGTGAATGCGAATCGATCATACGCTCCGTCCCGGATAGTCTCCTTGTGCGTAGCCGAGACCTCCGACGTAGTCTGCCACCAGTCGAAGGTGAAGCGTACAGCAACCCATTTGTTGAAGGCGAAATTTCGTACTACTACCACCCCGCGGATGGACTTCCGATCGATGTCGTCGAGCTGAAGGGATTCGAGTTGGAGATCAGAGTAGGTATCAGGTGATAGTGGGAAGTTGGGAAGTTTGATGGAGAGCACCTTCTTCTCCTCTAACGCCTTGGACCTGCCCGATCCCTCTTCGTCTGTCGACGGAAATGGGAACTCTTCACCCTCAGAAGTGGTGTATTGCGTTGGGGAGCCATCGCGACTGACGACCTGCGGTTTATGGTCCTTGTTGAAGAGCTTGACCCGCTCCAGCTGAGAGTCGAAGTGTACGTATTTGGGAAGATTAGGCGTAGCAGGGAGGGATTTGTACCCTCGAGCGGGGAAATCCGGAGATTGGCTAGCATCGAAAGTCTCGGAGAGGAGTGGAGACTCTGGATCGACTAGAGGTGTCCCACCTGCAGTGAGGGGACCAGCGTATTTCAGAGCGGGTCGGACGAGCTCTCCTGACTTCTTCCGGATGAGTTTGGAGGTGCAGGGTGAGCGAATGTAGGTTGAGGCTGTGTCGATTGGAGGAGGAATGGGAACGATGCTGGTGAAATCGAGCTTGAGACCGGTGTCTCTTCCTCGCCGAGGAATCGTGACAGCGTCGTCAGCGCTGATTGTTCGCATTCGAGTGGGCAGTGGTGAGGGTTTGGAAGAGACGGGATTTGCGAGTGTGGGTAGATGTGTATCAGATTTAGCGCGGATGGGGCCTCGACGAGGGAGCCCGGTCAATGGAGGAGGTGCGATTTCGGCAGATATCGAGCTACTGACAGCAGTGTCGTCCTGGAGCAGAGTCAGGCCCAATGGGCTCACTCCCGTACGCTCCGGACTATTGCTGCGGGAGTTGTTCGCGCTGCTAGCTGCGGAGCTGCTATTGGAGCCGGGGATTTCAGTGAAGCCGAACAGACGCGGCCGTCTGCCCCTGCGAAGATTGAGCTGAAGAGAGTCCGCCGCCATCGCTAGAGACCGCCGTGGAGGAGAGCGGACTTCAGGAAGAACGTGAAGCGGTAGAAGACTGGCTGGCTGGGCGGTGGTGGCATGGTGATGACGATGAGATTGGTCGATGTGAGGAGAAACCGGTGGAAGATGGATTGGAGTGGGTGATGGCGGAGTCTCTCGCTCCGGCGTTGGAGGTTGAATGTGGATGGAGCGCAGATAATCTTGCCTGTCTGGTCAGCCAGGTCCAAAGATATTTTGGCAGAGACTCACGTCGCGGCGACATTCTTTCCCAAGCTACCTTCCAATGTGTGCTCTATTCTCGATTCTTCTCCTTTGCTACTGGATCCCAAGGTCGTCCTAGCTGGAACCGGCATATTGGTGCACTCGTAATGTAATGGTGGTCAAGATAGACTGTGGGATAGTCAGCTCTATTCCATGAAGTAAAAAAGGCTCCAACGGCACTTGTTTGAGCGACTGCCAAAACACAGGCGCTAAGATGAAATCTCGGTTCGAAGGATTGCGCACTCACCAGTGGCTCCACCTCCGATCGCTCCTGCTGACCGATTCGTCGCACGAGGAGAAGAGAGCTCCCACACAGTGGATTGTAATCTGTGGCTCGCGGACGGGGGACGACGCGAGGACCTGGTAGTGATCGACGGATAACGAGAACGCGCCGGGTGGTGGTTGAGGGGTGTTTGCGGACAATGTAAGGCGGTTTTGTCTATGCACAATGCGGCGTCTTCACAGTGCCCAACCCAGCGACTACAAGCGAGACGGGAGGAAAGATGAAAAGAAGAGATGCAGCGATGACTGAGACAGTGAGAGACCTAGTTAGAGCGGACGGAAAAACTACTCAGGGCCGAATGCTTGCCGAGTACGTACATCTCCGTGTGAAAAACTATGCCCCACCATACATCACATCACACAGCGGAGCCTCTATGGGGACTGGTACTGGGGCTGGACCATGGGGGCTGCCAACACGAGTCATGTGAGTCTAGCGGATGCATCGATCAGGATCAGCAGGAAGGGAAGAGTACAATAGGGTTCCAGCTACAGCAATGCCGGAAGCAGCGATATCTTGCGTGTTGTCTCGCCACCCAGTCGAACAACTCGATGTGTTGGCTCTCATCTCATCTCACACATACCTTCGCAAACTTCTACGCATCCGCACACCTTCTGCTCGGCACCGCATACAGCTCGCAACTCTACGTTACTTGCTCATCGGTCACCTACCGACAAATATCCCTCCCGCACTCCCGGCCATCGCGTACCAACGCGTCAGGCCCAGAGCACACGATGTCAGCAATCGCGTACGATATAACGGAGCCTTCACAAGTCTCCTCGCATGTCATGGAGGTTCTTAGCGCTGAGGGTAATCTCCCAATCTGTAAAGCTTGCGGCATGCAGTATGGATTACAAATGGACTCATGTAAGGCTTCTCATTCTCTTCAGTAATCAATCCACTGACACTGATTCAGGCATAATATGCGACGATCCGAGACAGGCAGTACCTGCATCAGGCCAAAGTTGGACCACTCTGAACGAGCTCAGCACATCGAGGCGTAACACGATCCTTGTGGATAAGGAAGATGATCGAGTGAAGTTCATCGGAACGGAACCTGGCTTTGGAATCAATCAGACGCGTAAGTGCGCGACAGATGAACCCAGATGTCTGACTCTCAAGCGTGCAGCTAAAACTCCTCAGCTATCCTCATCGAGACCTCCGAGGGATCATTCATATGGGATTGCGCGGCCTTCATATCCACGGCTCTGGTCGAACATCTCAACTCAAAGTTGCGATCCCCGCTACGGGGCATAGCCATATCACACCCTCATGTTAGTTCAGCCTTTCGGAAAGATCTGACGGCGCAGTTCTTCGCTACTTCATTGACCTGGTCGCGTCTACTCCGCGTCCCGCTCTACCTCAACGATCATGACAAAGAATGGTATGCCCGCAGAGGGGAGATCAGAGACGGGCAGGATAAAGTCATATGGTGGGCCCAGGAGAAGGAGCTCGCGACAGGAGTCAGACTCATTCAGTGCGGAGGGTGAGTGTTGATCTACCGATACTCCATCATATGTCGACGGAGTGGGTGGGTTGCGGGGCCGAGGCTACTTCATCACGGATCTTGACGAAATCCTGCTGACTTCGCAGTCACTTCGCTGGCTCATCGGTCCTTCTTTGGGATCGCCTCCAGGAGCCGACTCCTGCTGAGAGTTCAACCAAGCGCACGCTTGTGTCTGGCCTCCTACTGGTTTCCGATACGGTGATGGTCCAACCTACTCAACATGGCTTCACCTTCATGTGGTCGTACCCTAATATGGTGAGGAACCCTTCATTACTACGCGCTACAGTCTTCACCTTGTCGCCCCGTATCGCCGAAACAGTCTCGCTTCACAGCGATCACAGCACTTCGACGCTGGCTTCTCCGCCTCTCCTTTCGCGACCCTACAGCGCTGACTTTCAGATACCGCTCGGTCCACAGGATGTGATAGCTATTCACAAACGACTTGCCCATCTCCCATTCTCTCAAGCGACATCGGCCTGGCCGAATCGTTTCATACGCGAGAACGTCAAGGCTGTCTTCAACACCAGTATTCAGGGACATTTACGAGCGATGGGCTGGGATTGGGACGTCAAGGCCGGGATTTTGGCGCCATCGTAAGTATCGTGCGTCTAGCGGTTGATGGTCGCTGACTCTCTGTAGCAGTGCGCTAAGCGAAGCACCTCAAGATGTGGACCAAGAAGCGAACGACCTGGACACAAGCTTCGCCTTACCGTCTGTGCGCTCGTTCGGGGGGCCAAGCCTGGCATTCTCAACATTGATGGGATAGTCGAGTGTTTCTCATCACCACCGGCTGTCCTGTCACCGGCCGACTCCAGTACTGCTGTCCTATCCCATCATCGCATACCAAAGCCCACCGCCTCGTCTGCAACCTAGCGATCTTGCGGTCAGATTCAACTGGTACCCCGCGGGGGTTGTATCGAGTGTCATGTATAGGGGTTTGGGGTTGCCCATTTGGGGGTTGTATCGAGTGTCATGTATACAAGATATAAAGTATATGGGGCTGATACTAATCG